>JAJMFT010000008.1:0-492500 GCA_030574895.1 Yamadazyma insectorum
CAGAATTGCTTGAATCCTTACCTATATAATGCAAATATCCCTCTCAAGAGAAGTCATAGCCACCAATACATTGAATGTTATTTTCACTTGCTTTTTTTCTATGTTTTGTTGAACTTCTGTTTTATTTAGTTCGATAAATCCCTGTGTCTTTTATTTTTGTGTCCTCTACGTTATTTTCACTGTCACTTTTGTCTGTTTAAGCTAGATGAGGACATTGGTAGTGTTGTACCTGAGCCATGGTTGCTTAAGTTTTTAGGTAGTTTTTATGGATTTTAGCATGGGCTTGGAAATCAATAGAGTGAAAATGTTCAAAAATTTTGTATTCATCTATAATTTGCTAATAGCTCAAGATGCAGTTCATAATGTCATGATTGATAGTAATTCTAGTGTTTCAAGCGTGGAATAATTGACTCCTTTTGAAGAGGGAGGGTCTATTTTCGTTTAGTTGAGCTACATATATCGGCTCCGATGAATCGGAAAGCATAACAAGCGAATTTGCTATAAATCAACAGCGTCCGGGTGACAATGTGTTATCATACCATTATGGCCTTCTCCTATGTGTTAACCAAGTAAGCAGCTCTCCTAGTTATATAATAAGATATCATAGAACCTTTTATTATTAAGTAAACTATGTAACAACTATACATAAAGTAACCGTTCAGATGAATGATTATGCCCCATAAGGTGTAGATAATCACTGTCCTTCATGCCGATAATGAGTAGTTGTATTGGCCATTATAAGAATCTGTGTTTACAACACTCTGGTTGTTTACTAACATACTATTGGTAGCTAGCAAAGCAACATTGTTTCTGATATGCCATTGTTAAATGAAGAACACATGTAAACATATATGTCAGTCCAACATGTAGATCTTGAAGGTCTGTACTTCTCAACGTGGTGGATACGATACTTGAGGAGAATAATATTCGAATGGTGTAAGCAAGTCCTAACATTAACGAGGATATATATACATATCTCAGCAAAACTGTTGACCTAATAGCTCAAGACCAGTAACTTCAATCATGTTTTTAAGTTAATTAAATTTACTTAGAGGAAGTGTACCTTTATTCATTGAAGTAGAATAGGGGACAAATAGGGGTTACTCCTTTATTGTTTGGAAGTAGTGACCTATTCCTTATTTTCTTCAAGAAGCGGTGTCATTTGTGCTGTACTTTACTGTAGAATTTCGAGGTGACTCCTTCAACATGGAGGTATGGGGAGTGCTATTTGTATGTCGTGTCTGATTCAATTTGTCACTTCTCTCTGCACAAGTGCGAACTGGAAGAGAATAAGAAGAGACTGTTGAAATCTACTTTACGTATGTTCTTCCTTTCCTTACCTTTCTCTTCTTTGACGATCGGGGTCATGTCCGTGATAACAAATATTATCAGCGGCTAATGTGTGAGCTGGGTAGGAAATAATAGATATTAAGAATATGTAGATTTCAACAAGAACATCAGTAACGGGAAGATTATATATCAATATTTAATCAACATTACTTGGAGTCTTAAGATCCTTATTTTAATCTTTTTTCAAGAACTAACAGTCTGCTTGACTTTTCTACCAAGAGTATAATGCTTACCGTTCATCAGATCCCTTAAGATATCAATAGTATTAAAATCTACATATTGAGATCAATAATATGTTCTTTATTCTCTGTTCCAACTCGCACAAGTGGGGCTTTGTGTCGGACGACCTCACGTCAGGTGACTCAATCATACACCATTTTTATAAGACGTTAGGGATCATGCTCCCCAAGATGCTCAACATAAATAAGTATATTTAGTCTTGGAATAAAATTTCCTTCTTATAACCAAATTCTGTAATCTAAATTAAGTTAATCACAGAACTCACAGGAAGAAATTATACTTGCTGTAAGAGGTGGTGGATATATTTGTAATGTTTTTAAAGATATTGTTTCAGTGCTTTTATTTTGTTATATTGAATTTATCATATTGGATTTATTATAAGAGCATTTTGTTATTGTTGCGAATTTTACAAAAACGTTGTGTATCTGAAGATAAAATGATATCAATTTATTTTGTTTTCTAATTTTGTTACCGTTATAAAAATATTATCAATGATATCAGTATTGGTGTACCGATTATTTTAATATGGGCTTAGTAGGGCATATTTCCTTCATTTGACCCATCTTGTGAGAACAAGTCATCTTCCAAAAAAAATGGGATTTCCATATCATTTTTGTTAATACTGTCAAAAAAGTTTTGAGATCTTGTATTCAATGGCTCCTTGGTTGAAAAGAGATTCATTGTTGTGGATGAGAGTTGAGCTATGGGGTCCTCGTCACCACCAAAAATTTTTGAGTCATTATTGTAACCTTCCTCTTTTAAATTGCTAATGAGACCAGCTAGGTTATCAATGGTTTCAATCAATTTGTTGGCCAATAAGTTATAATGGGTCAATATTTTTAGAATGTTTCTGGCAATTATTATCAAGTCCAAGAATTCTTGAGTCTCAGAGCTTTTATCATCTTTAAGCGTTTTCACACATAATATAACGGGAATCAATGCTGCTTGGAAAGTAAAGAAAGTACTATACCAACTAGAAAGTGTGTTCAATGAATAGCTGGTAACGAAGTGCTGAACTGAGTGGAGAGTATATATGGATGCATCATAACAAATTTCTATGCATCTTTGTAGAACTTTCTTTTGCGATGAACTAAGATTATCGTGCTGGACTTCCCATATGAAGCTCCGAAACATTAGGATTTGTAGATTTTTGTATCTCCATATGAGCTTTCTTCTACCGATCTGGAACCAATCTGGAATAATAAGATCTCCATTTAAAGTGATATTGAACCAATGAAGGGGGCAAATAGTTTGTATGTTTTCATTAACAAAACTGTCAGACTCATTGAAGTATGCGGGTAAGGCATGTTTAAAATCTTCAATGAGCTCATTAAGTTTCAAATAGTTTTCTAGCTTTGAAAACTTGCCTTCGTTTTTAGATATGTTATGCTTTAACATAGTATTGTAGATAATATATGATACCTTCGAGAGCTTGGCTTCTTGAATCAAATTATCGTAAATAGAAGGATATGGCTGCACCATTAGGCTGATATCACCAGAAGAACTCTGTGCAGCTCCATCATCAATGCTGAGGGGTATTTTGGTGTCAATTGATTCTAAGGTTAGGGTGTGTAGGGGTCTACCAAATGTAATACTATGCCCCAAGTCAAAATAAAATAAACACCACCATAGCCGTCTTCGTCTCTCTAATTTTTCAACTATTTCGGGATTTGACTGAATTAGACTTGGATCTAAATGGATCTCCTTATGTAGTCCAAAAGAGATAGCCATTCGCATAGCCAAACCTGAGTAATTCCATGAAGTATTGGGCTTATTCCTCTTTTGGATATAATTGCTTAAAAGTACAAATGATTCGAGCAACTGATAATTTGAACATTCCATCATATGTCTTTTTTTAACCCACTCCTTGACTCGTTTGTAGTATAGAAGATCAATTATAGAAGATTCCCCCAATTTCATCAAAGAGCCTATGGCTAAAATAGTATTTAACAAGACTTGGAAAACTATTTCTTTTGACGAAAGATTGCTTTCTAATGAAGATATGGGTGTGCTATTGTATTGCTTTCTGATTATAGCTTCGTTTAAAATTGGGAATATTTTATGGTAGATACTAAAATAGGCATTAAAAAAATCATCCCTATGCTGAGTGTTATCCAAAAGGATATGCATTTTTTCACTTTTAAGAAGTTTGATGTTGTTTTCATTGAATAAGGAAGATGTATGTGGTAAAAATTCACTATTGTCATTTGAGGTGGCTTTTTCCAAATGTTTCAAAACTTCATGGCTAGTAGTACTTCCATAGTAACAGTGCAACAGACTTTCATTTCCAGCAGTTAGTGCTCCCATTCCATCTATTAAAGCATTGTAGCCCTCTTCATGAGACTGCTCAATTCCACCTTGATCTTCCGGGTCTCCTTCTTCCCAATCTAGATCATCTACATCATGGAAGTCATCAAAGGGGACATTTTCATCAATAAGGTCATACGGACTTGAGTTATAATCATCAGACAATATGTTTTCATCAAAGCTTTGCTTGGTTATCTTATGGCTTAAGTTATGATCCTCTATTATTCCAGTTAGCTCCTTGATTTGATTTTTCAATTCTTCTACGTATTTCTTGGTTAGGGGGGGTCTTTTTGTTCTTGGGGTGTAAACACATTTCTTACCCAATCTGATGCACAGAGAACATACAGGGGTTTCTCTTGAACACTTAAGCTTCCTTCTTCTACAAAAATCACAAGAATTGGACTGCAGTTTCATAAAATTGGTTCGTATGTCGAGACGGAGACACTTATTCCACCCCACACTTTTTTCGGGTTGTGAGCGCGCAACGTATACCTAACAGATCTATTGCCTACAATTCAAACAGTTTTACATTTGAAGCTTGGGGAGAATTATTTATTTCTAAAACGTACTTACTAATCCGACTCAATTTTTTCCAAGTGGGTTTTCTCAGTTTTCTCTAAGGCAGAATCAATGCCATATTCTTCTATCTCGATTTCAAGTTTGGCACTTGAGCTTTTCCACGGAGGAATGTTTTTTTGGAAAATCATATCAATCTCTTCAAGTGTTTTACCACGAGTTTCTGGGTACTGCAAGAAGCAATGTATTGACATGGCTCCACAGAAAGAGCCAAAAATGAAGTATGTTTTCCAAGTGATATTACGAAAAGCTGGAGGTGTGAACATGGCGATAGCAAAATTGAATGCCCAATCACAAGCAACTGCAATTGACCCTGCTTTTGATCTTGTTCTGTTTGGTAATACTTCAGAAAAAAAAGCCCATGATGTGACTGCCCAAGTAGATGCAAACACGACAACGAAAAGATAAGAAAAAGCACAAATAGCCTTACCCACCGACTTATGTTCGTCAGGGATTGTGATTACAACAGTTGCATCAGGACTTACATTTGGAATTCTTTCAGAATAAGTAGCGAAAAGTCCTCCTTCGATGTATAAGCAAACCATCATACCAATACCTCCTATTATCATCAATTTTCTTCTACCCACAAGTTCAGGTAAGGGAAGTGATAATATAGTGACTCCAAAATTAAGGACATATTGGATACTTGAACTCACCAAATTGGTGTTTCCAGTCATACCTATCATTTCAAAAATGTATACTATGTAGTACATCATACAATTCATGCCAGTCAATTGATTCCAAATTTGTGCAGATATAGCAACAGTGGTACTCTTATAGTTCTGTTTGTTGAATAAAGCAGCATAACTTATTTCACTAGATGTCTTATAAATCATCACAGATTCTTTGAGCTCTTGTAGCTCGGTTACAATTCTATGTTCCAGCTCTTTTTTATTGATTTGTCTTAAGATTTCTTCAGCTCTATCCCAATTGTCGTGATTAGCCAACCATCTTGGAGACTCAGGCAAGAAAGGAACTCCAGCCAAACAGAATAAGCCAGGTAACATTTGAATAGCCCAAGCGGCTCTGAAAGAATTTTCGCCTGGTATGAATGTGCAACCATAACCAATATAAAACATAACCAAGATACCTAAGGTGATAGCCAATTGATAAACACCTCCAAGAGCACCTCTTCTGGAAGCTCTTGCAATTTCAGAAATGTAAGTTGGCGTTACCACCGATCCAATACCTATACCTATACCAGAAATTACTCTACCAGCACAAAGTTGTCCCAAGTTTCTACATGTTGACTGAACAATAGCACCTATAATCCAAAAAAAACTACTAACAATCAATGTAGTTCTCCTTCCAATTGGCTCAGAAAATAATTCTGAGCTTAAAGCTCCAATAAAGCAGCCGGCTGAAACACAACCAGTGATGGCACCTTGTTGAGTGGAGTTGGGATGTCCAAAGAAATTTAAATAAGAATCTTGGGAAAGAAAAGCCGAAATAGAAGAGACATCAAACCCAAACATCATGCCGGAAAAGGTAGCAATGGCAGTAATGAAATATTCATTTTCATATTTGGGTAAAGAGTCTAAAAACCGATTAACTTTGGAAATTGCACCCATGATTTGATGGTGGAAATGAACCAATTTACTTCTTTTTATATTGTTTAGTCCCCCGTATCAAACTTGACAAACCGGGGTAATTTTTCTGGGGAATTTAGTTCCGCTTGCATCATTCTTTGGGGACGGAAGTTGTCCTTCCGCTACTTTTCCATTGATCCTTTATCCGGTTGGTGATATTCCACCAAAGTGGGGAACAGTCTAAGGAGGAAGAACGGATACTTGTCTAAAGATCCAAAGAAAAATAAGAGCCTTGAGATATTTAAAGTTGTATATTTAATCTAAGGTACACAATAGCCACCATCGATGATCAAATCGCTTCCAGTAGTAAAGGTGGAAGCATCAGAAGCGAAGTACAAATAAGCACCTACCAATTCTTCTGGTAAACCTTCTCTTCCCATTGGAATTCTTTGCCACCATTGTTGTTTCATTTCAACGGGAATGTGTTTGGCAATCTCAGTTTCTATATAGCCGGGTGAAATAGAATTAACTCTAGCAAAACCGATCCATTCAATTGACAAAGACTTGCAAATTTGGATAAGAGCTGCCTTGGTAGCATTGTAAGCTGCTTGGTCGATTGGAATCGTAACAATATGTCCAGCTTGAGAGGCAGTAATAATGAAAGAACCTTTACCATTTTTTTCAAAGATCTTACCAACAACTTTGGCACAATAGTAGACACTATCAACATTGACTCTCATGAGTTTTTGATAGAGTTCAACTGATGCATCGACCACTGGGATGGGAGGAGATCCTACACCAGCATTAGCCACAAAAACATCAATAGTCCCAAAATCTTTCTCGATTTGGAGAATAGTTGCCTCTACCTCTTCGTATTTGTCAACGTTTGCTTTATAAGCCTTAACTTTAACGTTATATTTCTCCGATAAGTTCTTTGCTGTTTCAGTTGCTGGAGTACTGTTATACCAGATGGCAATATCAGCTCCCGCTTGAGCATAGGCTTCAGCAACCGCCAAACCAATACCCTGAGAAGATCCAGTTATACTGGCAACTTTTCCTTTCAAGGAGAACATATCCATAACATTTTTGGAAAGTTTAGGGTGTGGTCTAGGTAATTCTCCAATATCTCTAATAAGACTTTTGGCACTCATGATAATAATTTTTATGAAAAAGTGCAAAAAATCATTTATAAGTATTTCCCCCAACTAAAAATCTCCTATGTTTGGTGAATTCACGCCACCAACAATGGAATGTATTGCTCCACTATTCATTTACACTGTTCTCTACTGTAACACGGAGGTTCCTTTTCCGCTAATGGCTGCGAAATCAAATCGGGGCAAAACGCGGAGATTTTATAGTACCAAACAAGGAGTGCATGTAATAATAATGGAAGAGGTGTAGTCTGGGGCGAAGAGGAGGTGTCCATAAAGTTATTTACATTTCTCAATTTCTACATCATGACGAAACAAGAATTCAATTCACTTATTCACGCTCCACAAGATCCACACCCGGTACCAACCAAGCCTCAAGTGTTATCCGAGAACATCATGGAGAGGTTCTATTTGACTGATAAGGTCTCGGTGATTACTGGGGCTTCTGGTTCGATAGGTGGAGCCATTGCAGAAGGTTATGCTCAAGCCGGCAGTCATGTGATCATCATGGACTTACACGAGAAGCCAGGACTCTGTGAAAGACTCAGTAAGGAGTATGGTATCAAGTGTAAATTTTACAGTGTTAATATTACTGTTGAAGATGAAGTGAAGAAAGTGATTGAACAGATTGAAGAGGAATTTGGAACCATTGATGTGTTTGTTGCAAATGCTGGGATTGCTTGGAATCATGGATCAATTTTGAATGACGAGAGTACCTCCCAGTCTTGGAAGAGAGTCTTTGATGTGAATGTTAATGGAGTATTTTATTGTGCTCAAAATGTTGGTAAAATATTCAAGAAAAATGGAAAAGGTTCCTTCATTATGACGGCTTCGATGTCGGCTCATATTGTCAATGTCCCTAATTATCAAACGTGTTATAATGCTGCTAAAGCAGCAGTATTACATATGGGGAAATCACTTGCAGTAGAATTTGCTGATTTTGCTAGAGTCAACACGGTTTCACCCGGTTATACAAACACTCCACTCTCTGATCCTGTTCCAACAGCAGAAAGGGCCAAGTGGTGGGGATTGACTCCAAAAGGAAGAGAAGCAGAACCAGATGAATTGGTGGGTGCTTTTATTTACTTAGCGTCTGATGCATCATCATTCACCAATGGAACTGACATTAGAGTAGACGGAGGTTACTGTGCAGTTTAAGTAGAATAGTATCCCGTTTTAGACAATTAATGGTAAAACTCTCTAGTAACAATCTGATACTAATTCGCAGCCACTGACCCGGGAGAATACCGGAACAAGCCATATACCATTCCACGGAAATTGTTTTTATAAGCGGAAACTAAGGAGGGGAGTGGGCTTGACGTGTTGGTTGGGAATCTATATACAGAAGAATTCGACTCCATTCTCGTACTCCGTTAAAGGCCGGAATAACAGGTTGATTTTCCAATCGTTTTTGTTATCTTGCAGCTTGTAAACTTGAATGATTTCGTTATTTCCAAGGCTTATCTCTCAACTTCTATTACATAGATAACATTAGGAGGCTCCTACAACTTCTTTCCCATCTCATTCTTGAGTTATTCTCCATTTTTATCCACTCAACAAATTCTTATCTGTGGAGATATATTTATTCTCGGAGCGAATAACAAAAAAATTTTCATATCTTTTTTGTATATAAGACAGACTCCCTAAAGTTAGGATCAAAACTGATAAACATTTAAGTCATACCAGTTAATAATGTCAAGTAATTCCCAAAAAGTAAAATATCCGTATGTTAAATTCATGAGTCATATTGGAGTCCCAGGACCTCGCTGATGATCGAGATGAGATAAGAACAATATTAACAATATTATAGATTTTGGTATGGAGGAGCTTCAAGTATGGTAGCTTGTCTTGTTACCCACCCATTGGACTTGGCTAAGGTCAGATTACAAACAGCTTCTACTCCAGGACAGTCTCTTGTTTCAATGGTGTATCAAATCGTAACCAAAGAAGGATTCTTCAAGATCTACTCTGGTTTAACTGCTTCATTATTGAGACAAGCTACTTATTCCACCGTTAGATTTGGAATTTATGAATATTTAAAAGAAAGTTATGTAGACAGTTATAAGAAGCAACCAGATACCATTGTTTTATTACCCATGTCTATGGTTGCAGGTGCTTTAGGAGGATTGGTTGGAAATCCAAGTGATGTTGTCAATATCAGAATGCAAAATGATTCTTCATTACCAATTGAACAAAGGAGAAATTACAGAAATGCTTTTGATGGTATTTTCAGAATTATCAAAGAAGAAAAAGTATCTGCTTTATTCAGAGGTTTAGTTCCAAATTTGACTAGAGGTGTTTTGATGACTGCTTCTCAAGTTGTGACTTATGATATTGCTAAGAATATTCTTGTGAAAGAATTGAATCTTGATCCAACTAAGAAGACTACCCATTTCAGCTCTTCTTTACTTGCTGGTTTAGTTGCAACCACAGTATGCTCACCAGCAGATGTGGTAAAAACCAGAATCATGAACGCCAAAGGTGGTAATTCTAATGCTGTACATATCTTAACCCAAGCTGTGAAGAATGAAGGTGTAGGTTTCATGTTTAGAGGATGGTTACCATCTTTTATAAGATTGGGTCCTCATACAATTGTTACTTTCCTTGCTTTAGAACAATTAAGGAAGTACAAGATTGGTATGTGGCAGTGAACAAACTAACACTCATCCAGGACGAAGTTAGGCTCCTAAAGCTTATCATTGGATGATTACCATCATAACCTCGCACATTTATAGATTTATAGAGTAATTTAAATATATTATCGTATTTTATCGTATTGTGATATATTTATATATGCAAGAACTGATTCAATCAAATTATTTAGTAACATCAATGTTATCTAATTCAGCTTTTTCAAAGGCTTCCTTTTCAGCTTCTAAAATGTATGGAACCAAATAGTGGTCGTCTTCTTCTGGTTTAACAGCTTTGCTTGGGGATAAAAGATCATGAGATAAAGCTAATTGATGGGCAGTAATGATTCTGTAACATCTGGCATAACTTTCATCAGCTGGTAATCTAGCAATAGCTTTTTGCATTACTGGAGTTTCTTCTAATAATAAATCGTTGAATTTTAATCCCATTTCTCTGTATCCAGCGTAAGAACAGAAAACCTTGGCGGCTGGAACAACAATCTTGGATAAAGTTGGTCTAGATAAGATATAGTCTGAGACTTTAACTATGGAAGTAAGGGAAGCCATTGTGTCTCGTTGTTGTACTTGAAAAACTTTTGATCAAGAGATTTTTCAAGTTAATGCGAAATTACCGCGCTGTCATTGGGTGGAATTATGACTTCCTGAATAGGAAGTCTGTTTCAGAGTTGGTGAGGATAGGTAGTGTCGAGGGTATTTATTATAATCTAGTAGTGATATTCGTCTGATGGCTGCCCTGATGTATTTGGATACCCTACGGTTTCCCAAATCTTTAAAGGGGTATCTTTTTTAACTAATTGTAAAAGCTCGTCGTTTTTGAACAAGAATAATCCAAGGATTCCACATGAGTTAATACCCAAGTTTTGATATGTGCCTTGGGATCTAGGTACAATCATCATATACTGGGTTGTCATAATGACATTGTATGATATAGATGGGGCAGAATTTTCTCTTAAAACGGTTAATGCCCTTTGGAGCAAGGAAGAAAAATACATTATCAAATCATCTTCCGTTAGGTCATTTAAGTCTGGTAATTTGGCAACAAAATGAGCCATAGGTAAATCTGTGGATTGCAAGGGCTCTCTTTTAGTTGAAGGAATAAAAGGCTCTGAATTCAGGGCCAACTTCTCTGGGAATGGAGTGAAATCTTTAGGTAATGTCATGAATTGAACGTGCTTGTGAGGTTGTGATGCACCACTTTGCTCTCCACAGTTATAGAACCCAAACCACCTGTTGTCTTTGTCTTCTTTCAACTTCTTCAAGATGGTGTAGCTTCCTATCAACTCATCGGGCGACAATGGGGTTGTTTGGGGCTTGAATTTCTTGGTTAATAACATGATATGTCTTGGAACGACAGGAAATTTATTGTACACAATTCGAAACTGGTTCTCCTTACCAAAGTCTTCCACAACAGTTAATTCTGGCTCTGGATCTTCAAAAGGATTCTTTTTTACGTCACCTTTCTCCGGCCTGTGCATCAAAGAATGGATTGTGCTATATTGTAATTCGATATCTGTATCCCCATTTTTGACATTCACAATCTCATTTTGAACTGTATCTCCATTGAATTTCATGAATCCTCCTTCTAAGGCATCCTCATATCGAGTATTAAGCAATTGGAAGAAGTTATCTGGAAGAGAATAGAACATGGATAAGGTGGATTTGGCGGCGTGCGCTCTTACAGTGAAAACTATTTACACACGCACGCTAGGAGAGGTGGATTAACTTAAATGCTTATATTAAGGGTATTCTATTTATTTCTCTTGAACCAATTAATGAATTTATTGGATTTAGTTGATCTGATTGAGCTGGTGTCATCCATAGATAATCTGGGAGTCAAATCATTCATTACTACTGATAACGATTTTGACTTCATATGTGACTTCTTGGGGAAAACAGGAGCTGGTAGATCGAATTTCCTGATTGGTTTCGGTTTATCGATATTATTAGATTGTTGTCCTTTTCTTGTTGGCGACCTTTCTCTGTATGGGGGTATCACGGTCTCTTTCAAAAGCTTTTTCTCATTTGGAGTTAAGGGTCTTCTGGGTCCTCTGGTAGGTGAACTCTTGAGGTCTCTAACGGGGGAGTCTTTTATGGTTTCGTTACTCTTAGTCTCTGAATCTTTTGACACAACTATTGAGGGAGTAAGTGCTGTTTGGGGTTGCGATACAGTTGGCTGGATTGGATTTTTCGTACTATCAGAAACAAATGACGAATGATCGGTTGACTGTATAGTACTAATATTCGATATTATGGTCGAATTACTATCCGACACAACACTTATAGGACTATTTGAGCTAAGTTGCTTAGGTGAATTGATTTCGATCCTATTGTCTCTTTGGATAAACTTTGGCAACTTTGCACCTGGAGAATTAGATAAATCACTATTTGAACTGCTGATGTTTGGCGGAGGAGATAATTTGCTCACGTCATTATACTTAATCCTCGAATCCACAAATCTTTGATACTTGGGTATGGACCTTTGTGCTTTCAAACTTGGCAAACTGGATGAATGAGCAAGCAACCTTGAGTTCTCCTTATTTTTACAATGAATATTTGAGTAATTTGAAGATTGAAATAACGGAGATTGGGGTTGGTTTGAAGAATAGTAATTGTTCTGAGAATTCAATGGCTGTGCTTGCAACTGGTTGAGATTCGAATTCGAATTAGATCTAGGCGTTTGAGCTGATTGTGAATTCAAAGACAAATGTGACTGTTGAGGTGAATTAGGTTTAGACAAGTTAAGACTGTCTGAACTAGAAAACTTCAACGCGTTTGATATCTTAAATGACTGATCGTAAAAAGATTGATATCTGTTTGCTTTTGCCCCTGACCTTTTTGGACTCGATATCGAATTATTCGAATTAAGGCTCGAATTGATGTTAGGGTTGGAGTTTGAGTTATTGAGTGCGTTATAATTAGATTGAATAACAGTGGAATTGTTGGAATCCCTTGAAGAGTTAGACACTGTTTTTTCAATTTGTCTCTTTAAACTTGAACTCGAAGAATTAAGTGAGCTATTCGAATAAAACGTATCATTAATATGCACATTTGGAGGGTTTGCAAATACTTCGTCGTCATTGTAATCTTGGACCATCATTTCGTTGGGGAGATCAAACTCTTCTTCATGATTTTCGGTGTCACTTTCAAAGTCATCATTGGTATTTTCTTGAATAGGTTGCTCAAATAATGAATTGTCTCTGCCACCTGGAGGAGTAAATATATTGGGTGAATTCACAGTTTTCAAGAATGGCGAAGCCAAAAATTCATCATCACAAAACACTTCACTTCTCTTTGAATAATCACCAATGTGAAGGTTCGTATTTAAAACTTCATCTAAATCTATCACAGCATCTGGTACATTATCATTATTCATATTAGTTTCTTCTGTGAGGAAGAATTTAGTGCTTGGTGTGTTGGGATTGGAGTTTAAACTTGGAGACTGATGTATATGACCCTGACTCCATGATGCCAGTAAACCTTGGTTGTTTGTGGACAAGCCTTGAGAGATTGACCTTTTTTGATTCAATCTAATGGGAGAATTCAAGTTCTTTCTGCCATAATATCTGGGTGGTGTGGACAATAGTATACTATCGAAGTTTTTATCCAAGTTTTTGTTGTAAGGAAAAGCGAATTCATTCGAATTTTTGGCGAAGTCTTCATCATTATTAAAATTAAAATGCTTATCTAACTCACTTTCATCTTTGAAGGAGCTAGGTTTATTTGAAGGGGAGAATAATCCAAGTCCATAAGCATCAAAGTCCCCCGAAATGGCGGCTGATCTTCTATGACGATGAACCCTTTCACCGGAATTTGGAGTCAAATAACTAGGATTTGGTAAAGAACTCATGAATTGAATTAAGAATTAAAATATTAAGTACAATGGGATAAAACGGAAAGGATTAAAAATGCCAAATTAAAAAGGGAAACACCTTCAAAAATTAACTAACAGGAATTAAAAGGTTGAAATGAAATAATAAAGTGAATGAATGGACGCTTCTGATTAAGCAAACAAGTGGATGGATAATTAAATATCAACTTGAAAAAAGGCTATTTGGATGAGACTAGAAAGTTCCTATAACTAGTTCTAGACTAATTTGTTTGAAATTTCTGGAAATTCGAAGTTCTAAAAGATATCTTAACGTAAATTTAGTTTTAGCAAGCTAAAATATTAAAGAACAAAGAACTCACAGAAATTTATCAAATAATTAAGGAATCAAAATTAAAAAGATAAAATAAATTCTTGGAGATGATTGTCACGTAAATAATCAATCAAATACTTAAATGATTACCACTTAAACCGTGTAAAATTAAGTCTAAAACAAACGTTTCTGAGTTTCAGGAAGGAGAATTTTTTGGTGATGCGGTTTTGACTTTTTGAGTTTTTGAGACTTCCACTTCAAATTAGTTAGGTAACCGGAAGGGGTGGCTGATAATTTCAAATGGGAAAGGTAAAAAAAAGAAATGAAATTTAAGGGTTGATAGGAAATGGAAAGTTTTTTAAAGGTAAATTACATTATCTCCACCTGGGAAGAATTAGTCCTGGCTTAATTCGTCTAACCTTACCCTGATAGCGAACAATAAGATTTTACAATTGTAGATGAAGTAATAACACACGGTACTGCGGGAAAGATTTTAATCACAAGGGGAAATTTTAACAATGGAGAGCCTGAGGCTGAAACGGTTATAAGCGGTAAGGATAGCAAGGACTTAAGCAACTTGGGTAAAAGTTATTTCAAGTGACAGCCATCAATTATAGAATTTGATGAAATTATACTGATGTGCTATACCTTACGACTGAAAGGGTTCGTATCTCAGGATTTACAATTCAAAAGGCGTTAAAAAATAAATAGGTATTTCCTGCCTATTTGGGATAAATTGCCTGTACCTTTTAGTATCGGTTAAATATCCCATGAAATTAACTTTGAGATGTTTCTTAGGAAAATGTAATTATTTAACCTCATTGAAACCTATTGTTAAAAATCTAACATATTATGAGGTCAATAGTATTATATGTAATACGTTTAAACTAGGAATGATAAGTTATTGGCCCAACAATTTTTTAATATTTTACAAACAATAAAATTTTTTATCAATTACAATGCAGGAGGCCTTCCTGAAAACCCCATTGCCATTTTTTTTTTCAAACAATAAAGAATAGTCCGTATTTGTCCAGGATCCGGTGTATAACCAGGCTAATTCTATTGTTTAAAATCCAATCTTAACTGGATATTTAATTTATTTCTTTATTCATTGTGAATTATCTGGCAATTTCTACAGTGTCTTGGTTCAGTATATGTCCCCACCATAATAACAAACTCAAGAGTCGTCAATTCTGAGGTTTGGGACAGCTGTAGCCGATTTATTCGGGTGATTTAAGGTTATTGATATTATGACGTAGCTCCTTTAAGGATATTTGTAAAAGTGCTGTCCAATACACTGATTGGTTTGAGCCGCCTTTGAAGAGTTGGAAAAAGGAGTTGTAGACATATTTGTTCATTAAATTATACATGAAACATTACCCGAGATACTGAACTTGAATTATTTATTTACCTTTGGCCTTTTCCCTCTTGAGCAAGAACCTTATCTTCATATAAATCCATGACCCCCAGACTTATCACATATGAGATGGCAAATGTAGCACTACATGAATAGAATACAAGAAGCTTTATACCACTTTTAGCACCTGGCATCTTGAATAAGTTATTTCTTGAACTCCTGTTTAAACTTTTGAGAAAATCGGGAGCTCATACGACCAAAGGGGGATTTTCTAGAGGATCTCCTGCCTGAGGCCAAATTGCCTTTGATGCCACCAGCTATTTTGTACTGAAGCCACCAAAATGACTTATCAAAGATCAGCTCAAAGATTGACTTAAAACCCAGGAAGTTGGTTTAGCTCCGTTGCTATAAGTACTAACCCACGTAACCCACAACAATGAATTCAATTGACTTTTAAGATCCTTTTCCTGTGAAGGTCTAAAACTCTTCCTGGCAAGATCAACGGAAGAAGAAACGGTCGATGGAAAGTCGGCAATTGTTTCCGTTATTCATTAGAAGTACCTCCTTCTTCGTAAAGAACTTTTTGCGAAGTGTATGAATTCCGGAAGGGGTTGAGAAAGGACACCTAATACTTATTAGGCATGAATATGCACTGAAGGGGGTCTGGTGCTGTACTGTATCTGAAGATTTCCTTATTGGGTGGTTCCTTCGTGTTTTAATGGAACCTTATCTGCTTCTAGATCCCCTACCTTCATGCAGCCTGGGAAATTGTCTGTTACCATTTAGCCCCTTCACAGTTTCCAGAATGAATACCCTTTCCAGAATGAATAACCTTAGGAGGTAAGAAAGTTGTCAGGGTAACTAGGTTAAACCTTTTCTTGTTCGTCTTCCTTTTGTTTCTGTAATTCACTCACAATAACATGATCGAGTAAGAAGAACATTATAGTTCCAATACAAGGCCAAATCATTGAGGGCATCCAATCAAGGTCATCAGACAGCGATTTCCACATTTGAATACATCCCTTGGTTGACAAAATTGTCAAATGGGGAAGCCCCATAATTGTCATTTGGAGTAGTTCACGAGACAGCTTTAGAGCTCTTCGGGGATAGTACGCCGCCTGCGTCAAGTAAAGTCCATATAGATATGTTATGGATAGTTTGATGATGTATAGCGTAAAGTATCTTGGTCTGAATACTTCTGTCATGGTCATAAAGAAGATATCTGGGGGTTTGAAAGATTTGGGTGGTACGACTCGGAGTTCACAACCAAAAAAATATTGACACCAAAAAATATTTGATTACCCAGCTAACAGAAGATTTTACAGTCGGAATTAGTGGCTTAAGGCTCTACAATGTTAACTCTGCTTTTGTGATCCATCCATGTATATCCTCGTATAATATCCCAGTACCGAGTCTTCGAGGATCAGAATCCACTCGTCACATCTAACCTCTGGTCATTATCCCATAATTTTAGAAAGCCACACAGACGATATCCCAATAAGAGTTCATCATTCACTGTGTGGAGTAAGCGTACAGATTGACCCAGAACCGCTTTAGGAATCGTATCCCTACAGGATGCATAAAAAGATAATGAAGACGGACGTGTCCGCGCGAAAAATAAATCCGATTGGGCAACCTTTTTACCACTTTCATCTGTTCCAAATATAATCAGAAATTCAGCTCCATACACGATTATATTGACTGTACAGAAATATCGTTCCATATACGATTATATTCACTATATATGCGTAAAACTGTCTATCATCATTTCTTATGCTTCTTGGCAATTCTCTTCAATGCTCTTTGTTCATTCTTCATTACACCATCCACCATCTTATACTTACCTTTAACTCCCTTAGGTCTTCCACTAAGTCCCTTATTTTTACCAACTGCAACCACCAATTTGACTTTTGGTCTGGTTTGTTGTTTCTTGGTTAACTTCCTCATTAATTTACTGATTTCTTCTGCCTTATCAGCTTCTGATTTGGCACTATCTTCATTAATCAAGTCTGATTTCTTCTTTAATTTCTCTAATCTTCTTAATGCTCTCATCTTCTTTCTTCCTTTGGCTTCCAACACCTTCTTTATAGGTCTTGCATTCAATTCCTTTTGTTTTTGTTTGATGGCTTGTGCTGCTTCTTTAGTGATTGGTTTGGTTATTTTGTTATGTCTCTTCTCGTCATCCATGAACCAGTCTGGTAAATTTTCCGTATCTCTGAAAGAGTATCTGTTGATACCTTCGTCAACCAAATCATGCTTGGTTTTGTGTCCTAATGCCAATTGATGAGCTAAAGTCATGGCTTCAACTGTTGCTAAATCATTCTTTTGCTTTTCGCTCAACTTGTTGTATTTAGTTCCTTCTTCATCCGAAGAACTATCCTCTTCTTCACTGGCCTCATTCTTCTCTGTGACTATTTCAAAGCTAGAGTCTGAGTCGAAGTCGCTGTCCGAAGAATCAACTTCCATGTCATTGGAGTTAGGTAAACTTTGGGATTTTTCTGACTTGTTGGCTTTCTCTTTGCCTGAGGTCATGCTCAGCAACAAGTCATCATCGTTGACTTCTCCGAACAATGAATTGGCAGCAAAAAAGTTCTTGGCTGTCCTACTTAATCCATCTTTGGATTTCTTTTCAAGAATTAACTTATTGATGTGTTCATCATCATCCAGATCACTTTCTTCTTCATTATCTACCATTTCATAGTCTTTTTCTTCATCATCCTCTTCATCACCAGAATGGATACCATCCCAAGGTTCTTCATCTTCGTCCCCTCTCATTTTCTTTGCACGATACTTAGCATCTTTTTCTGCTCTTTTTTCTTGGTAATTATTGTACATGTCATCTAATTGAGCTTCCAATTCGTCATTCTCATCATCAGAATCAATTTCTTCATCTTCGTTGTTATCAACACTTATTTCAACATCTCTTATACGATCTTGCTCGTTGAAAATCATGGCTTTCTTACCTTTGATAAACTTATCCAATTCTCCAGTTTTTTCGACTGATTTGATATTGAATAAAGACAATGAATCACTTGCAGCAGCTTCTATACCAATGTTCATATCAGTTAACATGTTCATTTGCATTCTTTCTATTTCCTTTTGTTTCAATTCATTCTTGTGCTTCTTTTCTCTCTTTTGTTTCTGTTTCTGCTTAACTCTCAATTCTTGTAATTCTTTATCGATTCTTTGGTCTTCAGTTAAAGGCTCTACTTCTGCTTCTTCAAGCTTGTTAGTTTCATCTTCTTCATCCAAACCCAAGAGTTCTCTGGAATGCTTTCTGAATTTAAGAATCAACTTAAAATCTTTTTTACCCAACACTTTTAAATCTTTTACACATTCACGAAGTTCTGGGGTGTAACTTTTTAACTTTCTAATGAGCTTGAACTCGTCGGATTCGTCCTCCTTCGAAGGTATAGACAATTTATTTAACCCTCCCAATGTATTGATTGGATCATCATTTTTTACAAATTCCAATAATGGCATTGTGTGGTATAACAAATAATCTCCTTCATCATAACCTTGTCTTGATCTCTTCTTCTTCTCTGGATTGAAGATTTTTGCTTCGTTATTTTGAGGTCCTTCAGGTAATTCTTCGAAAACTGCTTTAGGGTCTAATAATCTAGGATCAAGCTTTTTAGGAGCTTTAAAACCTTGACATACAACGAAAATTTCTGCAGAAACATTACGGGATGCTGGTGGTTTAGTAGCTTCAACTTTTTCGAATAATTGTTGGAAGACCCACATCAAATTATTATAATCTCTGGACCTGAAAATTTTGGTTACAAAAGTTCCTCCATTGGCCAAATTTTCAACAGCTAATTTCAAGGCCTGTAAGGTTAATTGAGATTGGGTGAAAGCATCTTGTACCCATCCTAAACCAACATTTGGGGCCCCATCATGTAAAACAGTATCCGCCTTCCAGGTCTTCATGTGACCTCTAAGTCTAGATCTACAATCTTCTGTGGTGATATCCGATTGGAAGGTAATACAGTTTGGTAATGGCTTTATTGGCACAATATCAACCCCAATGATTAATGAATTGACAGGACAAAGCTGAGAAGCAACTTGACACCATGAACCTGGGGCAGCACACAAATCTATAACCACCTTGGATTTTTCCAAAAAGTGACCATACTTTTCGTTGATCTGAATGATCTTGAATGAGGATCTGGCTCTGTAACCCTTTTCTTTGGCCAAATGATAGTATCTATCTAAACGCCCTTTACTATTCTTCTTCTGTACTTTACCCATACTATGGATTTTTTTTCAGTGCGATGAGATGAGAAATATATTTTGGCCTGCATACAGACCAGTGATATAAATTATATGTCTGTCTTATGTACTGATAGGCAGTTTGGAGCCGAACGGTAGAGATTGGTGCACAGATCTTCTATTACTACTTACAAATTCCATTCTTCTATCAATTCTTTATCTTTTATAGGATCGACCAAATTATTATCGATGTCAAATAGATTTCCTTCGTTACACAAAACACACTCTTTCAACATGATATAGTCGAGTTCTTTTTTATTCCCACCATTTGTTCTTTTAAATGTCTGAAAGAACTTCTTGAATCTATAATCATCCTTTACCATTAAATAGTACTTAACAAGGCATTCTTTATGAAAACTGTGATGGCAGTTAGGGAAGGCAATAAAATTCTTGTTGATCAATAGCTTATTACAAAGTCTACACGGCTCTCCAGGTTCCACAATTGTGAAAATTTTTCCATTCTTGATTTCATTCTTGTTATCTAAAATTTGGTTGTTGAGCTTTTGTGATATTTGGAGTGACTCGTTCATTTCAATTGTGAGCTGGTTGATTTTATTGTTGTACTCGGTAAGAGACTGGATTATTTCGTCCTTAAAGTTATTCACCATAATAGATTCTGGGAACAATTCAAGCAAATCTTTCAAATTGAGGAAGCTTGCATTAAGGGATGTATTGTAAGATGCATCAAGAAGATACTTTAGGAGTTGTCGGGCCTTGCCGGACACCAAAGGAATCAGCTGTGCATTTGTTAACTCCTCAGTCACATTCTTGACAGAACTTGTGAAGTTTTCATTTGCATTTATTTCCCCCTCATGTTCAGTATTGGCGAATTCATTTCCATCGACTTCTTTTAGGACGTCGAACTCCTTCCCCTCCATTACTGCAGTCATCATATACTTGGCATATATGAGCCATAACTTCTTCCCTTTAGTGAACTCTTTGTGGTGAAGCTTGTTTCTGCTTATGTCAACGAGCTTATTATCTGTCTTATTGCTATCTTCTTCCAAACTCTGATTGTCGTCAAAATCTTCTACATCGTCACTTCTTATGAACTTGTTGAACTTCTCGAGTACATAAACAGCCAAATCAGGCATATCTGAATCTATAGCTAAATTCAAAGCTTGCTCAAATGCACTCAAGTCACTTGTAAGAATTGTGATTGCCGGTTGAACATGTTTGTGCTCTAAGCATAATCTTAGGATCAATGCTGAGTCAAAAAGTTTCGGGTCCAACTTAACGAACTTGAGAAACTTCATAATTTGGGTATTGATATATTCTGAATCTTCTGTAGAAGACTTATAACTAATCAACAAACTGAGGTAGTAGTCATTGACAACCTTGTTCTTCAAATTCTTGTTATATATAAGCTTCTGGAGGAATATTATGCTTTGGTTTCTTCGAACGGGGAGATTTTTAAACTTTTTGTTATAGACCAACAAACTCTTGAGTAGTTTATTATAATTGATTCCATTGAGTTTCAACCATGTTTCTATGGTCTGTTCGGGATGATTGATCAAAAGTACGGTTGAAAATCTAATCAAGAGGTCTTCAAAATTACCAGCACCTGAAGAATAAATCCTTACCAAAGTTTTCAAACTATTTGACCAATCTTTTGAGTCAATATGATGATTCAATATAAATTCATAATCCTTATTCAAGTCAGCATACTCAACCAATTTTGATTGATAGTTTAATTCTGTCATAATCTGGTAAATTGTCGGTTTATCTAGAACAGAATAATTAGCTTTCAAGAACTTACCAAATTGCTCGTTCATTTGACCAAGATACTTATTTCTCAACTCTTCAGTAGTTTCATTGTTATTTGCATCAATCAACCTGGGTTGATTTTCTAGATCATAAATTGTTCTCAAAATCAATTCGATTATCCAACTGGAAAGAATAATAACCTTTATTCGGTTCTTTTCGACTTTTTTCAGTTTTTCATATTTAATCAATAAATATTCTATCAATAAGCTTTGACTTATTGCAGTGTTTAAACTAGTGGAATTTGAAGCATTCTGAAGATTTATGAGCATTAAGCATATTTTCTCAAAGGACTCTGACAGATGAGCTAATGTTTTGATACCTTTCATTTGAAGACTGATTAGATTTGAATCAAATTTGTCACTAAAGTTCAACCCAAACGATCCCTTTTGTAAATAATCATAACCCTGTTTTATCAACACCATATCTCTTTTGTACAAGTTCTTTGAATCAGACTCCAAGACTTTAAGAGATTCTTCGTATCTTCCCATTTTATAATAGTCATACCAAACTTTCACTGACTCATTATCAACAATTATTTCATAAATGTTATTTTTGCTGTATATCCAATAGGTTGACGACTTATAATCAGCTAAAATACCTTGAACTTTCTCAGGTAAAGTCATCAATTTTGGAGGTGCATTGGTTAGTTTGGAGAAGACAGTCAAGTTCTTTTTGTCTTGGGATAAACAGAAAATGTGATGGTTGGATATAATTACAGAGTTTGATTGTATAGATAACTTACTCAAGGGATTGAGCTTAGTTAATCCTGACAACTTTAATTCTTCGTCATTGCTGAAGATATTATTTTGAGATGAAAGAACAAGATAACTCTTTGGGCCCCTTTCAACCACCAGGTTTTCGTCGATCTTGATATTCATCACTATCGGTTGAGTCTTGAATACTTTTATTAGCTCATTAAATGAAAGTTCAAAACAGTCCCACTGCAAAACAGAGTGATTTGTGAACAACTCTATCCTGGTATTATTATTACTCAAGCACAAATCTAGGAGCAAGTCAGTATGCTTATAGACAAGTTTGAGGTATTTGTCATCCTTTTTGTTATCCTGACCGAAGTGTGATTTGATGTTGGATATGTAGACGGAGTTATCTTTAGTAATAATGAAAAATTCCCCAGTAGATTCATAATTATCAGCAGCTTCCGTATCATCGCCATTCTCGAGTAAATTGTCATTGGAGGGATTGGAACTCCATTTGTAGGGAAAAATCACTGTTTTAGCTTCTAAGTTTTTGAACCTGGGTAAGATTTTAAATTTATCGTATTTATTATGGAGGTAGTAATACTGGGAGTTATTGACTTGAATTATAAAGTGCTGACCATTGGGCGATAACCAGCCATTGGTGATAAATGAATCTTGGGAAAATTGGAATTGTTTAACAATAGATGGGTCATCAAGATCAATCTTATACACAAGTCTCTCGAGTATGAGGTACATGATATTATTCTGAATACAAACATGTTTGAGTTTATTATGGAGATCGAACTGAAGCAGTACATTCTCAATGGCAAAAGTCGGTTCTTCCGTTAAATCAACGGTGTCGTACAGATCCATTGACTCCATTAGATTTAATGAAAGAAAGCGTGTGACGAGATTAAAGTCGATTTGAGATTAAACTGTGAGAAAGAGACACCAGCGAAAGGACGCTGCAGTGAGAAGGCTAAGAGCTGCAAAAGACATCGGGGTGTCGTAAACAGGTTTCGAGTGGATTGGTTACGTGTGTACACATTCAGGCATTTAGTCAAAACACTTTGAGAAAGAATGGGTACATACTGTTGAGTCCTAAGAGTATTCTCTGGTTTGTTTTTAAATCACATAAACGGATTTATGCTATTCACCTCACATGACCATAAGTAATGTATGTTTCTTGACTTTCTATAGTGTGTTTCCAATTTGACCAAACTTTCTAAATTTTCTGCTAAAACTCTCTTCTATTTTAATGTACTACTACCATTTTGTAAAATTCACAAATCTCATCTATATTTGCTGTTTTAATAAACGCAATTGAAATCTCCAAATGAGCGTTAAAAATCCCGAAATTTTTCCTAATAATACTCAACAACCAATTAAATCAACCAAATAACTCACAGTCTTATAAAACCCTCCAATCCTTTTCTCCTATTCGGTTTTATATCTAAGCCTAATTAAATGATCATTCCTGCAGGCAAACCACCAGTAAATTTCTCCCGCACTGTCACAGAATATTAAAAAGCTGGTTAAATTAGGAGAATAACATAATGAACGTATTGAAATTACAGAAGAAGTATACAAATTTGGATCAATCGGAGTTGTTTGAAATCATTGAAGATTTTAGAACAATTGATAATGAAGATTCAGGTTATGTTGAAAAAAAAGATGTTATAAATGCTGTGTCTAAGAAGGGATCATACACTTATGATGAAACAAGAGAAACATTAAAAGAAGTAGATGTTGATGCTTCTGGTAGGGTTGAATTGGACGATTTTGTTCAATTGATGTCCAAGTTAAAAGATTTGAAAATAGGAGGTTCTAATTTATCTGTTCCTTCTAGTAACCCAATTCCCGCTTCTCCCAAATCCCCCAAGACTGCCAATGCACCAGTTCCTACGGCTAATTTGAGTCATAAGACTTATATTGGTGGTAAAACTAGTGGAACCACCCATACAATCAATGATGAAGAACGTATGGAATTTACCAGACATATAAACTCTGTTTTAGCTGGTGATCCAGACATTGGTAATAGATTGCCTTTTGATACAGAGACTTTCCAAATATTTGACGAATGTAGAGATGGTTTGGTTTTATCAAAATTGATCAATGACTCTGTCCCTGACACCATTGATACAAGAGTGTTGAATTTGACTAGTGCAAAAAGAAAAGTTCTTAATAACTTTCAAATGAATGAAAATGCTAATATTGTCATTAATTCTGCAAAAGCCATTGGATGTGTTGTTGTTAACGTTCATACAGAAGACATTATTGATGGTAAAGAACATTTGATTTTAGGTTTGATTTGGCAAATCATTAGAAGAGGTTTATTGTCCAAGGTTGATATCAAATATCACCCTGAGTTGTACAGATTATTGGAAGATGACGAAACTTTAGAACAATTTTTAAGTTTACCACCTGAAAAGATTTTATTACGTTGGTTCAATTATCATTTGAAGAACGCCAAATCTGAAAGAAGAGTCAATAATTTTTCGGGAGATGTCAGTGATGGTGAATGTTATACTATTTTATTGAATCAATTACAACCAGAGTATTGTGGATTAGAACCTTTACAAACTCATGATCATTTGCAAAGAGCTCATCAAGTGTTGGACAATGCTGAAAAAATAGGATGTAGAAAGTATTTGACTCCAACTTCTTTAGTTGCTGGTAATCCAAAATTGAATTTAGCCTTCGTTGCTCATTTGTTCAATACTTACCCTGGATTAGATCCAATAGAAGAAGAAGAAAAACCAGAAATCGAAGAATTTGATGCCGAAGGGGAAAGAGAAGCAAGAGTTTTCACTTTATGGTTGAATTCTTTGGACGTCGATCCACCTATTGTTTCATTATTCGAAGATTTGAAAGATGGTTTGGCATTATTACAAGCTTTTGATAAAGTTATTCCTGGGTCCGTTTCTTTCAAACATATTAACAAGAAACCAGCCAATGGTCAACCTTTAATGAGGTTTAAGGCTTTGGAAAATACCAATTACGCCGTGGAAATAGGTAAAGCCTCCAACTTCTCATTGGTTGGTATTGAAGGTGGTGACATTGTTGATGGTAACAAATTGTTAACCTTGGGATTAGTATGGCAATTGATGAGAAGAAATATTACCAATACATTAGCAAGTTTAGGTAACGCAAAAGGTACAAGTTTGACTGATGCTGATATACTCAAATGGGCCAATGCTCAAGTTGCTAAAGGAGGTAAATCGGGTACCATCAGATCATTTAAGGATTCGTCTTTAAGTTCTGGTGTCTACTTATTGGATATTTTGAATGGTATTAAACCAGGATATGTTGACTACGATTTGGTTTACCAAGGTTCGAATCTCACAGAAGAGGAACAATATGCAAATGCTAGATTGGCCATTTCTATTGCCAGAAAGTTGGGAGCATTGATTTGGTTGGTACCAGAAGATATCAATGAGGTTAGAGGAAGGTTGATCTTGAGTTTTGTTGGAAGTTTAATGACTGTCGCAGAACATTAGTTGCCCCGGACTTTTAAAAAGTTGAAACTTTATATTATAGAACTTAGTGTTCATTGTAATTGAATAAATGTGTAACAATATATGGCTCTTTAGACTATGTGCTAAAAATGACGCACACACGACCACACTGCTCCAGGTTCGCACTGGCCAATGAAAAATTTTGTGATTGTAGTTAATAAGGCACTCAAAATGTCCAGTATTCTCCCATTTACAGAAGCTAACACCAAGAGGGTTAGTAGTTTGTTTAGACAAGCGTTAAGAACTGCTTTTGATCATTCCATGAAATTTGAAGTTTACAGAAAAACCACCATTGAAATCAGAAAACAATTCGAAGCCAACAAACATATATCAACTCCTCAAGAATTAGAACAAATCATCAAAAAGACTGAAGCCAAATTGGCCGAATTCAAACACCCAGATCCTTATGTTCCTCCATCCAGACCAGGTGGTACCAAATACCAAAGAAATCTTCCACCTCCTGATGAACATGTTGTTCCAGGTGACTGGTAATTCAATATTTATATTTTACATTTTAATGGCATTATAATGATAAGTTATCTTTGCAGGTACTCATAAGAGTCCTTTTCAATAGACGCATCAACTGACAACAATCTCAATCTCCAAAGACTGACGCTCTCAGACCTCTTTATTTATATGCGTGTATTTTTTTTTGCAGTAATTAGAATAGTTGAAGCAATTGGGTACCACCATCCGTGTATTACGTTCTGTGCTATTACTGCAGCTAACCTGGGTAAGCATCTTACCCCACCACTTGTAAAGTTGAAGATCTTATTTAGGCGTTTGTCAGCTTTCTCTTCCAGGGTTAAAAACTTACCAAAGGAAACCAGGGGCAAAGAACAATACGGATAAAATCAATTCAATTACCTTAATAGACCAATCAAATCTGTTCAAGTTCCAAGACTCATAAGTTACCCACCAAAAGCCTTAAGATTTTGCAGTCGTGACTATATACAGGAAATACATATACCAGGTTGGTAAAATTCACGATAAGTACCACATCTTTATTTGTTCAAATGGGTTTGTATGTGGATAGAATTTTTCAGCTCTTGAAGAATTATGGTGAAAAACTACACAATTTCAATCAAGGAGTGATTTCAAACTATTTAGTATCCCGTGATCAGAAGCAAGTGGAGATAGAAGCTGCTTCACTTTTTGGGGTCGTGATCAGTAACCAGGAGAAGAGTGAACACAAGCTTTTATTGGATTCAAATACAACAGCAACATCTGAAAGATTACACAATAGTCGTATTTTTGATGCTTTTTTACTTGGAATAGGATCTGTGTTTTATAGTATTGACGTGTGGTCAATATTTTCAATACTTTTTTTATCGGCTGTTATATTTGGTTTTACTTATTTGATCCTATACATGAAGTCAAAAAGATGGAATAGAAGAGACAGATATCTGGGAGGTGTTCTGGGGAGAGACCGGATGTATAAGTCTGAAGAACATCCCAATCTAACCCGAAGATCCGTAAGGTTTGATAAAAGGAAGGGTTCCTATGAAGTAAAGAGACAAAGTATCAACTTAGATAGGAGAGTTACAGAGTCTTTTGATTCTTTATTTGATGATCGTTCCATACCTTCTGGAGCTCTGAGTTTTGCCCTCCAAGATCGAAACCAATCAAGCCAAAATTCGATTGGAAGCGATCAGTTATTTCCTAAAACTGGTATTTTCAGAAGAGTTGACTCTTCTGAGTTGATGGAGCTTTTCACAGAGAAGGAAAATTTGGAGACAAAGCAGCATGAAATAGATATCTTCCACCACAGTCCTATTACGAGCTCCAAAGTGATTTTGGAGACAGAGAAGCATTCAGAAATATCAAGTGAACCCCTCGAAGAGGATTCAACACATCAGAATCCAGTAGGTACCAAAGAGGATGAATTCTGTGACCTGTTTGAAAGCAGAATGAAATTAGCCAATTCAAATCTCCCAATCCAACTACCAACCAGCTTATTGACTTTGCTATGTTCAAAAGGCAGAACGGACCCTACTGAGTATTTTGGAGACTACTCAAGTCAGTCGACAGTCACGACACATTGGAACGAATTAGACTACAGTCAACTCCTGCAGCAAGTTTTTGAAGAGGAATTGAAAAATTTGACAAGCGAAACCATTTCAAAGTTCAGATTTCTTGTAACGTCCGAGTACATCGGGGATTCAAACAGTGTAATTGAATATATGGAATGTTTGAGAAAAAGCTCCAGACATTTCATAGGATTAATGGATCATCATGACAAGTTGACCGTGGATTTACTTTATTTGATTAGTGACATATGCACTTTTTCGAAAGATGATACAGTATCTATTGGAGACATCAATATTTTCATTAATAAGCTGATCAAACTTCCTATAGATTCGATAATTACATCTTCAGTGATCATCACGATAATGGTGTCCCTTACTTTTGAAAGTTTTATAAATGTCATAACAAATAACTTATGTGTAGAAAAAGCATCCCATGCTTTATACATTGTTCTTCTCCAATCAATAAAGTACCTTGTGGGGTTCAATTGGCCCTTTCTAGACATGGTTCAATTGAAGACTGTTCTTATTGTCTTGAGAAATACTTTAGGAGTATCTGTTCCTTTGGATGATGAACACATTCAAAATGAAATTCTTGAGCTTTACCTTGTTTGTTTGGGTTCTATGAACCTCAAACACGAGTATACTGACCAATTAGAGGAGTTTGAATTCTTGAAGTCTTTAGTTTACTCACACTTTGGTACTGCAAAATAAACCATTAATTTATGTGTTAAACACGACTAACTTTAGATGAGATGAAATATTTTTCGAGATGAGATAAAAAACCTACAGTAAAGATGCCTAGATCAAAGCGTTCCAAGCTTGTTACATTAGCTCAAACCGATAAGAAAGGGAAGGAGAATAAAGAAAGAATTTTTGATGAAGTCAGAAGTGCTTTGGATGAATTCAAATCCGTGTTCGTTTTAAGATTAGATGACGTTCGTACTCCAGTCTTACAAGACATAAGATCTGATTGGGTTGGATCCAAATTAATCTTGGGTAAAAGAAGAGTGTTAGAAAAAGCATTAGGTGATACTCCTGAAGAAGAATACAAAGATAATGTTCATAAATTAAGTAAAATATGTGAAGGGGTAATTGGATTATTATTCACCAACGAAGATATCAACGTTGTGGAAGAATATTTTGAATCATATGCCAAACAAGACTACTCCAGAGCTAAAAGTAAATCACCAATTGATTTCACTGTTCCAAGTGGAATTGTTTATTCTAGAGGTGGTCAAATTTCTATTGAAGAGGATGTGCCAATGTCTCATTCATTAGAGGAAACTTTAAGAAATAAATTCAAAATGCCCACAAAAATCAAAGCTGGTAAGATCTTTTTAGAAAATCCATATCCAGTTTGTGCAGAAGGAGATGTTTTGGATGTCAGGCAGGCATTAATCTTAAAACAATTTGGAGTGGCAGCATCTGAGTTCAAAGTTAAATTGATTGGTTATTATGATGGTGAAAAATCTGAAGTTATAAAGTATTAATGATAGCATTGTAATATAAGGTATACGAGATTTTAAACTCTTAGAAGACTCTAACGTACATTTACTATTAACATTAATCGTGAATCATGGTTTGGACACAGAACAATTTAGCAGGAGCATGTCCTATATTAGTGATACCATATGTATTCCCACTTGGAACTTGGAAGCTGCATCCCCTAGTAATTACAAAGGTGTTGTTCAGAAGATTCACCTCTAAAAGACCCTTTATAACATGAAACATATATATACAATTTCCACTATTCTTGCTGGATTTGAAGCCTTCCACTGGAAATTCCAACAATGCACCTGCCACATTTGGATTTTCATTGAAAATAGGAGCTATTTTATAATTATCTATCGAACCCGCCGATTTAGGTGGGTCACTCAACCACTCGGTGAAGTCTTGGGTAAATGCAACAGGTCTTTTGCTCATTCCTTCAGAATCGTTTGATTCATACAAGGGTAGTTCCAACTGATTTGCTTCGAACCATTCAGAGCCACTCACTTCAGGATCTGACTCATAATCATATCCTTCTTCATCATTTGGGTTGGATTTTGACTTACGTCTTCTCTTTTTTATCATAGTGGATGCAGGGGATTTGGATTTTCTCTTAGGTTGTGATTGCTCTGGCACAGAAACTGGCACATGTATGATTTCTTTAATTTCTTGTAGTGGTATTTTTCTGATATCGTTGAGTAATGTAGTATCTGGATCGTCTTCTTCTTCATGCGACCGTGAATATACGATCCTTTCATTTCTCCAGAATGCTAATGGCTGTATTCTTGTTCTTTTACTTCTCCTTAATCCATCAGGTGGTGGAGAAGGAAGTGGGGAGGGCTTCACGGATATGGGTGTTGGTGTTATTGGCTTGGATCTGGCTCTTATGTTCTTAGAGTTTGTTGGTTTTCCTAAAGCCATATTTTTTGTAAGCGAAGAAATGGATTTGCTGCTTACTGGCTTATCAGTAATAGACACATCATTAGAATCTGGATTCTCTATAGGTAGGTCATCATTTCCAATATCTTGATCCAAATCTTGAAGGATATCGTTATTCATATCAGTGGCGGCAAAATCATCATTATAACCCATATCATCACTATCAGGTTCATCAGCCACAAACAATCCAGGGGATTCTGGTACATTTACAGGAGTTGTATCTTTTTCTTGTTCCAGTAAAGGTGATTTTAAACTTTCCTTCCTCTTCTTACCAATTGAAATTGGACTTAAATCAAACTTGTCGGTCTCTGCATCTGTGAAATTGATCTTACGGGCTATTATACCTTCATCATTGGTTTGTGTACGAGTTCGATTGGGTTTCACGCTCTGCCTTGATATTTCACTTTCCAGGCTGCTCTCGTCTTCCTCGAAAAAATCATTCACATCTTCCATGTTATACTTATCTTTTCGAAGGTTCTTTCGAGGTTGCAACCCCGTCTTTCTGGACTTGGTTCCCAAATGTAACAAGTCCATTGCCTTTTGCTAGGTAACCGATAGTGTTTGTTTATTATGTGCTCCTTGCTGACGCGCGCTTTTAGAGAATACCGTTGGTTTTGTGTAATGTACGCTTTTATTTTGCAGCCTATTGAGACTAATAGCGGGAAGAAAGCTGGAAAGCTAGAACCAAGCCGTCGGAATAGGAAAGGTAAAGAATATATCTAGGAATGGATGGATCTGAAGTTATATTTCGGATGGCCAATCCAATTATTGTTCGGAATCCAGTGGATCCAAGTGACAAACTTATAGCATTTGGAAATATGTGCTCTTGTCTCATTCCGAATACTTCTCTGTGTTGGGTGAGCCTCATGATGGTGACTAATCCTTGTTGGGAAACAGCTATGAGAGCCGAAAGTTCTGGTATTATTTGGGTTATGGAAATTCTGTTGGAATACTTGGAGTCCTCATTAAATGGAATGGGAAGGGTAAATAGTTGTGCAGTACATGAGTTACAGAATAGGAAAGAATTGAACAATCCTACTCTCTTAGACGTGGAAACTATCAAATACTTTGAACTGGGGGTCGGTTGATTCACCATTTTATGGATTCTTCTATAGTCATCGTCTAAAACAGTTAATTTTTCAAACTTATGATTTGCTGACTGGTCCAAAGAAACTACCGGAGCTTCAAAAAATTGGAAACAACTAGCAAACCCTAAACTTGTGTCACTTGGAGATATTTCATTGAACAACAAAGATTCACTCACAATCTTTTGAGTTTCTTGGTTATACATGGTACTTCCAAATACTTCATTCAATGAATTAACAGACTTGAAAAACCTCTTTTCAAATGGTCTAGAAGTCCATGCATCTTCCTTTAGTAGTGTCCGGCTCGTGACACGGGGCAGGTAAAAAAGTACTCTGTTGAATTTTTGTGCATGCAAAATATTTGTTTCGTTGTCTAAGTGGTCCATAGTGGAGTCCACATAGTATACAGTATTATAAGGATTAGATTCGGGTGCTGGACCAGCAACAACCTCGAATTTGAAATTAAATATTATTAGCTCTCCAGATATGGAGCACGTCGACACATCCACCGAATGAACGCCCAAATCAATTCGGTGATCGTAAAACGATACATCTGGAATATTGTGGAGTACTTGATGAGACTTTACATGATAAAATGCTTCATCAAACTCATCGTAGTAAAATAGCGTGAGACTTTGGGTGTTGTCCGAACATATAAGAAGGTTTATGCGCTGACCATCATATTGATAGTCAAGAAAATCCAACCCCCAGGAACTGGATTCTAGCTTTAATTTGAAGTCTGGATTAAGCTTTATTCTGACATTTTTATTACCATATTTCAAGTTTGATATTATACTATCAAGGTAGTAAATCATAATTGTACCATCGTCCACACAAACTCCCAAAGCTTCTCTACCTAGCCATTCAGTAAGTTTTAAATAGTTAATGGTATGGGGAAAATAAGGCCACGTTGAAATTAGTCTATCTGTAGTGGTAGTGACAAAAGGTTTAGTATCAAATCTCATAACTGGCTCTGCAGTTGGCAAATAATCAAGCTCGTTATACTCATATATGAGAATCTCTGAATTTGAAGCATTAAACATGAAACTTTGTGTAGAAACGGATATGTTATTCTTGTACTTTCTCGTAAATTCATTGTTTTTAAGCTTTGTTGTACCCAAATAGTCCAATTGAAGTGAATCATTGAACTTCGAAGAGGGTGACCTCTGAACAATCAGAGAAACGGTATGAGTCTGAATTGTTGTAAGGCTTGGATCCAATGGATTGATCAACTCTTGATTTGAGAGAAGCTTCTGTCGTATTCCATCATCATGTATCTGTAAATTTAAAAAGTTATGGGCTATTCTGATGGATTCTGGGGTTATATCTAACGGTTTAGGAGCGCATAGGACATACTCATATTGATCATTATCTACTACCGAAGAATGATCAGAGCTTCCATCCTCAATAGCATCATCAATGAAATTATCATTGTCTGCTGCTGGCTGGGAATTCTGTAGAAGACGCCTCGTTTCATCCCAATCTAATTGAACGTGATTATTAAAACTTTCCCTGCGATCTCTGTAAAAATTGTCAGCATCATCAGTTGTTTCCAAACTCAAAAAGTCAAATATTTCTTCCAGCTCTGACGGCGGAGTTGTCAATGCTTCCAAATCTTTCAAGACCCGCTTGACACCTCTGGATACAAGAAATCTATTGAATGTCTCCTGCTCCATACGGATTTTTACGACACCGCGACTTTGTGGTGATAGTTATAGAATTTTCATACAAGATGGCCCATGCAGATTTTGTTAATAACATCAGCAAGGATAAAAGGGAGATGTTGGAACACATCCTATTATCTTACGAAGCATTAAGTGCCGATACCACCAATTGGGTAACCAATTTATCTAATTTAAGTTCGTTAATTTGGCATGGATATAAAGGTATTGGAGTGCCAATAAATTGGGCTGGATTTTATGTGAACGACAAAGAAGTAGAAAATCAACTCATTTTGGGACCTTTCCAAGGAAAAGTTGCATGCCAAACCATCGAATTTGGTAAAGGAGTATGTGGAGCGGCAATTGCTCAAGAAGCCACTCAATTAGTGAAGAACGTGCATGAATTTCCTGGTCATATTGCTTGCGATGGTGACACCAATTCAGAGATAGTAGTTCCAATTGTGGATGCAGGTAAGAAAATAGGAGTGTTGGATTTGGACTGTTTAGTGGTTCAAGGATTTGATGAGGTGGATCAAGAATATTTGGAGAAATTAGTAGGATTAGTAATTAAGAGTTGTAAATTCTAGAAATAATACAAAGTTATCACACATCTATACATTTAAAGAATCCGTCTTTGTTCTTCTCTTTCTAAGTTATGATACAATAAAGATTTGGCTTTATCAACGGCGTACGTTGTACCACTAATAGTAAAAATTCTTTCATCCTTCCCTTCAATTTCATCAGATATTCCGATGATTGCACCCGAGATCTTTCTGACCCCTTGGATTCTTGATCCATTTTTTCCGATTAAAGCTCCAACAATATCATTACTAAAAGATAAGGTGGTAGTTATTAATTTACTATGTCCTGTTGCAATTGGAGGTTGTAGTTGGTTCATAAAAGGTTTTCTTGATTTTGGTACATAATAATTGGTTCCAACTATTGAGCTGAAATCTTCAACAAGGCATCTGGATATAACTCTCAAAGCATTATATAAATCTCCAACTGATCCTTGTAATTCGACTAGTCTTTCATTTGAATTTGGTAAGAATGATTTTGAAGCAATCATTGAAATATTAAAAGTTGATTGAATAGTTTGAATTCTATGTCCTTTTGATCCAATTATTGTACCCATTTGATTATTTGGAATTAATAATCTTAATACCGTGGTCTGACCTATAATATTCTTTGTGGAACTCAATTGTTTTAAAGGGAAATATTTGAATTCATCCCCCGAGTAAGCTTCATCTTGAGACTGTGCTTGGATTAAAGCTTGAGCAAAATAACTAATTGCTTTAGAACAATTGTCCAATGTTCCACTGACTGTTAGGATTCTTTCTAAAGAACCAGGTAATAATTTCGAAATTCCAGCCTTTGTATTGGTTTCTTGTCTTATAGAGTTTATAACTTGACCACTTTGCCCAATAAGACAACCACTTTCTTTTGAACTGATTAATAATCTATAATTGATTAAAGTGGAGGAATTTTCTTCCAATGATGGTAAAGGGTCAGATGCTGGGATTTGCAGCTCTACCACTACCACCTTTTCAGGTTCTCCACTCTTATTAAAATTAGTATCAAATAATGATTCTGTCATAGTATAAAAAAAATCCTTTCCCCACAAATAATAAAAAAAATAACCTTGGTATAAAAATTAACAAAATTCAATCAATTGAAGAATTTTAAAGGTCCCAGTAATAAAAATAATGTTTCTAATATAAAAAAATTAACACTTATATAAAAAAGATTCCCAATAACCCTACAAAAATATAATTAACAAAATGGGATTTATGTGCTTAATATACAATTTCCAATTGATTTAAATCAATAAGATAATTCAATTTGGTCCAAAAATTATAAAAATGTAAATTAAAAGTTGGAATTTACTTTTATTCTTATACTTTTTAGTAATTGTCCTATTCAATTAAAACCGTTGTTGAGACTTGGTGAAAAATTTTCTCGCGATTTTTAAATTAAATTCGTCAAAAACTTCGAAGAATTGACTTTTACCGACAAACGTTTAGAAGAATGGTGCGGATCTAGGTAAGGTATAGAACTTAAGTAAGAGGACATTGATGTCACAGTCTATTTTGGGAACAATGGCTCCCAAAAGAAATTTTATTTTTTGTTTGGGGGGTGAGCTCTCTACGACAAATTTTGTCACAATAGATTTTTTTAGTAAGGTACAGAGCCTAACTGGGATATGCAAGTATATAGGTAAATAATTTAAAGATATTAAGGGGTTAATTGGAATGAATTGATTTGTTGAAGAAGGAATGTTGAGATTGCTCTAGCCCCGTAATTATGAGGCATTACTTAGTTGGGATTTGAGTCTATTGTTTGGCAGATAACTAGATCGGCTATTATAAAAGATAAATGACCGGGTTCCAAACCAAATATTTCCAGAATTTCATGCCTTAACAAGGTAACCGGACCGGTTTCTCGTACGCCACGCGGGATGCCCGTGGTAACAGATTATTATGAGGAATATTGTATTCAAAAACATGAAAAATAAGTAGTTAAAGCATGGTCTAAATTCTTACCCGTTTGGGAAAACTAATTATATGCATAATTTATAGTATGCGGTGGTGAGATGGAAGGGTCGAAAACAGAAAGTTCGTTGGCAGGAGATTTAGGATCGGCGTCTTACAAATATCTAGTTTCGGTCTGAAGGGGTAACCAAAGGCTATAATCGGAACTGGTTAGCGGGAATTATAATAGGGGATGAGCCGCGTGACTTTAGTCTTCCACCGGGCCTATTTATGCGGCTCACCAGGGCTTCTTCCTACATTCCTGCCCAGTAATCCAACCATAATTTACACCTTGTACATTATGTTGTAATTCCAGGGTTTCCGGTTTGAGTCACTTTCGTCCCGACAATAAACTAGAGTTTCTGGATCGGCACACTCCCGTACAACTCGACCAATTGTCCGAACGGTCGTGCCCTCCCATGCTTTTCTGATCCCTTTTTTAGTAGATCCTCGTATTTGCGCATTACGACCAATGTCTGGTGAAATTCCTCCCAAAACTCCTGGGTATCTTTTGGCTGCCATTCTTTTATCATTGCTTATTCCAGGAATTTTGTATTTATCACATGTCGAGTCACCAGTTAAAGTCGTGAAACATTCCAGAAGAGCTGACGTTTTTCTGGTTTTGGTGTCCACCGCTTGGATGCTTAACAAACTGTACTATGCTCCGATTTCCATAGTATTCACGGTGATTTTCGAGTGTAAGCATACTTTTCTCTCATGGAGAAGAATCATTTTGATGTGTTTAAAGTTACACCAGACAAAAGGGGTGTCTATACACCAAGCAGAGATGAGTGACCGAATTAATCTATATTCAAATTTGGAGATTCATAATCCCCAAAGATTTGAATATTTGATGAGGCAAAACAACCTTCAGCTACAAGAGAACCGTTTTCTGATCAGAATGGTGAATTTGGTTTGCGTATTAATCACGGTATGGGTTCGAACGTCTTTTGTGCAGAATTTTACCTTGGTGGAAAATTTGGACACTTTGGTAATATCTTTTTCTCCCAGACACCCCATAGGCAGTAGATTGAAGTCTACTAAAACAAGCATTGGACTAATTTTGGTGTGCACTGGGTTGACAGAGTATTTCCATTATTCTTCCACCCATTATACTGAATGGCGTACCTGGTTTGCTCTTCTGTTTTTCGAGAATATGATAATGGGAGGCTTTTGTTTGTTTTGTGCCAGCTTCAGTAGAGATTACTTCAAAGTGGCTTTAGTATCAATGGCAATCAGTCAGGCATTATATAATATTGGGAATTATTTCGACTTTTTCCCTATGTCTGCAATGATTTATATAGCTCCTTTTGTAGTTGGGGTAGAGTTTGCATTTAGTGCTTATAACAGAGAATTTTGCAAGTTTTGGCAATTCAGAAAATCGAGCCCGGAAGACTAATTTGTTAATATGTAGCATCATTTAATAAACGGCATTTTACCGATTTAATCATCCAATGAAAAATTTGCAAAAACTAACTTCTGCCAGCACATTTCGTAGGAGAAGGTTTACGAGAATGTGTCGAGCACCGAATTAGGAAAATGGGACTAGACAATGAATCCCCTAAAAATCTCCTATTGCTTTTTAAACCAGTGGTTTTTAGTGTAGTAATTCCCGGTGCAATACACTTATCTCATGTTACAAGAGAAAAGTCTTTGGATCTTTCAAAACCTTCGCTGACGCTTCCACTTTTGTTTTCCTTAAGTTGGATATTAACTAAGCTGTATCAGTCCCATTTAATGCTTTTAGTTACTATAATCTATGAATGGAAGCACACATTTTTAAGTTTCAAAAGAATCTTCACGTTGGTTAGCAAAAAAATCCTGAAGGCCAAAGAACAGCTGATTCTGGGTGGAGACTTAAAGGATAGAATAGAAATATATTCTGATTTGGAAATTAAAGATCCCCAGAAATTTGACCAAGTACTCCAGAAGAAAAACTTGCTGTTACAGAGTAAAAACTTCCTCGACTCTAAAGCATTTGTTACTGTCCGTATTGGATTGTGCATTATAGGGACCATTGTTTATAGGTTCTATCATGGATTAGTATCCTATGATTTGATAGAGACCTTGGATTGTGCATTGTTTTTCTTTACTCCTCTGCATCCAATTGCAAGTAGACTAGAATCTACCCAGTATAGCATTTTCATAACAATTTTATCAATGATTTGGACTTGGTGTGTTCCTTCACGAGCAGAAACTGGAACCAAATGGGTTACCTGGTCCGGCACTTATTCCTTCGATAATATGATAGTGGGAGCATATTGTTTATTCTGTTCGAACATGGGTATGGAATACTTTAAGGTATCATTAGTGGCAATGTTGTTCAGTCAAATGATCTATCACATAGGTGATTATTGTGGATGGTTTCCTTTTTCTTCTATTCTGGTCATGGGCCCTTCAGTTTTGGGTGCCACCATACTTTATAGTATTCATAAGGGAGAACTTCGTAAGTTCTGGCAGTTCAAGGTCACAAAGCAAGAGAATCAATAATTAAGTTATACGTAATTTTACAAACTCTCCACACAAAAACTCTGGTTCCGCGTAATATAATCTGTGTGTAAAATGATCCTTAAATTGGTGCCAAAGTCACAAAATTGGTTCTCTAAGAAAGTTGATCAGGTTTTCTATGACATCAGATCATCTTTACCTATTGAGAATGAAATTGTTGACTTTTTAACTTCTTCTGTTGTGTTATTGACGATTACTTATTTGTTTTCTTTGCAGTCAGAACGCAAGATGAAAAGTACTGAAATAAGCCCAAAGACTGATTCAATTACATTTAAAAAGGTAGCAACTACTTTTTTCCCTATTGTTATACCATTTTATACTAGTGAGCCTTCCAATTTCATTAGAACCATCACAAACCAAAGGCTTTTGGATATTTTGCAATTTTCCATGAAAGGATTAGAAACGTGTATTATATTCTTTGGTACATTTCTTAACTTTTGGCTATTCGAATCAATTTTCGAACACTTCAACGAAAAATGGAATATCTTCAGTAACTATCAGCTTTGTTTCAACAAGACATCACTTCCCGTGGGAAGAATTTGTCCTATTGAGCTGGAAGTTAAAGATCCAAAGAACTATAAGCGGTATTTACATAAGAATGGCATTCAATTGATTGAACCGTTGTCAGTGAAGCCTGATGTTTCTTATGTATTCAACTTAGGGACTATATTATGTTTTGTATTATCTATGGGTGTTATGTATGTATATTTCACTAGCCGGTCATTTACCATTTCATACATTCAGTCTATAAATGTTGTGGTGTTTAGATTGAAATTTAGAGAACTTTGGTCAACTAAATTGGGCACGGGATATTTAATAGCCTTAACATTTCTTAGGCCTCCACTGATGGGTGTCTTTTGTAGAGGTCCACAAACCATTATCTCGAGCGATTCGTTTTGGTTTACGGAGTTCAATCGTATGTGGTCTTCTGCTTCATATTGTTTGATTTGTAAGAGATTTGGTAATGATTACTTCAATGTCTCGTTTGTGGCACTTATTGGAGGGCTTATAATATCTTTTGTGGCACCTACCGACTATAAGAATTATAACATTTTCCCTGAGTTTTATTTTTCATCATTCTTATTGGGATTCACATTCCTTTATAGCATGATAAGGGGCCAATTGAAGACATTTTTCAATTACGAATTTCCTGAATTGGAGGAATATGACGAAACAGAAGTGTACCCTCCTGTCGAAGACGAAGATTCAGAGGATGACGATTATGCTTTGGACAGCTACGATGAATGGGAATTCAAAGTCGAAGAGCTTAGAGATGTGGAAACAGACAAAGATGAGGAGTCTGAAGAGCTAGAAGCTTACGACTATCTCGACGACGACGACGACCAAACGTTTATAATTGACGGGGATGAAGAAGAGGAATTGGATTTGGGGGAGGAATCTGGAGACGAGCCAGAGGAACTCGACAAATTGATAGAAGATAGTACCAAGGAAGTCAGGTATTGGTACGATTAGTGTCTGTGTTAATAGGAATATATGAAAAGTATACTGGCGACCAGAGGTTGGAGGGTTAAAGCTAACAAAGCTTTACCGCCACAAACCTAAGATAATCTCTAAACGCCCAGATACATTACACATAGAAAGCAGAAATGACCTATCACCTACTCTAGTACAACTGTCCGCCTTTAGTTCCTCTGGCATATATTCTCCCCAAGATTCATATTCTCACCGCTCGCAAAATTTTCAACAATCATGGTGTTGGCAGATTTAGGAACCAAGTTAAAGACAGCCTTATCATCAGTTAACTCCGGTTCTGATGATGAAATACAGGCGCTTCTTAAAGACATTTCCAATGCTCTTATTGAAAGTGATGTCAATTTTAAGCTTGTGTTTAAGTTGAAAGATAATATTAAGTCCAAGATCGATAACGAGAACTTTAAAAATGATAGTCTTGCAAACAAGAGGAAAAAGCTTCAAAAAGCTGTGTATGATGAATTGGTAGCTCTTGTAGATTCATATGAAGAACCACCACAAATCAAAAAACTTAGTGCACAACCAAAAGCTTCTACTAATCCAAATAAGAAGAGAATCACCAAAAAGAGGGAGAGTCACGTTATAATGTTTGTTGGTTTACAGGGGGCTGGTAAAACCACATCTTGTACCAAACTTGCTGTATACTATAAGAAAAGAGGTTATAAAGTTGGATTGGTATGTGCTGATACATTCAGAGCTGGTGCCTTTGATCAGTTAAAGCAAAATGCCATTAAAGCCAATATTCCATATTATGGTTCCTACTTGGAAACAGACCCAGTGAAAGTGAGTTATGACGGGGTGGTGAAATTCAAGGAAGAAAGATTTGATATAATTATAGTTGATACTTCTGGTAGGCATAAACAAGAAGAATCATTGTTTGATGAAATGATACAGATTAGTGAAAAAGTATCACCAAATCAAACCATTATGGTAATGGATGGATCTATCGGTCAAGCTGCAGAAGAACAAGCACAAGCGTTTAAAGAGAGTTCTAATTTTGGTTCGATTATCTTAACAAAAATGGATGGTCATGCCAAGGGAGGTGGTGCTATTTCAGCTATTGCCACCACCAAAACTCCTATTATCTTTATCGGTACTGGAGAACATGTCAACGACTTTGAACCATTCAAACCTTCTAGTTTCATAAGTAAATTATTGGGAATTGGTGATCTACAATCATTGATGGACCAGGTTAAATCATTAAATTTACAAGACGATGAAAACCACAAAAAGACCATGGAAAATATCAAAGAAGGTAAATTTACCTTAAGAGATTTCCAAACTCAGATGAATAATTTCATGAAAATGGGACCTTTAACTAATATTGCATCCATGATACCCGGAATGTCCAATTTAATGGGATCAATCGGTGAAGAAGAAGCTAGTTCAAAAATGAAAGATATGATCTATATAATGGATTCTATGACCACCAAAGAATTGGATTCTGATGGATCTATTTTCATTGAACAACCCGAAAGAATAATCCGAGTGGCTAGAGGAGCAGGATGTGCAGTTATAGATGTTGAAATGGTTTTACAACAACAACAAATGATGTCAACCATGGCTCAAACTGCCAAATCTTCACAAGGCCTTCAAGGACAACCAGGAATGAATAGAATGATGCAACAAGCACAATCCAATCCTAATTTCATGTCGAACATTCAAAATATGATGCAAGGAATGGGAGGAGGAGCTGGAGGAATGCCAAATATGTCAAGTTTAATGAATAATCCAAATATTATGGCTCAAGCTCAGCAAATGATGAAAGATCCAAATATGATGGCTCAAGCTCAACAAATGATGAAAAATCCTGGGATGATGCAAAGAATGATGTCCCAATTTGGTGGTATGGGAGGTATGGGCATGTGACCTCATGTTTAGCCTTCGTATATAACATTTATAGTCATTCCCCACTCTCAATAAATAAACCCTTGACGATTTCGCGGTTCTTATCATACCATAATCCTCCTACTTTGATGACCGACTCAAATTCTAAAGATCTTAGGCTTGATGAGGATGTGGAATGGTTTCTTAGAGATTCCAATATATCTGCAGATTCTGTATCTAATTCTTCCAAGTCAGAATCTTCTATAAAGTCTGGTAAACCTAACTCCGAACAGAAGAAACCCAATTTAAGTGACGAGGCCAAAGTCAAACCCCATTTGACCACAACCATTTCCAACTCCAACGATCATATAGTGTCCAAAACAAAACCTTCCATCGGAACCATTCATGAAGAGGAAGTTTTGTCCCCTTCAAAAGTTAATGGCAACGGCTCGGGCCTTTCCCGGACCCGTAGTAGTTCAATACTGAGCCAAAACAATCCTGGGTTTTTCAGTAAAATCAAGGGAAAATTCCACAAATCCGCCCCAAATTCTCCATTATTAACAACTTCCAACTCCAACACTTCAAATGGTATGTTTAATGACTACAAACTCAATAGGACCCCAAGTGCTGAAACCAATTTAACTCGGACCATATCAACTCCGCTTAGTTTGAATGATTCAGGCTCGGGTCCGTTATCCAGTGAGGACTTTGACCCCAAATTAGATGAGTACATTAAGTTCTATTCCCAGAAAACAAACTCCAGGCCTAGTTCTAGGAAGTCTTCTATCAGTGAACTGGCAATGAGCCCCGAGTCTCAGGCGCAACAACCTGGTACCTCCAAATTTACATCGTTTCTTAAAAGAAAATCATCGGTTACGACCCCATCATTACCTCCCGTTTCCATAGCTACTATTTACAACAGAAGACATAGTGAAGCTAATCCACAATTTGATTCAGATAGTGAAATAAGTCAGTGGATTAATTCTAAGTTTCAGCAAGAAGAGGATCCCCAGTCACAAGAATTAAAGCCTATATTACCCGAGTTTGCCAACTCTAAACCTTTAAAACGAGTGGCATTCCATAGTTCCACTTTCTTAATCGACCCTCCACAACAGATTCCTTCGAGGAGTCCCAGACTGGGAAATGTGGAAGTTTTGCCAAATGGTGCCATTAAAATCAATCCTTTATCGGAGGAGGACAAGAGAGCAATAGAACTTTCTCAACAGGGGCAAGGTGGCGGAATAGTGGTCGGAGGAACAGGTGCCTTGCATTATATCGGAAAGGAATCCACTCATGGAGAGGGAGACACGGATACTAAACCACCCACAGAGAAAGAAGTAGACTCCAATGAACCCCAAATCGATCACAAAGCCTGCAAATTTAATATAGAGAAACCTACTATGACAGCAAGACCTTCAAGTTATGTTCAACCCGTGGAAAAAATGGCTTTGGATTTAATGTATACTAGATGTTGTCATTTACGAGAGATTTTACCCATTCCTGCTACACTTAAACAGATTCCTAAGAATTCCATGGCACCTTTACCAGTATTACAGCTAAGAAATCCAACACCTACCATGGCTGAAATCGAGACATTTGCAGATTTCGTAAGAATTGCTCCAATCATTTGTATATCCTTGGATGGTGTCAGTTTGTCGTATGAACAATTCAAGATACTTTTGAGTGCTATAAGTGCTAAGACTCAGTTAGAGAAACTCAGTCTCAGAAATACACCAATTGATCAGAACGGTTGGTCGTTATTATGCTGGTTTCTAAGCAGAAATACAGTCTTGAATAAGCTAGACATAACGCAATGTCCTGCTTTGACTGTTAATACACTTAAAAAGAAGAAAAAAAGTTCAACAAACAAGACAAAGAAATTAGAAGATTCGATTGCCAGAATGGAATGTAACAAAGAGAATAGAAGTGATATGGATTGGTCCTTATTTATAGCTACTTTGATCGCTAGAGGTGGTATCGAAGAATTGATCTTGTCAGGATGTTGTATCATAGATGTGGAAGTATTTGAAAAGTTAATAAAGTTAGCAGTTTGTATAAGGACTAACAGATTAGGATTAGCATACAATAATTTGACCATCAAACATTTAGAAATAATCATAAGGCATTGGATTTTCAAAGAGTTTGCTAGAGGAATAGACTTGGGGTTCAATGATTTCCTGTCCGGACAAATTATAAACATGTTACTCGAATCCAGTAAAGAACCAGGGTTTGAAGCCAAGTTAGAAGGATCTCAGCTTGCTTTCATCAGTATGAATGCTGCTAACTTAAGATTTAGTGCAAAATTCAAGCAAGTGTTTGAAAGCTTCCTCATGAAGTTACCAAATTTGAAGTATTTGGACATGTCCAATAACAGCAAGCTATTTAATTCAAGTGATAGCGAATTCAAAGATGATGAAATCATTGATTATTTTGTAACGAAGTTACCACTTTTCCCCAAATTAATCAGATTACATTTGGAACATAATAATCTAACTCAAAGTGGTATCATTTCTTTAGCTAATATTCTTCCATTTTGTAAGAGTTTGGGGTACTTTTCAATCGTTGGTAACAAATTGGATGCTGCCAGTGCCGCTTCCTTGATCCAGGGAGTGAAAAACAGTAAGAAATTGATCACTTTAGATGCAGATTTCGGAGAGCTTCCTTCATATTTCAAAGATAGACTTGGTCTTTACACAATGAGAAATATGGAGAACAGTATCTATTCGGAAACTGTAGAAGACACAGATAATGAGTTGACTAATCAATTCAATGAAATTTTGGAATTGAAAGCAAAGAAACAATTAGACTTGAACTCTCCAATTGTGGTAACATTTATTGAGAGAAGTAACAAACTTAGGTTGGAGTTGAAAAATGCAGTAAATCAACTCAACAAGTTACAATTAAAGAAACAATTATCATTAGAGGGTAAAGAAGCATTGGTGAGATTGATTTTCATTGATTCCTCTTTAGCAAAAGGGATTCAATTGATAGATGATTCTTTTGATCCTGAATTGATGATTAAACAATTCAATCTTAGTGAATCTGTCAATGAAGAGGAAGATTCACCTGATGAAGCAAATAGCTTGAGTTTAGCAGCCAATCCTTCTGTGATAAAATCTCCACATACTATTTCTAGGAATAGTTCCAGAACAAGTTTGAACCAGTACGACAAAGAAGAGGGTTCGGTTTACAAAATCAACAAGAAATTACAAAATAATGAACTATTTGATTCGAGCGAAATCAGTGGAGAGGAGATCAGGAAGAAAATCGCCAGTATTAACTTGGATCATCTTTCAGATATCTTGGATTTTGTGGCCGGATTAAGAAAGAAAGGAGTAGTAGTTTCCCATTTATTCAAAGATATTAAAGCAGAAAAACCAAATGAAATCCTAGATCTCAATAAGATAAGTGATAAATTAAGAAGGCTCAGTGTTAGCACAGACGAAAAAGTGTGTCTGAAATGTCAAACCCTAGGTAAGATGTGCCTGAAACACATGCCGGATGAACATATACCAACTCCAATGTCCACCGCAGACAGTAAGATGTTTGAAGATGGAAGTGGAGATATAAACGAAATATTTGACGAAGTATTGGACAACTATAAGTCCACATAGACATGAGAGATTAGAATGTAGAGAGGCGTTTATAGACATTTAATACAATATATATTTATGATCATGTAATCTAATAGTCGTCATCAGATAATGGGCCCTTTCCCTTAAATTCATCATCCTCTTCATCATCAAATTCGTCATCTTCTTTAACATCCACTCCTCCAGCAGTGGCCTCTTCTTCCAAATCTTCACAAGCATCAATCCAGTCACTATAAATATCAACTGGCTTCGACAACGAGTGGATGGTACTCTGGAAATTTTGCCCACAAATCTTACAGTGTAATTCACCTATCCCATTTTTTTTATCTAATGTACATAATACAGATCTTTCGTGATTACAGAACAAGCACGTGAACGTTATGTCCAACGTTTGTTTGACTTTCTTGGTTGGTTGACGAGCTGATGACTTTCTCTTACCCATGTTGTAAACGCGAATTTTTCACTTGGGTGTAGGAGGTTTATAAGTGGAGGAGAACTGTAGAGATTTGGAAGATTGGGAGGGCTTCACGGTTGATTGTGGGTTGACTCCACAAAGGATTTGGGTGGATTCTGGATGTGGGCTTCCACTGGGATTGTCCTGATTTTTTGGCCCAATTTGGAGGTGTTTTGGCTGTAGAGAAACTCTAGTCAATAATTGTAGAATTCACAAGTACAGAACTGATACTCAAATTACAGCTCTGGAAAAAGATGCATGGTCTGGAAATACAAATAACACGGTTCCAGGCACACTTGCACGATACTCTACCAGATTATTCCCAGAATGACTCTGTCTGTGGATGATTCTCGATCTCTAAAGTCCGATTTCCGATTCTCAAAAATCACAACTATGTCACAACTAATGACACAGCAAAAAGTCACTAAAACAGTATGTGGAACTGATATTTGTAGTATAACATCAATACTAACCTAGTAGAAACGGCCAAAGACTTCAATCGCGTGCAATCATTGTCATAAATCCCATATGACATGTGACTCAAGCCGTCCGTGTAATAGATGTATCAAAAGAGGACTCGAAGATACATGTCAAGATGCACCTAGAAAGAGGAAAAAGTACCTTGAAGATGTTCCTCCTGGGATTATGACGGGAAATTCGTTTGAAAAACTGGCATCTCCAATACTTATGGATCAAATGACTCAACTTCCTCCTCCTCCTAAGGCTTCACCCCAACCCCAACCATTTTCCCCAGTACCCATGCCACGACAACCAGTGAAATCATCGTATCCTTCAAAGAGAAGTAAATTTCTTTCTTCGGCAGCGGATATGGAATACTCTACTTTATCATCAATTGTGTCAGAGAATATTCAAAATTCTACTGAACACACTCCCAATTCTATGATATCTCCTGGAATATCACCACATTTTAATCAAATGGAATCAGCATCTCCCAATACCGCCATAAACAATGCATTTTTAATGAATAATGACATAAGTTATAATGTTCCATCCAAGCTTGATTATTATAAAGATTTCAAATATGATGAAGTTATAAATCAATATTTTGTTGGTCCGGATAATGAAAGTAACGATAAGTTCCCAATGTTTCCCGATATACTTCAGCAGATACAATTACTTAGAGATACAGATCCATCCACTTTTTATGAAAGAAATGAAAAACTGCTGATTTCGTTTGCTTTGGGAATACTTTCGGAAGATTCTTTCTATACTAGGATAACAGACCCTACTAATGCAATTCAACATTACATCAAAGAGCCAGAAGATATTTACGAAAAAGTAGACAAACCATACTCGTACACTCCAGGTTATCACTCCTTAATTGCTTATTTAAGAAAAAGATTTAATAAAGAAATGTTGGTTAAAATGGCAAAGACAATGGCCACCTATAGACCATCTTTTATTGCTTGTACAAACACATTGAAAGAACATGATCTAATCTTCATGGAACAGTGTTTCCAGAGGACATTATTGACTTATGATTCGATCATTAAAGTAAGTGGAACTCCCACAATTGTTTGGAGACGTACAGGAGAAATTGCATACGTTGGGAATGAGTTTTGCATTCTTACGGGATACACCAAGGATGAGCTTCTTAGCACCAAAAAGAAGTTTATAGTAGAACTTTTAGATGATGAATCAGTATTAGAATACTTCCAATTATTCCTGAAATTGGCATTTGGTGATTTCTTAGGGGCTACATTAACTGATTGTACCTTATTAGCAAAGAAAGACAATACTAAGATTAAAACCAGATGTTCCTGGACGCTTAAAAGAGATGTGTTTGGGATACCTATGATGATCATAGGGAACTTCCTCCCCGTATTATAGAACAGCATCAATATACAGTATCGGAGAGGATATCCCGATAACATGTGTTTATATAAAGAGAAGGTGTCCCCCAGAAATTCACACCGGATAAAAATGTCTAATTCCGAAATAACCACAGAAGCTTCCACAACTCTTCAGCCTGCTACTAAACGTGGTTATGTGTTGAAAGATGAAAGTACAGGCAATATTTCCATGAATTATGAACATCCATTTCAAAAACCCAAATTCACAGATCCATATAAAGAACGTCAATGGGTAAAAGAACATATGGCAGGAGCATTTCGAGTATTTGCAAGATATGGTTTTACAGAGGGTGCTTCAGGTCACATAAGTGTTAGAGACCCTGTAGATCCACACACGTTCTGGATTAATCCTTTGGCAGTTCATTTTGGATTAATAAAGGCTAGCGATTTGGTTAGAGTGAATTATGATGGTGATGTTGTAGATGGAAACAAAACTGCGATTAATAGAGCTGGCTTCTCTATTCATTCGGCTATTCATAAGCAAAGAAGTGATGTTCATGCTGCTTGTCACTGTCATACGATTCATGGAAAGGCATATTCCACTTTTGGAAGACCTTTGGAGATGATTAACCAGGATGCATGTTTCTTCTATAAAGCTCACTCGGTGTATAATGATTTTGGAGGAGTTGCTTTGGAGATGAAAGAGGGGGAAATGATAGCTAAGTCATTGGGTGATGGTAGAGCATCTATTTTAAGAAATCATGGTCTTATTACCGTGGGAGAAACAGTTGATGAAGCAGCTTATTTATTGGTACTTATGGAAAAATCATGTCAGATCCAAATGCAGGCGGACATTTACGAAGCTTCAACGGGAATTAAGAAGTATTTGATTCAAGATGAAGAAGCATATTATACCAGAAGAATGGAAGCTGACCCAGGTACCTTATATACAAATTTTCAGCCTGATTATGAAGCTGAGCTTAAGTATTGTAATGGAGAATTTTTACAGTAAAGAGAGGCAAAGAAGAATTAGAAACATCTGAAAAATCCAATTTCCATAACTAGTTCTTGTATATAATTATTAGAGAATCAATTAAATCGTTCACTGTTGTAGAGTCTGATACCTCGTGCTATCGCACCACGGCACCGCCCCGTAAAACCACTGCCGCACCGCCACCTGGACGGCGGTCTTATCGCCAGAACGCGAAATCTTAAATATGAACCAATTAACACACCGTTTGCTTATTACTGTATCAATTGCATGCCTTGGATCCCTTCAATTTGGGTATCACATGTCCGAATTGAATAGTCCAGAATCCATTATTTCCTGTAATGTGTCCAAACCAGGGATTTTACCGTATGAAGATTCATTTTTTGGTAGACACGGATTCCAAAGGTGTATCCCTTTGACCACAGAACAAATTGGATTAGTGACGTCAATTTTCAGTATTGGAGGTTTAATTGGATCATTTTATGTAGGATCAATAGCCGATACTTATGGAAGGAAGAAGACATCACTTTTCCATTGCTTGGTTTTCTTTTTGGGGTCAATGATTAATGGATTATCTCAATCATTCATTGGATTGGTGTTGGGAAGGTTTATTGCAGGATTAGCAGCAGGTGCAGCATTGGTTGTTACACCTATATTCATTAATGAAATATCTCCAGCCAATTCCAAAGGTTTATTGGGGTCAATGAACCAGGTGTCGGTAAATATTGGGATTCTTTTTACTCAATTATTATCATTGAAGTGGAGTAATAATAATGATTGGAGGTGGTTATTGATTATGGCCGCCTTTATAGCCTTTCTTAATTTCATTTTGGTTTACACTTACATTGATGAATCTCCCATGTGGCTTTTTAACAACGGAAGAATCAATGAAGCTTTCACCAATTTGCACAAATTAAGAGGTGGTGATTATTCTAGTTCGAGACTGGAAGTAAATGGGTGGTCTCACCATGAAACAGATAGTTTACTCGATGAAGAGGATAGGATACAAGATCAGCCACAAGAACCAAGAGGGGCTACTTCTCCTGCTGCAATTAATCTTGAAACTTATTTGAAGTCTCCAGAATTTAAGAATAGTAAGGTGGTTGCTACCGGTATCTTGATTTTCCAGCAATTCTGTGGGATTAACTCGATAATTTTCTATGGGGTTTCTATTTTGGTGTCAATATTTCCTAATCACTCCATCTTAATCAATTGTATGATTTCTGTGGTCAATGTAGTTGTGACATTTATTGCTGCAAATTTTGTTGATAAGCTTGGAAGAAAACCTCTATTACTCACTTCAGTTTTATTCATGGGAGTGGCTACAGTATTTATGGGATTTGGTATAATCAAAATGAATTCTATTAGCTCCATTATTGGAACTTTTACGTATATAACTTTTTTTGCAATCGGTTTAGGACCAATTCCATTTTTATTAGTAGGTGAAGTTACTCAACCCAAGGCAAAAGCTTCGGCTCAAAGTTGGGGAACTACTATGAATTGGCTTGCAACATTTGTGGTTGGATTTTTATTTCCAATTTTGAAAGAAAGCTGGTTAGGTGGAGGAGTATACTTTATTTTTACAATTATGTGTGGTATAACATACATCTTTATTAGGTTTAAAATCCCTGAAACCAAAGGAAAAGATACTTATGAAGCTGTTTGGTCAGGATTTTAAATGAGTTTAACTCATATGTAGTCAATTTAGGGACGAGGATAGGTCAGAGGTATAAAATATATATAAATGTAGTTTAAACTAGAGAATTCCATTAGGGCTAATCACGTGCAAAGACCCAAAAAAGATTAGGGCTTAGTCCGTGACACGCAATTTCTAGAATGTCGTGTCCAAAAATCAAAAATCAAATTTTCACTCAGTCTCATTAAAGTGAAAAAATCTTTTTACAAGGAGATAATTAGTTTATTCTAACATAATTAAATATGCCTACTAGATTAACTAAAACTAGAAAACACAGAGGTCACGTTTCAGGTATGTAATATATGAATACAGAACTTACACAATCAGTTGATTCTATAAGTTCGACAACGGGATGAAACTATTGAAGATGAGATGGACACCAAAGTCAGACTTTTAAGTTGGACAAATAAATAATAGGGAATGTGGATAGAGCAATGAATTAAATATTCAGAAACATCACAGTATCATGTATTAGAATAAATGATCAGAAGGACAAATAACGCCATTCAACGGCCAATAAAACTTTTCAGTAGAATTTTTATCCCACCCATAAGTTGACATTATACTAACAAATATAGCCGGTAGAGGTAGAATTGGTAAGCACAGAAAGCACCCCGGTGGTAGAGGTATGGCTGGTGGTCAACACCACCACAGAACCAACTTGGACAAATACCATCCAGGTTACTTCGGTAAAGTTGGTATGAGATACTTCCACAAACAACAAAACCACTTCTGGAGACCAGAAATCAACTTAGACAAATTATGGACTTTAGTTGATGAAGAAAAGAAAGACGAATACTTAAAATCATCTTCCAAATCCGCTGCTCCAGTTATTGACACTTTAGCTCACGGTTACGGTAAAGTTTTAGGTAAAGGTAGATTACCAGAAGTTCCAGTCATTGTTAAAGCTAGATTTGTTTCCAAATTAGCTGAAGAAAAAATCAGAGCTGTTGGTGGTGTTGTCGAATTAGTCGCTTAAATAACAATTTGTTCTTATATTCCCTAATATCATGTTTATAATAACGAGTTATAAGTCAATAAATATTGTACTTTACAATAAACCGTAGAATCGTTATTCTCTTGTCTCTGTGGCTACTATGGCAAGAGTAGAGTCCCTGACTCCGGCAGCTGATTAGGAGGCTGGTGGTAAGTAAAGTGGAAAATTTTCAAAAACCGGTGCACACACTACAACATTCATACTTAATAGATCCTAGATATCCTGGAATGGTTCACAAAGGCAATTTGAGTCAAAGATGAGCTGGAGTACAAAGATGGGTTTAGGAACGACACATTACATCTACGTATCCACCCAATAGTTGGGCATCTGGTGTCTTGGACAGCTTTCATGCAGTCGCAGTGTTTACAATCTTTCCATTCTCAAACTCATCTCTATGATATATAAATTCTTCAGGAGTGTCAAATTTCCTTCCTACAAATATCTTACAAGAATGCACTCGACCCAAATCACCAGAGAAGTTAACCTTACTGTGAATGTATGGAAACCTGAAGATGCAGTACCCGAAAGAGTTAAAAAACTCTTGATACCAAACCAATCGGGGAACAATATTAATTATATTCTAGCATTTATTCAAATTGTTAGACTCCTTAAGACCCAAAAGAGAACCGGATGGTTGGATAGGCAAATCCCAAGTGATAAGACTGAAAGTATAGCAGATCATATGTATAGAATGTCTATTATTTCGATGACTATTCCTTCAGATAAGATTAATATTGATAAGTGTGTTAAGATAGCAGCTATTCATGATATAGCAGAGTCATTAGTTGGAGATATAACCCCATTTGAAGGAGTTACCAAAGAAGAAAAACACCGTAGAGAATACGAAACCATCATGTACTTATCAGAAATCATTAAACCCTATAATGAATCATTTAGTAAAGAAATTGTTGAATTATGGTTAGATTACGAAGAGATTAGAACTTTGGAAGCAAGATACGTTAAGGATGTGGATAAATTTGAAATGATTCAACAAGCCTGGGACTATGAACAAGATTATGGATTAACGTATGATTTAGATGAATTTTACGTATCTAGAAGTGCCATTAAGACCAAAGAAATTGGTGATTTATGTGATGAAGTCATCAGACAAAGAAACGAGTACATGAAAAGTTTAGGAAAACAAGTGTGACAAACATTCAATAGAAGCCATTCATTAATATACATTTATAAACGTCTGACTAAAGTCGTGCCTTCCTCTCTATATATACCAGTTGAATGCGAAATCTTACTAATGGCTGATAAACCGGAATTTGGTGTTTCTGGAAAGAAGATTATCTATGACAAGGATGGTAAACCTTGTAGGACATGTAACACATTATTAGACTTTCAGTTTGCCACTGGTAAAATTCCTTCTAGCGCCAAACCAGTAAGCGCTGTAAAATCACCAGTTCAAAAGGAAGAACATAAAAAGATCCCACTAGAATTACCTCCAGATGTTGAGAAAATTGGTAGATCATCGTGGACTTTGTTACATTCAATTGCTGCCACGTACCCAGAAAAGCCAGATGCCCAACAAAAGGGAGATTTGAAGCAATTTTTGGGATTATTTGGTAAGTTTTATCCGTGCTGGTACTGTGGTGATGACTTCAAAGAGTATATTCAAACTCATGAACCAGTTGTGGAAACACAAGAGGATTTTGGTAAATGGCTATGTGATGCCCATAATGCCGTAAATATCAAGTTGGGTAAACCAAAGTTTGACTGTAATTTGTGGAAAAGGAGATGGAAGGACGAAACTGAATAAGCACTTGTATATAGAAGTAGATTTAAGGTTGGTACACTCCAACTTAATGTATATAAAGTATGACTAGCTCTTAAATGATTTAATCCAGTCTATGACCTGCTGTTCGGTGACCGTATTGGGATCAGGGGAAAAAGAGTCCACCACCAATTGTTTCTCTAATCTTACTAGGGTGGGTAGTTTATTAACTCCATACGCCAACATAATATCTTTAGCTTCCAACGAATCACACGTGATATTGGCCAAGTGAATTTCGTAGTCTTTTAATGGATATTTGGACTTATCTGAAAGGACTTCAAACAAAATTGAAGTTAATTTATTATATGATTGATCTGCCTGGATGGTAAAATTAAGGATTAGGGGATTCTTTGTCAAAATAAGATTGTGAAGCTCATTTCTATCAATCAAATAATTCTCGTAAATCCTGTTATTGGTGGTAAAAGAAGAAGGCAGTGGAGGATAGATGGTCTTTCCCGACTTCCAACCGCTGAATAAGTTAAAGAAGAAGGTTCTTTTGGGGATAAATTGAGTGGTTAATTGAGCTCTAAGCATAAGGGTCTGAAGTCGAAATGCGGCTTTCAATTATGGTTCAAATGTAGGAGAGCCAAGAGACATCCTACAACAGGGTAAGAAATGATAGGATTTTACATGGGCTGAGTTCCATATCTCGGCCCGTGGTTGACATGAAAATTGGCGTGTAAAGAGCTTCAAATTTGGTATCACCACATTGTTAAAACGCCATATTTGAATCACCAGCATCCTTTGGACCCGACCCACGCATCTAATCATGTTCCAGTACCAATTAAGCGAGGCGCTTGTCATTCGCTGTCAATGGTTACTCTTATGACAGACATTCACGTGCTATAAACCACCATTCTGGGTTAAATCTTCATTCTGGGTTAAATCTTGTGGCACTGATTATGATAGGTTGGCCCCAAAACCAAATGGTTTGAAACGGTTATTTGTATCCAATCCCCTGATTCGAGTTCCACCCGTCAAAAATCTGTCAATTGTTACTATGGAGCCCTGTCATTCTAGAGCCCTGATAATTAAGGTTCACACCCACCTGGAGCCAATCAATAAAAAGAAGTAAAGATTAAGTTAAAGATCAGCCAATAGACAATTATAGTCTTTTGGACTCCTGACCATGGTTATACTATATACGTTTGAACAGGTCTTAAGTTTTCTGGGATTTATCATTCAAATGTTTAGTATCTGTCATATGAAATCCTCTGTATTGGACCTCACCAGTGAAATATGAGTGTAGAATTCAACCCCCATTAAATTTTATCATTTCTATGTAGAAAGAATTGTTCAGTTACATCCCCACCACGCCCAAAACTCTAATCCAGGTTGTGGCCGGCTTCGGATTTTCCCTTCAGCCAATTCCCACAATTTGTAAGCGGATTGGTAAAAATGAGAACATGGAAATTTTAACAATTTGTACGGGTAACTAATATTAATGACTTCAAAAGATAGTATAAATATAGGAGGAACTCCCCCCAAATTAAGTTCTAAATCATCAGATCCATTAGATAATTCTAAAGATTCTTCAACGTTTAAAGATTTAAAGATACATAAAGAAAATCCTCAGTTAGCAGATCAGTCAACTACTCCAGAACCTATAGATATGAGACAAGATTCCAAATTTTTTAATGAAATGACATTATTGTCACCAACCATCACTCCAGGAATGATTGAATCTACAGAAGAAATCAATTTACCCGAAATAACTGAACAAGAAAGGTCAAATTTGCCTTTACCAAATAATTTACCCATAGTAAATTGTATTGCTCGAGCTAGAATCCCCACTACCCACGGACCTGAAATATTCTTACACCTTTATGAGAATAATGTGGATAAAAAGGAACATTTAGCCATTGTATTTGGAGAAGACATAAGATCAAAATCCCTTTTTAAATATAGAAAAGGTGAAACTCAACAAGAAAGAATGACTAGAGGTGCATATGTTGGACAATTATATCCTGGTAGAAATATTGCCGATAAAGATGATAAATTGAATTTAGAATTAAAATTTGATGCAAATGGAGATTTAATCAGGGATGGGGCTTATCAAGAACCAACCATTGTAAGAATCCACAGCGAATGTTATACCGGTGAAACTGCTTGGTCTGCTAGATGCGACTGTGGGGAACAATTTGATGAAGCAGGAAGGATAATGGGTCAAATAGGTCATGGGTGTATTGTTTATTTGAGACAAGAAGGTAGAGGTATAGGATTAGGTGAAAAGTTAAAGGCCTATAATTTACAAGATTTAGGAGCCGATACGGTTCAGGCCAACTTAATGTTAAGACATCCAGCTGATGGTAGATCCTTTTCTTTAGCCACTGCCATTTTAGAAGATTTAGGATTGGTTGAAATTAAATTGTTAACTAATAACCCTGATAAAATAGTGGCTGTAGAAGGTAAACAAAGACAAGTCAAAGTTGTTGAAAGGATTCCCATGGTTCCATTAGCCTGGAAATCTGGAGATGGAATCAAATCCAAAGAAATCGAAGGATATCTTAGTACTAAAATCGAAAGAATGGGACACTTACTAGAAAAACCTTTAAAAATATAGACATCGACCCTCAATAACCAATAACATCAAGTTGGTTATCCAGCTACCGGACACCATTGATCCATCACAATGACTCAACACCTGTTTACCCTCGAATCACCCGAATCTCATGTTTCTCAACCAATTGTCTAGCCTCATGTGCCATGAGGTGGAAAGCCTCATCCGGATTTCGCAGCCTGTATTTAGTGAATATACTCTTATCTCCGAGAATTTGACATGGAAAACCACAAAAACTTTCCCAAATGATCTATCACTTATAAATAACTATAAATATATATTTCAAACTTAATATTAAGTTATATCAGGCCATTGGTGCCAAGCAGTATTCCCAAGTCGTGTCTTTCCTGTCAACCTCGTATTTCGCAACCAACCCAAGTCCGCGAATTTTTATTGTAATTGTAAAACCCATACATTATACGTAAAATGGATATGTCAGATAGTATAAATTCCAAGCCAGATAAATTACAACCTAAACGTAGAAGAGTCACAAGAGCATGTGATACGTGTCGTCAAAAAAAAGTCAAATGTGATGGGAAACAACCTTGTATACATTGTACGGTTTACTCCTATAATTGTACTTACGATCAACCAAATATTAGAAATAAGAAGAACAGTGGGATTCCGATTCCATCATATCCAAGAATTGTATCCAAAACAGGTCTTGTATCCAGTGATGACAATAAAAATATTAATAATTTACTTTTGTTTCAAAATATTATGGATTTAATGTTCCCCAATATAAGGATAAATGTATTAGATGATCAACCACTAAACTTTAATTTTGAGAAGTTCAAAAAGGTCATACTGAATCTCCTGAAAGCAGGTCACCCAGATGCTAATTTGGCTGCTATTAGTGATTCTTACTTGGAAGATACATTTAGAAGTCCTGGAAATAGTCCGGGTACCATTCCTAACCAACCTTTGAGAAGAGATAGGGATAGTGTCAGTATAACAAGTGATGATAATGCTTTGGGAAGGGAGATTAAAATAGATTTACCTTCGAAAGAAGTTGCCCTCAGATTAATTCATACTTGTTGGGATAAAGCATGTGTGTTATTTAGATTTTATCATCGTCCTTCATTATTAGAAGAAATTGACCTTTTATACAGCTTGGATCCATTCAATTATACTGATCGTCAACAGAAATTCTTACCATTTGTTTATTCAATTTTGGCTGTTGGGTCTTTATTCTCCAGGAAAAATAAGAATGATCAAATAGATGGAATCAATGTTGAGTTAGATAATGAAATATTGGAAGATGATGGTTTCAAATATTTCCTTGAAGCAAGAAAATTGATAGATATAACTAATGTTGGTGATATAATATCTATTCAAACAATTATTATGATGATTTTATATTTACAATGTTCTGCAAGATTGTCAACTTGTTATTCTTATATCGGTATAGCTTTGAGAAGTGCTTTAAAAGAAGGTTTACACAGAAACTTGGAGATTTTCCAGGACCAGAAAAGAAAATTGGATCCAATTGAGATTGACACCAGAAAGCGGTTGTTTTTCACCATTTACAAAATGGACATTTATATCAATTCATTGCTAGGATTACCAAAATCTTTGAGTGAAGATGAATTCGATCAAATTTTACCAAAAGAATTAGATGATGAAAACATTAATAGAGATGGTTACCATCATGAATTACAACAAGGAAAATTATCCTCATCTGGATGTGCTAACAATCATACGAAGTTAATGTTTATAATGTCTCATATCGTGAGAGATTTGTACCCTATAAAAGTAAAGAAACTGCAAGAAAACCAGCCAATTAATCAAACTCCAAACCATATGCACCAAAAAGTCAGTAAGTTGGAAATTGAAATGAAGAAATGGTTGAATCAATTGCCAGAAGAATTGAAACCTACTGATCCAAACGATTATAATTCATCAGAAAAAATACCAGAAAAGTTTATTTTAGCCAATTACTATCTTCACTTAGCATTTTTGAACTGTCAAATTATGTTATATAGACCATTTATTCATTTTATAAGTCATGGAAATGACTCAAAGGCAAGTGACCCAAGATCTTTGATCAGAGGTAGAAATTGTATCAAGGTTGCTAGATCTGTTGTGAAGTTAGCCAACAAGATGATTGACCAAAACCTTTTGGTCGGAACCTATTGGTTTTCTATGTACACTATATTTTTTTCGATTGCTTGTTTAATTTATTATTATCACTTTGTTCACAATAGTCACAATGGAAATGAGTACAACTCTTCATCAAATTATGCTGGAGTATTATTCGATGATGATTTAGACTTGGAAATGATCAAGAAAGATATAGAGATCGGTAAGAAGGTTTTGGATAACTTGAAAGGTAACTCCAATGCTTCTTTTAGAATCTATAACATATTAAACCAGTTGTTTGAGCAGTTGAATAGAAGAACCGCCATAACTTCAAAGGATATTGGTCCATTATTACATGTTAATGTTCCAAATCAAGTTCCAAAGAGTCAAATAAATAGCACTATTCTGACATTTGATTCAATTAATAACTTTTCCAACTTGAAACTCGCAGAAACTGCTAAAAGAGATACAATTGATGACTTTTACGGTCAAGAACTGAACCAGAATTTGAATGATCTTAGTGGGCAAAGAGGTCAGGTACCTTCAGCTCAATCCCAAGTGGGGTTATCACAAGAAACCCAATCTTACAATCCATATCCTTTGAGACAATCCCAATCTCAACCAGAGCCATTTGCAACTAAAGTTAACCAATTGTCTCAAGATCAAAACGTAAACCCTTTCTCACCCGATTTACAAGGATTCCCCGGTGAAACTCCCAAATCAGGAGACCAGAGTAATCAAGATGAAACATACTTACCGGGAGTAATGGACAAACTTGACACCCAGATTTTTGGAAGAATGTTACCTCCATATATGTCCGGAGCTGAAGACGTCAACTTAGACAATTTGAACGATTTAATGGGTAATCTCGGTGAATATAACTTTGTAGAATTTAAATAATAATTTATTTATTTATTGAACCTTGGTTTACCAACTCTTGGGCACTATTTTTCTGAGTAACTGTGGACCTCTTCTAATCTTTTCATTTTGCAACTTTCAGAATTTCGCAAACTCATCGCAAATTATCAGTTTATGAATAGAGACAGAAGAAGAATACTCGGTCCTTTGGACGCAAAAGTCCCTAAAATGGGTATACTACCATCCCAGGATGTTGATATGACTAATGAAAAACCGATTACCAATCAGTTTGCGTGTAAAACGGGATTTATTTCCAATGCTAGTGGGTCTGCTTACATAGAGGGATCTTTAGATATTGTGACAGTATCCATATTTGGACCCAGACCAATCAAATCAAGCTTTGTGGATCAAGCATCTGTTTCTGTAGAAGTGAAATTTCTCCCACATCTCCAATCGGAGGCGGATGGGAATCCAAATGGCCGTACTTCTTTGACACTTCAAGAACACCAGATAAGCAAATTCATTGAAAGTTGTCTTGTGAATTGTATTTTATTGGAAAAATACCCCAAGCTGACGATAGATTTACATGTCAGTGTATTAGAATACGGTAATGACCTTATGGAGTTGATAAAATGGATAATAACTGGATGTTCTTTGGCGTTGGTAGATAGCGGTATAGAGATTAGAGATATGATAACTGCTGGATACGTTGAAGAATGCTTGATGTGTTTCATGAATTTGAAGGATGAAATAGTTGGAATATGGGCCGAAGGAAGTCTTGATGACTTAGAGAATAATATGAATAATTGTAAAGAAATGGCTAAACTTATTCGAAGTAATTTGAATGGGTATTTGGCCCAGCTTGTTGAGGACGCCTAGAGAGGAAGAGCAAGGTCGAATCTTTTATCTATTTGTCTATAATCATTGGTCTTTCTTGTCCCAAACCTTGTCGAAACTAAGATCGTCCAAAACTTTTTTCATATGTACTAATTTGACTGCTAAATCTTTCAATGTCAAGTCATCTGCATTCAAAAACACTTTTTCACTGATTGTAATTCCGGTTGCATTGGAAATGACCTTAGTGAGCTTTTTATAGGTTAATAAAATATTACCATTGAACCCAGATTCAACTTTTTGGATTATTGATTCGTCAACTCCTACTTCAATAACTTTATCAGTCAATTTCTTCAACTCTGCGGTGAGCTCTTCAACATTTGTAGCATCAAGCTTTTTAGTTCTAATTTCAAAAGGACTGGAAATGAAAGCAACATCGTGTTTTCCTTCCAAGTGGTACCTGAATTCATAAGTACCTTCATCCCAAAATAACTTGTCACCACTGAAAACAATCTTACCAGTATCAGATTCTGGAACCCATTCCCATCTGTTGTTGGAGCTGATTAAAGTTTTATGTCTATTGAAACTGGTTTGACCGACTCTGTATAATCCAATCCAATCTTTGGGGGAATGGTTTTCTGGTACTTGATATTCAATAAGAATTGGTTCTCCAAGCTCAACATATTTGAGATAATTGTTATTATCTTCGTCATTTTCTTTTAATCCATGAATTGTGAGTTTGAAATCACTGTTTTCGAAGTACAAGTTCTTGGATAACTCATAAATAGTTTGGTTACTCATTTGCTTGTTTGATTTTCTAAATTCTTTGATGATTTGATCGATTGTATCACCAATAATAGAATTCGAGTTTTTTCTGTGATGGGAAGCTTTTTTAAGAGGAATTAAACTCTTGAAAGTCTTTGTAACTCCACTATCTTTAAGAACTTCTTCTTCTCCATATAATTTTATCATATGAAGTTTTTCAATGAAGTTGATTCTGAAAAAATTATTACCCATCCAAATTGCACATAGAACCAAATTTTCAACATTTGGGATAATCAAGAAAACACCTAATAATGAACAAACACCAAATATTTGTTCTGGATTATTCAAATATCTGTAAACACCTGCCTTGGTTAAAGTTAAATTATTAGGAGATTTTGGAATAAAGAAATCTCCGTAAAACCATCCAAAGTAACCAATAGAATCAATTATGGATTGGTTGATCAATATTTGAGTTAAAATCAATAAAATACCGAAGAAGATTCTAAGATAATACCAATTGTTAAATAACAAATCGACTTTATCAGCACCTACCAAATAGAAATAAGCATTTAAACCGATAAGGGAAGAATATGATAATGAAATCAATGAATTATAAATAACAGCAAAGTTATTTAAAGAATTTTCAATTGGTATATCATTTCTAAGGTAATATTTGGTGAAAGATTTATAGTAGCTTTGAATAATCAATAAAAAGTTAATACTTAAGCATTCAAATACCTTGATAGTTACCGTTACGTAGAACAATAAACTTGAAGCTTTAAGGTGAAGTTTCAGTAATAAAACATTTGAATCATCAATCAACGTGAATAAAATTGGTAAGAATACTGAATAAGTGGAAATTACAATTAAGTTCAAGAGATCGGAACCTCTTTGGAAATTAAAATTGTAGAAACCAATCATTGGTTTTAAGTTATGGAAAAACTTCAAATCCTTTAACTTTATAAGCTTAATAAGGTCAATTTCATATAATGAAGGACCATAAATCTTATTAATATGAGGGTTTTCAATAAAGTGTAAGAAGATCATCTGTAAGAAATGTCCAAAACAAGCTAATATCAAAACCGTATAAGATTTTGCAATCAATGCAAATCCATAATAACCGATATAACCAACTGAATACATTGGATGAGGAACCATTTCAAAAACCCCATCAAAGATCAAATCTTCATTATTGATTTGTCTAAAGAAGAAATCACCCCAGTACCAAGCATAATCCTTAATGACATTATGAGCATCATTTTTAACCCAATAATTGAATACAATAAGGATAGAACCAAAGATTAATCTAAAATAAATCAACCAGTTTGGCTGTTGATCCGAATTTATGAATTGGTAGTCATTATCAAGAGCACAAGTAACAAATAATCCAATAAAGAAGATAAAATCATCCATGAGAATTAAATCCACCACTTTACGAAAGATTAACCAAGTATTAAACGCAATTGGGTAATCATCAATAAGATAATTGGGTCCCATTTGGGATTTAATCTCGAATTTAATCATTCTTGACATAAAACTGTGATTTGATTTATCAAATACGTTTGAATTTTTAGCCCAATTGGTCAATTTAGAATACTTGGATTGTTGATATAATAAGTAACCAATTCCAAAATCATAACTGAATCTCCAAAACAAATATCCTACAATAAAATATTTAATTCTAATATCATTTGGGAAGTAGAAAATGAATGAAAAACTTGAAAATAATACAATCAAGATAAATATTTCAAATAATGACTTTCTAACTCTTGGATTAAATAAAGTCTTAACCATATCATGAGTTGTTGGAACTATAAAAGTTTCCTCTCCTGAAAAGGTTATCCCTTTAGCACCAGAGATTGTATTAGACATGATTTAAGTGATATTTTTACGTTGAATGAAAAGTTTTAATGTTGAGTACTGTATAATGGTGATAATCCGGGTCAGGATTACGCGGATAGGGGATGTTGAGTAGGGAGATTGGGGGTACAGCTGGCGCCAGCTGGCGCCAGAGCTGGGGGTGGGATGAGTGAAAAATTTTGAGGGGAGGCCACGAGATGAGGTGGGAATTGGCGGTAGATCAGCAAGTGATAGGTAATGTAGGAGCTGATGTGATCAGTGGCAAGGTTCGTCAAATCCTGGGGAAATTGCATGTGAAAATGGTGGGTGATTATGTAATAGGCGACGGGCGTTGGTGGTAACACTACGGGAGCGGCACGGGAGTGGTACGGGAATAGTACTGGGCGCCACGGGACGGCGCGAGGTGCCAGGAGATACCACGAGATACCACGAGATACCACGAGAATAGAGCCAGAGCACCTCTACACCATACCACACACCACAACTACAATTTCTATCTATAACAATCAATAAATTACTACACATGCTACGATTCTAGAATCTTCTATGGCCTCCCAATGGAGAGTTATTACTACCACTTTGGAAGTTTCTGTTACCACCGTATCCTCCTCCTCTTCCCCCGAAACCTCTTCCTCCTCTACCACCAAATCCTCTACCACCTCTACCACCGTATCCACCATATCTTGAATGTGGTCCTCCACTTCTTCTATCATATTTCATCAATTCTGGTGGAACGGTTTGTTTGGCTTCTCTCATAATTCTACATAAGTCACCTCCCATCTTTTTGTTATCTTCAGTGAAGAAACTAACGGCGGTACCTTCCATACCGGCTCTACCAGTTCTACCAATTCTATGAACATAATCTTCAATATTACCTGGCATATCATAATTTACAACATAAGTAATACCTTTAACATCTAAAATAATTAGTATTAGTTTGAATAGAGTGAACTGAGTCAATAAAACCGCCAACCGTTTAATAAAATGGCTTGGCGATTTCATTGATATCATTACGAAATGAAGCCTAATCGAGTAAGAGTTAACAATTATCACTTCATTTCGTAATAATAAATATCCTTGGGATTAATCCCAGTTATATTAACTCCATTCACTCGCTTAAGTGTCCTCACTTCCTATTATCTTTGGGATACGTTGTAAGACTATAAACTAGTTAGGGCCGAGTGGCCAGTTATTCTTTGAATATCTGATGTGGTTCCAGGTAACATTTGATTTTAGAGTAAATTTCTTTATCTGTTTACATCTTGCCTTTAGTTGATTCTATCAACTATATTACCTGTCCAATAAGCTCTAAACTATTAAGGCATCATTGTCTTACATTGAAAGTCCTGCTTTCTGTATCCTAGAAAATCTTAGTAGAATCTTATAGACTCATTCACAAATTATTTATACATACCAATTCCTCTTGCAGCAACATCAGTTGCTACCATAATAGGAGATTTACCGTTTCTGAATTCATTAAGAACCCAATCTCTTTCATTTTGCATCTTATCCCCATGGATTGCCAATGCAGGCCATCCATCAGATCTTAAATAACTGGTGATTTCATCACAAGTTCTCTTTGTTGAAGCAAAGATTAAAATTTTAGCAGCTGGATCCTTGGTGGCAGTTTCCAAATGTTTAACTAATCTGTCTCTCTTTTCAAAGTCACTAACAATTTCAACCAATTGAGTAATGGTGTGAGAAGCAGCTAATTCGGTTGAACCAATGGTAACTTGAATTGGGTCATTTAAGTAATCATTAGCTAAATTTTGCACTTCTTTTGGCCAGGTAGCAGACCACATTAAAGTTTGTCTGTCTGGTCTAATTTGGTCAACAATTTTTCTGATTTGAGGTTCAAAACCCATATCCAACATTCTATCGGCTTCATCTAAAACTAAGTAAGTAACTCTTCTCAAATTAGTTTTACCGGTTTCTAACATATCAATTAATCTACCTGGAGTAGCAATACAGATTTCAACTCCTCTAGCTAAATCTCTAATTTGTTGACCTCTTGGAGCACCACCATAAACACAGGTGTTTCTAATCTTGGAAGATTTACCAAATTTAGAACATTCGGTTTGAATTTGAACAGCCAATTCTCTAGTTGGAGCTAAAATTAAAACAATTGGACCATCACCAGGTTTTAATAAAGGTTGAGCATTAATATGAACAATACCTGGTAAACAATAAGATAAAGTTTTACCAGAACCAGTAGCAGCAATACCAACCATATCACGTCCACTTAAAGCCATAGGCCAACCTTGACATTGAATAGCAGTAGGATTTGGGAATCCTTGATTTTGAAGTTCTTTAAGAACGTAGTTTGGGAATCCACTTTCTTCGAATTTAGTAATTGGGTGTGGAATATCGTGACCTTTGATTCTCATTTCATTTTCTTTTCTGAATTGTTCAATCTCTGAGTCTGATCTAGCAGCAATGTCTGGATGTTCCTTATAGAAGTTCTTTTCAAACTTTGGTAAAGCATCCAAGTCCCATTCTGGTTTGGTTAATTCAATTTTTTCTTGAAATCTATTACCACCCCTATTACCAGAAAATCTTCCACCACCTCTTCCACCACCGTAACCACCGTTTCCACCGTAGCCTCTGTCACCGCCATAACCGCCATTGTTGTAACCTCCGTTACTGTAACCGCTATCACCACCGTAATTTCCGTATCCTGAATTATAAGACATTTTGTTGAAGTATATAAAATGAAAATATTTTAAGGAGCGATGCGATGAGATATAGAGAATGGGTCGCGCACGCCCATCAATTTTCTTTTTTGGTGGGATGGGCTAGAGAAGACGATTAAAACTATTGTACAATTATCTAATTACCTATAATGAATGCTGTGTAGATGTATAAGCGGCTGGAGTTAATTACTGGCGGCTTCTGTGAATTTTTCCTCTATCACAGTACACAATTGTGACAAGTTTTCTAAGCCCAAGTGTAATGCTTCTACGGCAGTGATATTACCATAGGTTTGGATTCTGAGATTTAACTTGTTTTCACTGGGGTGGGGGATGGAGTACCCAACGAACTCGACTTCGGGGTTCTTCATAATGATATATCTTAAACTATTACCTAATGTGTGATCCTCATCAACAATTTGAAAACTTGCAGCGGTTCCATCTTCGGAAGAATTTGGGAGTAATTTGATTTTTTCAGTGTCAAATTCTTCTTCTTCAACACTTTGTTGTTCTTCAAGTTGTTCCTTGACTTCATTATCAATCATCATGGCGTCTGACATGTTAACAAATTTTTCTAACAAAAAATCTACTGAAAAAAATCTATTTGTAAAACATCGCGACCAATTGTTTGTAGACTTTTGTAGGATCACTGGGAATAGACAATGTCCAATCCAGAAGACATCACACAGCCCATACTGGAATCCTACTTCCACATGTCACCCGATATGAGTGACATGACGTTCACCAACCAGTTACGGGAGTCTAAATTGACAGATCAGGAGCTTGTTGATTTGATCAGACGAGTAGATAAGAGTAGGATTGATGACCTTAGTGAAAGAATTGACAGTGGGTATGAAGACATAATGCAGTCGACGCCCAAGACCCCCCAGAATCGCCGGAAAGTACACAACAGGGGGCTTAATATACCAGATGATGGATCACATCAGCTGATAGAGGCTTTGGTGAAGCACATTCAGCCATTGTTGAATGAAGAGTTTGCTGATTTCAAGCGCTCAATACTCGAATTGATTGAGCAAAAGAAGAGGGCTAGAGTCCAAGGGGAAGAGAGTGACTCAGAGCCCAGTATTCAGAATATCAATGAAATCAATTTTGGGTCTCCTAGTACTACCCCCCCTACTTCGAAGGAGTCACGGGATGAGCCCATGAAGAAGGATCCCAATATATTGATGGAGCTCCAGAGGCTTAGAATGGAGAATAAGGCTTTGAAGCTGGAAAATGATCAATTTAAAACATCTAACAAATCCGCTCATGAACTCGAATTCAAACTTAATGAAAGTAAGAAGTATAACCGAGAGATTTTGAACGAACTAAACTACTTCAGAAGCCAAGCTGAGAAGAATCCCCCAGAGGTCTGGAACCAGAGGGAAGGCACCAAAGAAGACAGTGATAGAATAGATAAAGGTAGCGTTCCTACTAAATTCAGACCTGTTTACGAGGATTTAAATTTAAGTAAAATCGATGAATTATCACCAGTTCAATCAAGTAATCTCATAAAGAGCCTCTTATTAAAGTTAATGTTGGACTATGAAGGGCTTCCAGATAATTTAGATAATTTCATCCAGTGGGTAAAAGTCCAAGGAAATTTCATCAACAAATTACACAAATTGGTATATAAACAAGAAACAAGTGAAGTTCTTAAAGACTACACGGAGGACCCAATTCACTTAGAAGTATGTTTAAACGACATGTATGAAATATTAAGTAAGAATAATGTACACTAGATTTACGGCCGCTTAAATCCGGCGTGGACCCGGGCGGCGTGGCGTGTCCCAGGGCGACTGGGCGTGTCTCAGGGCGAGGGTGTCTCGGAGTAAACCTGGCGGGGCATGACACGCCCAAATCCACCTCCAAACCACCGGAAACTTTGCCAACTTTGCCAACCACAAACCCAACTCCAATTGTAATCTTCTATTTGTACCCAAAACCGTCGCCCCGTCCCTGGCGGTGCCACTGGCCCGTGGCCCCAGCCCCTCGTAATTGCGCAATGATAAATCGCACGCAACTAATTAACTGTCATTACCATAAAAGTATGGGTGAATCAATGGTTTCATCTAGACAAGGATTCAAAGACAATGCCAGAGCGGCTACGGGATCGTCAAATGCTCCCAGCACGAATGGTGGGACACTTAGTACGAAGAATCCCGAAGATGTGACGAACCCGCAGATATCAACAATCAATACAACCCCATTAATTCAACCAAATGGAGGTCAATCAGGTCCCAATCAGGCCAATATTAATCCTTTAAGTTTGAATGCAAAGAATTTGGCTCCCAGACAAGATTCTATTGGACAAATGGCGAATGGGTATGCAAATTATCAATATTATCCTAATTATCCGGCCAACTTCCAAACCAACTATCAAAATTATCAGAATTACCAACCAAATTACCAAAATTATCAGAATTATCCTCAACTGCAAACCCAGGGAGCCACTGAAACGAGACCCCGGGGTGATCTGATCTTTTTACCTCCTCCGGTGAATTCCCAATATAGGCTTTATGGGGAAGAAGGTGCGGGCCAATCTGGACTGGGTGGGTTAAATGCTTCTCAACAACAGGGTTCAGGATCTAGTTCTTCTGGAACAACTGGATCCATTCCGGCTCATGGCCTTGGGACAGCTGGTAGTCCTCCACTTGCATCTAATGGGTCAATACCTCTTAATTTGTCTCGTTCCAATTCCATATTCAATCCCAATGATAAGAAGAAGTCTACTGAATTGATTTCAATCCAAGATTTCGAAAATTACATCAATTCCTTCAACTTTCAGAACCTAAATGGGTCTGTTTCGGGACAAGGAGGAATACCACCGGGAAATTCTAGCACAAAAGATAGTTTAAGTAATCTTTTGGCTTTTCCTTTCAACACCTCACGATCCAACTCACAAGACAGAAGACTTTCCAAGTCTTCCAAGAATAGTTCGGTTGATTATACTGGATGGGATAATATGTTCCAACAAAATGTCAACCCAAATTCATTTCTGGTTCCTCAAAATGGAAGTCTTTCTAATATTCTCCAAGGTCTAACCAATTCTATTGATTTCACTAACATGAGTAATGAACAAAGGCGAGACTCTATACTTAAATTCCTCAATGATGCCAATGTGAGACAAAGTATAAGTCAACAGACTAATTTGAAAGAAGATATTTTCAAAAAGGAAAGCAATGATGATGATAAACGAAATGACAAAATTAATGACAAAACTGGGGATAATAATGATCCAATGTCTCCCACTTCAAGTTTATCCTCAAAACTGGAGATAAAGTACGATGTACCGCAAAGCCCCAAAACGTCTCCCAACTCTTCGAAACCTAAATTTAGTAATGGTTACCAAAATTACCAAAACTATAATCAAATGCAGTTCAACAGAGGTGGATATAACCTGTATTTAAATCCTGGTTACTATCAAATGGCAGGACAAATACCGCCGGGCCAAGTTCAACAAGGACAAGTATCACAAACGATGGAAAAACCATCTAGTAAGTCACCTAAACCTGTTGTACCAACTACTTTACCTAAGAATCTTCCTTCTATTGATAAAAGTGATAAACCAAAGCTTGGAGCAACGAAAATTGATCAGTTGATGCTTGTGATTCAAGCTCGAGATAAATCCAATAAAAATGATATCAAAATTCACACTAATGAAGATGGGGAGATTGTAGGAGAAATAAAGCCCCAACACTTGATTGGAGGAGTTGAGAAAAACAAGATAACTGGATATGAAGATGGAAAAAGACATCTTGATGACGATGACGAAGATAACGATAGGAAACATAAGAAGAAAATGCCACAATGTCCATATTGTGACAAGTTTTTCTCCCAATCAACTCAACTAGAGGTGCATATAAGGTCCCATATTGGTTTAAAGCCTTTTGAGTGCTCATATTGTCATAAGAGATTTACACAAGGGGGTAATTTAACCACTCATTTGAGACTTCATACCGGTGAAAAGCCATTTACCTGTGAAATATGTAATAAATCATTTAGCAGAAAGGGAAATCTTGCAGCTCATAAACTCACCCATGAGAATTTGAAACCTTATGACTGTAAGTTAGATGGATGTGACAAGCTGTTCACCCAGCTTGGAAACTTGAAATCTCATCAAAATAAATTCCATCTCCAAACTTTGAATGATCTAACCATGAGATTAGCAGAACTAAGTCCTGATCAATTCAATAATTTACCAGGACATGAAAAGGAGATGTTGAACTATTTCAAGAATTTATATAAGAATTCTAATAAGGGAATTAAAGGAAGAGGAAAACGACAAGGTGAGTAGGTTATGGCCAATTTTGGTTATTATACCCAAGACAGCCCGTGGCTGCAAAAAGTCAGACTGCGAAATGGGGATGCAACACAATTCACAACAGAATTACCCGTGGTTGATTAACCAACCATAGTTGATTAACCAAAAGTAGTAGGTACCCCCTGGTGGAGTATCTGTATATTATTATGTAGTCAATAGTAAAGTATTATAATGGTACTGCCACTCCCTCGCGATATTTAACGTTTGGTAGAATCTCAAATCTACCACCATGGATTTCCTTTCCAAAACGTTTCTGAGCTTGACTAAGGGATCTATCCCATATACGTTCAAAGATCAAATATGGAACAATGATATCTGGAAGCTTTATGATGGAGTGAACCCAAAAGATGGGTCAAATGTGTCAATTTTTGAGTGTAATGACCCGAATCAAAATAGCTCATACAAAATAATGGCGATGAATTGTTTGAATAACTCTAAACTTGTGAAATTTCCGGATATCATAAAGGTACTTGATTATGTTGAAGTCTCCAAGGATCAACTTTATATAATTACAGAATGGGTTACGCCGTTGAGTCAAGTTTTGGACCAGGGATCAAAAGATTATAAGATATTTGGATTGTATAGTATCATTAATAGTTTGGTGTTTTTAAATGAAAAGTGTAAATTGATTCACTCCAATGTGTTCATTGACTCGATATTTGTAAGTAGGGAGAGTAATTGGAAGCTATTTGGGTTTGAGCTCATGACAGGTGTTGGAAACTTGATCAATATTAACAGATATTGTCCTATAATCAATAAAGTGGACTTACCAAATGAAATGACTAGTGGAAATTGCAAGGCGGATGCTTCTATTGATGCTTATTTATTGGGAAAATTCATTGAATCCCATATTCCTGAATTTCCAAAAGGATCAGCTAGAAAGTTATTTAGTGGTAAAGGATTCACAGTTGAACAATTTTTACAAAGGAACGAAGCTATTTTCGAAGATAATCTACTCATTAGATTCAATGCCGACCTTGAAAACTTGAAATTCCTGAAGAATTCAGAAAAGATCGCCTTCATCAAGTATAACTTAGGCGAATACTTGGAAAATGGAATGGCCTCATTACCTGAGTTGTTCGTGAGTAACAAAATTCTCCCTGACTTGATTAACCAGTATAATATTTTGTCGAAATTCAAGCCCACTGTTGATACAACACCAGAAGAAATTGCAGGAAATAAGGAAATACTTTCAGTCTTGTTAAATTTCATTCTTAAATTGTCGGTATCGTTAAGTGATGTTGAATTTACAGTCAAGATTCTTCCGATATTCAAGGCCAGTTTTACCAATAATGACAGAGCTGTAAGGATGGTGCTATTGAATAATCTTAATTTGGTAAAGCCAAGACTATCAGATTCAGAGATTCAATCCATATTCCCTAGCCTTGCTTCTGGGATTCAGGATTCTAATTTTGTTATCAGAGAACTCACACTTAATTCCATAAATTTGCTTGTAGATAGTTTAACTGAAAAAATTATCAATCAAGATTTGTTGAAAATACTAGCAAAATGTCAAAACGACCCCAAACCATCGATCAGAACCAACACAGTTATTTTAATTGTTAAAGTTGCACACAAAATCTATAAAAATTCGAGAAATAACGTTCTAACAACTGCATTGAATAAGTCTTTGAAGGATTCTTTTACTCCTTGTAAGATGGCAGCCTTGAAAGGATTTCGAACCTTAAAGGACGAGTTTTCTATTGATGAAATTTGTAATAAGATATTGGGGATCTTGGCCACGGCATTGATGGATAAAAAGTCAAGTAAAGTAAGAAACGAATCTAAGGAATTGTTTCAGATTTATTTCGACTTGGTAGAGAGTCAAGCGGGTGATCTTGAAGACGAAGAAGACGAAGATTTAGAGGAAAAGCAGTTCTTAAGTAAATATGGACCGAAGGAGGCTAAGGAACAGAAAGAATTGAAGCAGACCGGTGGTGGCTGGGGAATTCTTGGTAAATTAGTAAGCGGTGAAGGCCAAATGAACAATGAAGTTAACAAGAGTAGCAGTACAGTAGATCTTATTGCCCAAGCCAAATCTCCAGCATCTACTCCAGCTCCGGTTCCTAGTCACACACCCGTTGGCTTATCCCAATCTGTCGAAGATTTGACAATTGATGATGGTTGGGATGACGGATGGGAAGAACCACCAAAGCCCAAGCCTATAGCAAAGCCCAAGGCACCAGTCAAGACATTACCAAGAAGAGCCAAAAATACTGGTAAAAGTTCTCTTAAGTTGGGCCATAAAGACAAGCCTACATCTTTGAACATCAATTTGGTAGATGATGATGGAGAGGATGATAATTGGGGTGGTGGAGATTGGTAGTTCATTATACATATAAATATTTTAGCTTGGAGGTAAAATGGATTATTTCAAAGGGAGTAAGTTTTGCTCCAATACACCTGTTCTACACAAGGGGCATTCAGGGTTTTCTCTGACCCAGTCCACAATACATTCCCAGCAGAATAAATGGCCACAATTTGCGGCCGTAGGGTTCACCATTGGTGATAAACATAATATACAATTTCTGGATGCTTCTGGAATATATGGCAAATCATTTGGATTACTTAAATCGATCTCTTGATCACTCTTGATGTGTTTTATAGACTTATAATACGACACGTCTTCTTCAAGTACGCTATCGTCCAAATTTGTTTTGTCAGTATATGCCTTAAATTTCAATAAAAACTTCACGAAAAATTGCAAGAATATTAAACTTCCAAGTAATGAGTAATCTGAGTTCTTGGACATTTTATTCAAGTCTTTATTGTGGCCAAAAGCATATCGAAGGCCAAAAAGTCTCTTGGATAAAGAATAATAGGACCCTTGAAAGTAAAAAATGGCAATGTGGAAGTTCATCAAGGTGTCCAATACACTCGAGTAGTTACTAAGGAAATTAATCAACCAGCTTTTAAATGATTTCCCGCCCTTTTGTGGGTCGTCATTCTTGAATCTCTTCAGAATTTTGCTTATAATATATGGAACTAGAACGTAACATAACACAAATCCAAGTCTTCTGGAAACTCTGGGTAAACCTGTACCCTTTCTATTAACATACATTAAGTCCACATACTCTTCTCCTAGAGTTCTATATCCTAATAAGGTAGTCAACGCCAAATATCCAAATTTCGTCCCCACAGTTATCTCCTCGGGATATTTATTAATGAACCGCTGTCCCTTGAAAATTTGAAGTGCATCTTGAATATAATTCCTTAAGGAAGACTCAAAATATGCGTCCTTCTGATTGGCTCGAACAATCGTCGCTGAATTGGCAAATGGAAGCGCCCTTTCAGTTGGTCTCGGATCCATGATTGAGTTGGTGGGAAAGATTTAGTGCGAAATGGTAGTCTTTGTGCTCCTGTGAATTTGGGACCGAGGGAGTGCATATGGGACACATTTGTGACGCCAGAATGTTGGTGGTTGGGGGTGGGGAGGAAGATGGAGGATTTGGTGAGGAAGATGAGGTCTTGGGGTTCTTTAGGGAGTCTAGAATGTTGTACTTGGGGCCAGTTTTCTTGGGTTTCGCACTCCTTTTGGTCACTTTGGGTGCAATATTCTTTGGTGGGGGACCAGTACTCTTCGGCAAGGGACCCGGGAGGTGTGGGGAATTGGGGGATTGGGTATTGAAGTCCCTGAAAAGCTTGTCTATGTACTGCTTATCCATTTTTTTGAGTTTTTTGGGGGATTTTTCCGTTTTTATTTCCTCTTTTTTATACTCATCAAACATTTTGTTAATATAGTCTCTGTCTGACTTCTTGCCTGAAGCAAATAAGTCGATTGAATTTTCAAGTTTTGTTAGTCCAGTTATTATCACTGCCAAGTTGTGAATTGGTGGGATCTGAATTTTGTTCTTGTCGGTGATATCTTTCAAATTTAAATTGGGATCGTTGTTCAATTGTGCAAGATTATACAGATTATTGATAAGTTCGATTAATAAACTAACACTTAGGTTAATTAGTTGAGTTTGAAGTTTACCAAGATCTTTTACTACAGGAATAGAGCACTGTTTCGAAGTGCTATTATTGTTGATGATGGCATTTACAGACACAGTTCTTGGTCTGGTTAAAACACCTTGTTCTTCATCGAGATCTTCAAGTCTATTACACAAGTCTCCTGCAAATGTCTTGATCCAATCCATGGAGTCGTAGATTGTTTTTATCGGATGGTTATTCATCATCTGTTTTCTCGACATCATGGATTTAATTTCCACTCGATCTCTTAATTGTTGTCTGAAGTTTCCTGTAATGATTTCATATAAATTATTCAATTCACCTGAATTTACTTTATCTTCTCCTAAATCTCTTAAGTATTCAATCGAATTTACGTCAGAAGGAACATTAAAGGTCGATAGTATAGAATCACCTAATTTCCCACCCATTCCATTGATCTCTGCAAGTTCAAACTTGGTTAAGAAATAATTGATGTTCGTATTTAGAAGGATTGTTTGATTGTCCGGCTTAAGGTATCCTCCAGCAAGTTTAGCCATATTCTTCGTTCTTCCTAATCCTCCCAGAGTAGTATACTCTAGGTTCTTAAAGATTTCAACTCGTATATCATACATTAAATTGGAACCAATTGTGAATATAATATCATCCCAATCCTGTAAGACCACCTTCTGGCCCTCTTGTCGTACCACATGGCCTTTGAAGCTTAGACCGGTGTCCCGTATGGGTGGTAGTTGCTCATCATTGTCTCCCGTTTGTAATTCTGGAAACATATCCATTAATTTATGATAAACCAACCTTCCCAAATCCAAATAACCTTCATCCACACTAGCTTTCTCTACCAAATCACAATTAGCGCTTAGTATCTTGAATATCTTCCGACTCTCCCGTCTATATGGATCCAAACTAACCTTACAGAGTCCCTGAAACGGCACTTTATCCAAATATTTCCAGCTCGTACTACCCTTTTCATAAACTGCTGCGTGAGCTAATACCAACGTAGGACACTTCTGCTTACATGTCTCAACCGTATCCATTCGTTTGATACCATACTTCCTCGCAGCATAGTTTACCGCTATCACAGCAAACCATTGAACACAAACAACTGGATCATCAATGGAAAGATTCAATCTGACTTGTTCTACCTGAGCAAAGAACGCGTTAAGATCTATGTGACCAATTACCGATAACGGCGACGTGAAACTTTTCAGTTTGTCATTTAAAAGTCTTAAATCTCGAAATGTGAATTTTGAAGGTTGTGGTTCTAGAACATAGTCTGTTACTTCCAGATCTTCAAGTACAGACATGCTACTGATAAAGATTAGAATTGCGAAAAGAGATGCGGGCGTGTAGAAACCGGTTATTAGTGGTTTATTTGCAGCCATTGGGACTGGAGACATGAGGTGGGAGAAGGTATGGTACTATTAGAGAATCAGGTAAATAAGTGTTGTGCCTCACCCAATTATACTATAGCTGATGTAATATTTTATTAGAAATCAAATAGTGTATGTATGCACAATTGTGCTTGAGGTTCCTTTTTAGGAAATGGAAAGCATTAAAGCTTAGTAATGAAGGTGTTACGGGATTGATTTGTGCCGTTGGCCGTTTCATAAGCTGACATATATAATAACAAATGAACACGCTTTGTAATCGAATTTATGATTAACATTACCTAATTTAGTAGTCTTGCGCAAGACTACCTAATTAGGAAGTCTTCCCATAAGTAATCAAGTTTGTTTTTTGCAACCTAAACTTGAATACTTAAATATACCTTGAACCTCATTAATCATTATCAATGACAGGACCTTTTCTTAGAACTAGTTTTTGGGGTAGACTTATCTATCATTTGTCTTCTCATAAAGTGTTCAACTATAAAGAAGAACATAAAGATTATGTTATACCTAAAATATATCTTCCAGAATATAACAAAGTCCAATCAGAAGCTAAAGATGAAAGTGAAGATAACTCCATATCACTTTCAGAAGAATCACTGGGTGAAATTATAGTCACCTGGGATGGAGATGATGATCCAGAAAATCCAAGAAACTGGCCACTTTGGCAAAGGAATCTTATTGTTGCAGAAATATCAGTTTATACTGCCTTTGTGTATATGGCATCCGCTATCTACACTCCAGCATTGGATATAATGAAAGATGATTTGGGTACTTCTAGAATTTTAGCCACTTTACCTTTATCCATGTTCGTTTTGGGATATGCTTTGGCTTCCCTTATATTATCACCAATTTCAGAAAACGCAAAGTTTGGAAGAACTAATATTTACATTGTTACATTGTTTTTCTTCTTTGTGTTACAAATTCCCATTGCTTTGGTTAACAATATTGCAGCTTTGAGTGTTTTAAGACTTTTATCTGGTCTCTTTTGTGCACCAGTTCTTTCCACTGGTGGAGCTTCCATGGGAGATATTACTTCATATGCTTATCTTCCAATTACAATCGCTATTTGGAGTCTTGCTTCCTGTTGTGGGCCATCTTTTGGACCTTTTTTCGGATCCATTTTAACTGTTAAAAAGAATTGGCATTGGTGTTTCTGGTTTATCTGTATTATAAGTGGTGGAATGTTAATTATCTTATCAATTGGACTACCTGAAACTTCAGAAAAGACTATTCTTTATAGAAAAGCAAAAAGATTAAGAAAGGTAACTGGCAATAATAACATTACGTCCCAGGGAGAAATTGAACTTAGAGGCTTTACCATGAAGAACATGTTAATTCAAGCATTCTGGGAACCAATTAAAATGTTTGCTCTTGAACCAATTGCATTAGCTATTGATGTGTATATGGCATTGGTTTATTCCATTTTTTATTTATGGTTTGAAGCTTATCCAATTGTTTTTGGAGAAGTCCATAAATTTAAGTTGATTCCTTTAGGTGTTAGTTTCCTCGGAGTCATTGTGGGTATTCTGACCAGTGCTTTCAGTTATATGTTCTATATAAGCAGAACATATACCAAAAGTATTTCAAAAGGCGAGATGCTTTACCCAGAATTCTTTTTACCAGCCATGGTAATTGGGGCCTGTATTATGCCAGTAGGTCTTTTCATCTTTGCTTGGACAGCTACTGAGTCTGTCCATTGGATAGTTCCATTGGTAGGTTCCAGTATCTTTTGTGTTGGATCCTTCACGATATTTATGGGAGGCTTCAACTATTTAGGTGCTTCTTTCTATAAATATTTAGCATCAGCCTTTTCAGGTGCTTTGTTAACTAGAGCAGTTCTTGCAGCTGCTTTCCCCCTTTTTGGAGTCCCTTTCTTCCACAATACCGGAAGTGATAAGTATCCCGTTGGATGGGGAGTTTCCATATTGGGTTTCATAACATTTGTCATGATATTGGTTCCAGTTATATTCAACAAATATGGCCCCCAGCTTAGAGCAAGATCCAAATATGCTTCTTAGATGTATAGATTAATTAGAATGTTTATTATATTAAATGTAGATAGTATCAAACCAGAATGAAGTGAAATTAATTTCAAATTTTGCAGCAATTTAAGCCGGCGTGCACTAAAATGCAGATAATGACAACCATTAAACCTTCATTATAGAGGTCCTTAAGCTTTGAGGGCACTCCCAGGACACATTCTACCCAATAGCAATAAGATTTTTGCAGTGGGCACTACTTATTATGGTAACAATAGAATACAATAGGATAGTCATCCACGAACAATTATCGATAGCTTAGAACAAAGAAACCAAGATAAGCCTTCTCACATGTGGAGGACACCTCGTCTAGTTGAGTGACCAATAAGAGCAAGAGATACAAAGAAATGCATTAATATGTATTTATTTGGGTATAATGGGTATTATTACAGGTCATAGTTTAAGCAACAGCAAACAATCTGTCTACTTTAAGCTTCAATGGAATACAATCCTCTTCAGCTTCGTCATCATCTTCGTAAAACATAAGAGCATAGCTATCTTCAGAGTGTCTGTAAGGATCACTAATGTTCTTACAAGCATAGAAACCTTCAGGTTCCTCATTAACGTTCAAATAATAATCGAATAATTGAACAGTAGTATTACTAGAACCGGCAAGAACAGCAATATCGGATAAAATATCGAATTTCAAGTTAATATCTTCATTTATCTCTTTGTATAATGTTTGAGCTGAAGGATCATATAATAATGGTTCACTTCCATTTTGTGATATGAATAAATATGAAAGACCTGCTCCTTCATGATAGGACCCAATACCAGTTCCGTTTATCAAAGGATTTTCCGATTCAACTTTGAATAAAACAGTTTCAATTGGATCAGGAAGAGCTGTTGGAGTTGGAATACTAGATGCTGGTGCACCTCTAACAACTGACAAAAGTAAACTGGGTAATAAATAACAAAATTTCATTTGATTAGAGTTTACAAGGACACCACATCACTTAAATAGTCCAATTTTCGTGGAATGCCGAAATTCTATTGTGTGTTATTGTTTAAAGTATTGTATTTTGGTATGATATCACGGTCGTTAAACAACCTAAAATTAGAAGACTTGGGCTCATTTCACACAAATAAACATTTCACACAACCGGAAAAACGCTTCACAGGAACTTCTCAGGTTATCATGTGTTTTACATCAGACTAGCAGATATGCCAGTGATCCAGGAACCTTCCAGGAACCTGGGCTGTTTTAGGAATGTATAGGAATTTGACATGCTGAAAAATTCTATAAAGGTGTGATTTGGCCAAAATTCATTAATGACTTTGAATGAAGACTCCCAGAATCAAGATATGGATGGATTTATATTCCATTCAGACTCAATTCGAACCCCAAGAGTGACGAAATCTCCTCCACCCTTAAAGCCTATTCTCATGTTAAAAGGAAGGAAACCATTTGGCACTTCTCCCAAAACTGTAAAATTTGCACCCAATTGTGAAACTGAACAAGAAGACATAAAAGTTAAAGACGAAGAGCTGGACATTCTGGAACACACTAAATGGATACTGATGTCCAGAAAGTTGTATATGCAGAGGAAATATGAAAAAATGGTGGAAAGAAGAGCTAATAGGATGCTTAGACGGGAGTACCAAAGTTTTTTTGCAAGAAATCGCCTGGGAAAGCCTGACACTCCTTACCACAGAGATACAACTCTAAGCTATGATGAAGTGGTTAGAAAGTTGCGGCATTTACGTATTCTTTACAACAAAGATATCCAATATTCACCACCCATTTTCCGGTATATTCATCCATTTGATGTTAATTTTATAAGCTATATCAATAGCATGGGAGCAGAGGGTACGTATAACACGCCAAAAATCGCCAGACCCCAAAGATTACTCCATTCCCCCACAGTCTCCCCACCATACTCGTTCCCCCCGGAGTTAGAGATAGACCTCCTCTGCCACCGTATGGAGTGCCTTAAAACCTGGTGGGTCCAGCAAATGCACCTCCGCGGCGAAACCAATTTGGATTTTGCAGCCATGAGCGAAGACCTAAGAATCCACCGGGCGTGGGAACAAAAAGTGGACAATCCATTTGATGAAAAATTCTTTCCTAATTTGTATAATCTTAACATGACAATCCCCAGAGGGTTCTAATATACATTTTGCAGCTTTTGTCTAGGGCCTCTCCCAATAACCGGTGAGCGCACTACCCGCGCCTTCTAGAAAATTCACTGAGTTATCATTTATTAGATCTGGCTACCCTACTATGTCTGAAACCATCACAATTAATATCAAATCGTCTGGAGATTCCAAGTACGAGATTTCCATTGATCCGGCCAAGACGGTTTTGGACTTAAAAACCGAAATTTCTCACAAGGCAGACGTTGCAGCTGAGAGGCAAAGATTGATCTATTCTGGGAAAGTATTGAAAGATTCAGAGACTATTAGCTCATACAAGATTCAAAATGGTCACACGGTCCATTTGGTGAAAAGTGCAGGTGCCAAGATCACTCCTCCTGCTGCCAGCACTGCTTCTACCGACAGTGCCGCCACTTCCAGTCAAGTTCCATCTAATATCTCTGCTGGAACTGGAGCTTTTAATCCATTAGCAGATTTAACTGGCGCTAGATATGCTGGATTTACTCAATTACCATCTGCTTCTATGTTTGGTCCAGATGGGGGTATGAATAACGGGATGCCTGATGCAGAACAGATGAGTAATATGATGTCTGATCCTATGGTTCAAGAAAGTTTAAACTCCTTATTATCTAATCCTCAAATGTTGGATTATTTGATCGAACAAAGTCCCCAATTAAGAGCTATGGGTCCCCAAGCCAGACAAATGTTACAAAGTCCTTTTTTTAGACAAATGATGTCCAATCCAGAAATGATGAGATCCATGATGGAAATGGGTAGAATGAATGGTAACTCAATGGGTGGCGAAGGTACACCATTCCCAGCTCCTGGTTCCAATCCAACCGTAGGTGGTGATCAATCAGATACTAATTCTACCTCTGGTACCAATACCGGAACCAATCCTCCTGCTAATCCATTTGCATCTATGTTTGGTAGTATGCCTCCAATAGATCCTTTCTCCATGTTTGGAGGTGCTGCTCCTCAACAACCGGTTGAAACCGACAATAGGCCACCAGAAGAAAGATATGCTAATCAACTCAGTCAATTGAATGACATGGGCTTCTTTGATTTCGATAGAAACGTCGCAGCTTTAAGAAGAAGTGGAGGTAATGTTCAAGGAGCGGTTGAGTATCTTTTAAGTGAGTAATATGATAGGTTACGTTAGATTATACATCTCTAAACCCGTACCATACTCCCCCAATCTCTATAGCCATCGAAAATGGAGTGCACACGACTCTTGAAAATCGCATTTAATTTCTCATACACAATTAATCCACTACTGGGTCACAAAATGGCTTCTCCCACTCCAGAACCATCGCCACCTTCCCGTCGGCTAAGCGCTGATACAATTCAATTATTAAGCGCTCCAATTTCAAAATATGAGAAGACTCCGATAGATTTGGAAGTAACAAAGCTTATAGCCATAATTCTTAGTTCACAAGGGTATCATGTTACACAAGAATTCTTAGATGGAATAAGTGAATTGGCGCTTGTTTACTTACACAGTTTGTTGGATACAACCAAAAAGTTCACTGAAACACAGAGAAGAACGAGGCCTTCTCTTAATGACATACGGTATGGGTTTGCCATGAGGTCGATGGATTATACACATCTCTACATTGAAGGTATCAAGTCTACAAAGATATACCAGGCCAAGAAATCTCGAGTGGACAGAATAAATAATGAAATCAACTCCGTCCTTCAAAGTCTTCGTGAAGTTACGTATACAGAACAAAGTGAACCATTCTTTACCAACGAATACTATGAAATAACAAATTTGGTACCCAGACAAACGAAAAAGCCCAATTATATTCAGTCATACTTTCCTGACTTACCACCAGATTATACATTCCGAAATACACCCAATTATATGGATACTTTAACTGATATGGAAAAACTTAGATTGAAATTAGTTGAAGAGTCTAGGTTAACCGAGAAATCACTTTACAATTTGATGGACGATCAAGAAAGCTCCAAAGAACTAGAAGAAGAAACTGACGTTGAAAGTATGATGAGCTTAGATAAGCTCGACATGGAAACACCAAGTCCAAGATTTGATGATATAAAACCTCTAGAGCTTCCTGAATATGCTGAAGATGAGGATGAGATCGAAAGAAGACAAAGAGAGACCAAAAAAGTAGAATTTGATGTGAAACCCTTCGATGTTTTGGGATATGTGCAGAAAAGGTTGGACCTAAGAAAGGAGAAATTGAAAGAAGCTGATAAAAGAAGGGAGAAAAGATCAAATAATATATTTATGAGAGCAGAAACCTATTTTTCACCATATGCTACAGAACCTGTGACACTCGAAAAGAAAGAACTTCATAAGAAAATGGTCGATACTGGATTGGAATCAGTTCTCAAGGCTGTCAAGGTTGAAGAAAAGAGACAAAAAGCTCAAATAGATCAACTTTTGTCAGAGAAATATGCAAGAGAGCAAGCCAGGGAGAAAGAAGCAGAGACTATCGAGTTTGGTTTCAATTTCAATACCAATAATAGTGATAGTGATAGTGATGGAGACATGGAAGAGATTGTTTTCGGAACAGATGTCAAGGAGGCACCCGCCACTGAAGAAGTGGACGAACCGCTTGAAACAACCACCAATGGAGATGCAGCAATGGACCTTGAGAATGACCTGGATGAAGACTTATTTGGCCCAGATACAAGCAATGTAGGCCACAAGAGCGTAGGAAATAAGACTGTAGGTCATAAAACTGTCGGAAATAAGAGTATAGGTCACAAAACAGTTGGAGGAAAAGGCCCCAGCAGCAGTATAATGGAAGAATCCGACGAGGATATAGACATGGAAGATATGTTGGCTGAAATAGAGCAACCAGAGCCCGAAGAACCTCAACCAGAACCTCAACCAGAGCCAGAGCTCCAACAATCAGAGCCTAAACCCATCAAATTTAAATTGAATTTAGCGCCACAACAACCTAAACCACTAACAGAAGAAGTTTCAGATATAAGCGACGAAGATTAGAATGTACATTAGCAATCACCCAATCATTTTCCCCCATTAACGGCCTCTATTCCTCTGTCTTCCTCTTCGCAATCTCCCCATAAAAATCGCGCCCTGAAATATCCTCAACCATGTCAGAAACGGTGCCTATTACATTACCCCAATCAGTACCATTTCCGGTAACAATCTCATCAATATTGTGTAATAGTGGCCAAACGGTTCAAAAGCACCAAACAATCTTTAAATATAAGTATTGGGACTATCAAGATGATCCCAATTCCAAGGATGAAGTTCCACCTAAAATTAGAGTAGAAATGATTGGAACCTATGAAACTCCCATAGAAGGAGATATTCAATCGATTAAAGTGAAGGAGTCCGAAGAAATCATCCACAGTGGGATAGTTCTTTGTTATATTAAAGAGCCTTGTGCACATGCGGTGCAATATGGGGGGTTGTGTGCTCTTTGTGGTAAGGCAGTAGAAGATGAGAAGGACTATAGTGGGTTTAACTATGAAGATAGAGCTACTATTTCCATGTCACATGACAACACTGGCTTGAAGATCAGTTATGAAGAGGCCTCCAAAATTGAACAGGATTCCACCTCCAGATTGATCGACGAGAAGAAGTTAATCTTGGTGGTGGATCTTGACCAAACTGTTATTCATGCTACGGTTGACCCCACGGTTGGAGAATGGCAGTCCGATCCTTCTAATCCAAACTATAGATCTGTTAAAGACGTTAAATCATTTTGTTTGGAAGAAGACCCGATTATCCCATCAAATTGGAGTGGACCAAAGCTTTCTCCCACTAAATGCTGGTATTATGTCAAACTTAGACCCGGTCTAGAAGATTTCCTTAAAGAATTATCCAAAATTTATGAAATGCACATCTACACAATGGCCACAAGAAACTATGCCTTGGCCATAGCAAAACTAATCGACCCTGAAGGAGAATATTTTGGGGACAGAATATTGAGTAGAGATGAAAGTGGTTCCTTGACTCATAAAAACTTGAAGAGATTGTTCCCGGTAGATCAATCGATGGTTGCTATAATTGATGATAGAGGAGATGTGTGGCAATGGGAGGCTAATTTGATTAAGGTGGTGCCATACGATTTCTTTGTAGGAATTGGAGATATAAATTCTAGTTTCTTGCCCAAGAAAAATACCCAAATCACTGGTCCCTCCAAAAAGAGGAAGTCTTTGGCAAAGCTTGAAGCCATGGAGGAAGAGAAAGATCCCTTGGAACCTTCAGAAGAGCCGGAATCGGAAGACAAGGAGAATTCTTTGTCTCCAGTAGATAGAATGCTAGAAATTGGAGGCGGAGAGAATAATAAGAACCTATTATTGGAGCAATCACGGTCTAGATCCATGTCTCTAGAACAACAACAGCATGATAGGCCCCTTGCCAAATTACAACATGATCTTGAAAAAATCAATCACGATCAATCCGATAGCGAACATGCTGATAGTGAACAAAGTAACGATGAAGGGGAAGAGGAAGAAGAGGAAGACAATTTATTATTCGATGATGATAATGAATTGGAATCCCTCGAGAAATCTCTCAAATTGATTCACCAGGAATACTATAAAAGACTTTCTCTGCTGGTTAAACCAGACTTGACGGAAGTTATACCCCAACTCAAAAGTAAGTGTCTTGAAGGCATAGTTTTATTATTCAGTGGAATAATTCCTTTGGGCATTAACCCAGATTCAGCAGATATTGTAATTTGGTGTAAACAATTTGGTGTAAAGGTGGTGAATGAAGTATACCCCGATGTAACACACGTGGTGTGTAGAGATCCAAATACTGCCAGCTTCAAAATGGGTCTAACATTCAAGGTGAAAGCCGCTAAGAAATTGATTCCTGGTGTGAAGATAGTCAACCCAGATTGGTTGTTCTCGTGTTTAAGTTCCTGGAAGAAAGTAGATGAGCTGGAGTACCTAATCGATGACAAAGATGAAGATTGGTCTGTAAACGAAAATGATATAGAGAAATACCAAAAAGCGTTGGCCAACAAAGCATCAGAGGTTAATGATTATTCCAGACCACGGTTTGACTCTATTGGGTCTATGGAAGACTACGATTTGGACGAGGCTAATGAAGAAGTAGACAAATTTTTAGCAGACCTCAGTGAAGATGATGATGAAGACGATGATCCAAGCGAAGAACAAGACGAAAACGACGATGGCCACAACGGTAATGCAACCGATTCTTTCATCAGAGACGCATACAAGAGAAAGAGAGAACCCGAAGAGGAGCCAGAAGCGAAAAGATTCAAACCAGACGAAGATGAAGACGGAGAACTAGACGAATTGGAACAAGAATTACTCGAAGGATTCAATGACCTAGATGAATAGTTGTATAATTAGCCAAATTGTATAATTAATGTATATTTAGAAATGAAATGTGTGTCCCGCCCAGAAACGGATGGCTGGGTCAAAATTTCGGGTTGCGCACTACAGCCAGCCATCTTTCAGATTTGGGACGGACGCCAGCACGAATCCAATTGTTGTTACCTGATTCGTCTTGACGATGATTTGGATCATTCTGACTCGGATCACCCAAAAAACTATAAAGGAACCTGTTTCCCCTTAATTTCTCCCCTAAAAAATTCATCAGCTTTTGGTGAATAATCGCAACTTGCAGCAATAAGAATTTTGCAGCTGAAAATTGGAAACCCCTTAAAAGTTTAAAAAGACGTTTAAATACAAATATAAAGGGATATAACAGGTTTTTATAGATTTAAAATATTCAAGTTTCTAACGGTTGAACTTGAATAAATTGATATATTACACAGAAGAGTGAAATCAGATGTTCAAATTTTTCAGATTTCTACTCATAATCTTGTCATTAGCGGCGGCATTACTATCAGTATTTGCTATAACTGGATCATATGCTAACAAAAGTTATTTGACAAAGACTTACCTTATAAATGTTCACTTGGATAAGCTTGACTTGTCTAAATTGATAGACTCATCAAATTTCAAAAACAAAAGAGCTACCCCAACAGAAAGAGATTTAGGTAGTCAAATCAAGTCTGCTACTGGATCATTTGCCACTGCCGCCGGTAGTGTGGTGAGCGATCTTGTGGGATCTGCTGAAAGTGCTGCAAGTACTTATGTTAGTGATCTCACCTCATTACTGTACAGTGATTTGGGTTTAGCCGAAGTTTATCAATTGAGTTATTGGGGATACTGTAGAGGAACTATCACAGATGATTCTGATTCCAAAGATTTCGACAACTCAAAAGTCAACATTACCTGGTGTTCCAAAGCCAAAGTTGGCTACCAATTTGATCCAGTTGAAGTATTTAAAACAGAATTAAACAACACATTAGAGAATGGTATTGATGGAGTTGCTATAAGTAGCAGTGTTCAACAACAAATTAATTATTTAGTGGATAATTTGAGCTTAGATAGTTTAGAGTTACCAGGTGATTTAAATGATAAGTTGAAAGCTTTTAATTCCATTACAGTTGCATCATTTGGATTATTATTAGCTGGTGCTGTCATGGCCATCATCTCGATTGTAATTCAACTATTAGGATGTTTCATGAGTCCAAGTTCTTGTTGTTTATCATTCCTTAACTTCTTGTATGAATGTGTGGTGTTCATTTTGTTATTTGTTGGTTCTGTTTTAATCACTGCCACCATGAGCTATGTTAAGAAAGAAATCAACGATGACACCGATACTTACGGAATTAAAGCATTCTTATCAATCAATTTCTACGCCTTCTGTTGGTCTTCAGCGGTTGCTGCCCTTGTGTGCTGCTTCTTCAATTTATTGGGACACTGTTGTGGATTGTTTGGAACTGGTAGAAGAAAGTTCCGTCAATTAAGTCACGAACCAGAAATGGCATACGCTCATATGGATGAAGAATCCATGTCAATGAAGAGCTCTTATCACTCTCATCACTCTTAGAGTTTGTATTTAATGTTAATGTATGATTGTATTGATTTTTGTTTTCTCATTTCTCAAATTTCTCATATAATTTTGAACTATGTTTTGTTCACGTATGTATATTTTACCTGTTAAATGATGATATACTAACTTAATAGTTTCTGGAAACCCTGCTAAGGATCCTGTGGTATCACCTCGAAGTGGTAAAGTGTTCGAAAGATCTTTGATTTTGAATTATTTGTCCTCAACTGGCAAAGATCCTATAAACGATGAGCCATTAAAAGAGGAAGATTTAATATCTATAGACGTTCAGGGTGAAACAATAGTACCCCCAAAGCCTCCTACATTTAATTCTATCCCTTCTTTGTTGTCAACTTTTCAGAATGAGTTTGATTCCATGGCATTGGAAGTGTTTACCTTACGAAAACAGCTTGCAGCTGCTAAAAAAGAATTGAGTGCTGCATTATACCATTATGACGCTGCGGTTAATGTTGCAGCAAGAGCCATAAGTGAACGTGATCAAGCAAAACAAGCCCTCCAACAGTTATCCTTATCTATAGGGGATGAGATCGTAGGTGAACCTGACTCTTCTGTGGTGCCAGTTCCTTCAGATTTGATTGAACAGGCTAAGAACGAGTTGTTCCAGCTTCACAAGACTTCTAAAGCCACTTTACCTCCGGGTGAAACCATGTCTTTTACCGTTGTATCCGAAGATTCTGTTAAGAAATACAACCATTACTACTATGATAGCCGGGTGCAAAAAATTCTTTTGAACAGTGGTAAGGAAATCTCTATTCATGACTTAGACACCAACACTGACACAAAAGTCAGTCATAAAGGATCTGTAACATGTGTCAATTTGATTGAAATATCGGGAGTTTTAACTCCAGTGTACTCAAATAAGAAACAAATAAAAGTAGGAGATTCAACAATCAAATTCCAAGACACAATAGTTGATATCAAATCCCACCCCAAATTGAAGAATCTTTACGTCATCACATGTGAAAAATCGTGGACTTTAATGATAGACGATGCCAAATCAATTCTGAAGACTCTTGACCTGTCGGCAGTTACAAGTGAATTTCATGTCGATGGAGCATTATTTGCAATAGGTACAGGTGACGGAAAAGTATTGGTATTCAATTTGGCAGATGGTCTGTTGGCAGCAACTTTAAGCACCAAGAACCCCAAAGTGTCCAAGCTTCAGTTTGGTTTAAACGGATACTGGCTCTTGGTGTTGTCTCAGGGAGAGGAATCAGCAATAGAAGTGTTTGATTTAAGAAAAAACATATGTATACACACCATAAGTGGCTCAATTGAAGACGCCGTCATGGACCCATCCTGTAGTTTGGTCCTTACAAGCACCAAAGAGCAAATTGACGTTCATAAGTATGTCAAGAAAGGAAAAAGTTGGATTGATTTTTATGACAAATTCGAGGTCAAAGGCATTAAACACTTAGAGATCACCGGAACAACAGGGGTGGCCTTAACCGATAATAAGATGATAAAGTATGCCTTGGAATTTAGCTAGATGTATATTAGAATGGATAATTTAGATCACGTGCCCCAGTACTTAGGTGAGCCTCCGCATTAATTGTCAGCTCATGCAGCAATTAGTACAAGATTGGCTCCAAATAGACCCAAATCCCGAGTCTCGGAGAGAGATTTCCCAGCTATGGGAAGCTCAGGACACAGAAACTCTCCAGGCCAAGATGACACCTCGAATTGCCTTTGGTACCGCTGGACTTCGGTCTTCTATGGAAAGTGGGTTTGCTCATATGAACGATGTGACAATTCTCCAGGCCTCCCAGGGACTTGTTTCGTATATCCAAGCCACTGGAGGACATTCCATAGTTGTTGGGTATGACCACAGATACCATTCCCAGAGGTTTGCTGAGATAACAGCCAGTGTGGCTCTTATAAAAGGACTTAAAGTCTACTATTTAGGAACCACCACCAACTTATCGACTGAATCCACCGGTAAACCTGCTTCTCCCACCTCAGATAAACTGTATGTGCATACACCATTGGTTCCCTTCTCCATTGACTATTTCGGGGCATCTGCTGGAGTAATGGTTACGGCATCCCATAATCCTGCTAACGATAATGGTTATAAGGTGTATCATTCTAATGGGTGTCAAATCATACCACCTATAGATCTGGATATTGCTGCTAGTATAAACGACAATTTGGTTCCCTGGAGCAGTCAGGTTTGGGACATTCAGGGTAACTTTGAACGTGCAGGGGACAATCTTGTAGAGATTAAACGTGAAGTTACTGAATCTTATCTTACGAAAGTATCAGAGCTCATTATTGATCTGAAGCTTGATTACTCCTTCGTTTACACACCAATGCATGGTATTGGGCAAGAGATATTTGACCAAGTTATGGAGAAATTCGACGGAAACATGTTGACAGTGGAAGAACAAAAGTCACCAGATCCTCTGTTTCGAACCGTCAGTTTTCCTAATCCTGAAGAGAGAGGAGCTTTGGATTTAGCCATGGAGACTGCTGATAGAAATGGTGTTTCACTAGTGGTGGCCAACGATCCGGATGCTGACAGATTTTCAGTTGCTATTAAGGGAGAACAAGGATGGAAACAATTGACTGGGAATCAGATTGGGTTTCTATTTGCCATTTATGTGATAGAAACTCGTATTCAGAGTGATAAGCTGTTGGGTAAGAACACATTCGATAATATGTGGATGGTGAACTCCACCGTCCTGTCCCAGATTCTCTCCTCCATGGCTTCTACGCATGGTTTCCACCATGTAGACACCTTAACCGGGTTCAAATGGATTGGAAATAAGGCTATTGACCTCAAGCAACAAGGTTATTCTGTTCCTTTTGGGTATGAGGAAGCCATTGGGTACATGTTTGGACCCAGTAATGACAAAGATGGGATTACTGCTGCAGTTATGTGGCTACAAATGTTCAAGAAGTTCAAAAATATTGAACAAGTTCTTGAATCAGGCTACAAGAAATACGGATATGTTAGGGAATGTAACGGGTACTATAAGCTAGGATCCGTTAAAACAGGTGACATCTTCAACAATATCAGAAGCACGTACGACCAAATGCCCAAAAAACTTGGCACTTATGATGTAACCTACTGGCGAGATTTAACCGTAGGATTTGAGTCCAGTACCACCAACAATGTCCCCGGTTTACCAGTGGACAGAACAAGTCAAATGGTCACCGGGGTCATCAGCATCAGTGGAGACTCTGTGCGGTTCACCTGTAGAGGATCTGGTACAGAACCCAAACTTAAAGTATATATAGAAGCAAAAGCAGCTGACGGGCCCACAGCACAGTTTAATGCCCGAGAATGCTGGGACGTCTTGGCCCGAGAATGGTTCAACCGCTACAATCTTGACGCCGTGGTGTAGCTAGTGCTAATATACACGCCGTACTGGCCTCCCCAGACCAGTGGGGCCGGTTTCATACGAGTTCGTCCCAGACAAACCTTAAATCAGTCGTGTGCTCCCAAGCACGAGGCCCCGGTCCACGTCTTCCACAACTCCATTTAAGGTCAATGGCCTCCCACACTCTCCCTGTCTCTCCTATTACCCTGTAAGCCCCTATTCAATACACTCTGGGTCCACAAACCTCCAGCGCCAGGCCAAAACCTAAATGGACCCAAATCTGCCACGCCTCAAATCAACTTCGCGTCCATAATATTATTCAACCATGAAACAAGAGCTACCAATTCACCACTGGAGCCCGAAGAAAAACACGTATAATTACCGGAGAATCATTGTTGGATGTTTGTTGGTTACTGTTATCCTTTTTGTGTTTTCAGGAACCAGTAAAATGCCGTCTATAGAGATTCCTGGGATTGATGATCAAATCCTTGACAATAATCTTGAGGTTAGTTATGAAGAACCACCCCAGCATATCTATCAAGTGACCAAAGACGGGATAACCGAGAAGTCTTTGGACCCAGACTTTGAGTATTTTGACTTGAATGACTATAAGGGGAACCCCAATGGAGATAAAAATGGAGATATAGTGTTGTTTTTAATGCCATTAAGAAATGCTGAATCAGTTTTACCAATGGCATTCCACAATTTAATGAATTTGACATATGATCATTCTTTGATCGACATTGCATTCTTGGTGAGTGACTGTTCGGAGGGTGATAGAACTTTAGAGAGAACTTTTGATTATAGTGTTGCTTTACAAAATGGTACATTGGTTGAAAAATTACAACGAGAAGAAATGATTAAAAGGCAATATAAAATGGGATCTTTGGAGCTTCATGAATTATACATGGATAAAAATTATATCAGTAATGTTAAAAAGTCTTATGATCCTAGATTTTATCATCCTGATTATCAAAAACCTTTCAGAAGTGTTACTATTTATCAAAAAGATTTTGGTCAAGTAATTGGCCAAGGGTTCAGTGATAGACATGCGGTAAAAGTACAAGGAATCAGAAGAAAATTGATGGGTAGGGCGAGAAACTGGTTGACTTCAAATGCTTTGAAACCTTATCATTCATGGGTATATTGGAGAGATGTTGATATTGAAACGTGTCCAGGAAGTGTAATTCAAGATTTAATGAAGCATAATTATGATGTAATGGTTCCTAATGTGTGGAGACCGTTACCATCTTTCTTGGTGGAAAGCCCTCCATTCGAGCAACCATATGATTTGAATAGTTGGGTCGAATCAGATCCTGCTTTAGAATTAGCAGCCAAATTAGATGAAGATGATGTAATTGTAGAGGGATACGCAGAATATCCAACTTGGAGAGTTCATTTGGCTTATATCCGAGACAGAGATGGAAATCCTGATGAAATCATTGATTTAGACGGAGTTGGAGGGGTATCAATTTTAGCAAAAGCTCAATTATTTAGACAAGGAGTTAGTTTTCCAGCATTTACCTTCCTTAATCATGCAGAAACAGAAGCATTTGGTAAAATGGCTAAAAGAATGGGTAGACGAGTTGGTGGATTACCTCATTATACCATCTGGCACATTTATGAACCAAGTGAAGATGATTTAATGAAAATAGCGAAAATGGAAAGGAAGAGAAGACGTCAAAGACACACAAAAAATCCGTAGTAATACTATTAATATAAGCTTTCAACAAAAAAATTATGTATCGAATAAGAAAAATACATTTCAGTAGGAAGGCAGGTGTTATAATCTATGTATACCGTTTGATATACTCAGAGATTGTTCACATCCGTTTTGTTCATCATTTAATGTAGTACCCGAAAATTGAACGCCTGTCCGACTTTCGTGTACCTTCCAAAACCCACTGCGCCACCGCGAGCGTTTCGGCGAAAAATCGGTCGTTATTTTTGTGAAGCCAGATATTACGTCACGTGATAACAATTTAGAACTTCCCAAAATTGGTCTAATTAATTGCAAATATGGAGCCACAAACATGTTCAGGTGACCTTTGATGCCAGCTTGAAAGGACTGGGTAAGCTAAACGGTTTATATATTAGAATATTTAAGATTCTGCCGAATCACTCGGAGTCTAAAATCTGTTGAATGGAATCTACTACACTTTTTTCAAGAGAAATGACTCCTCCAAGCTTTTCGAGTGTCTTTTCGTTAAGAATCTGGGGTAAATCTTTGAAACCGCTGGTTGCGGTTCCTGGATTTCCTTCTGGTAAGGTTGATTTTAATTGGGGGAAGTGGTCCTTGATGATTTCTAGCACAAGCTGACCACTGAAATTTTCAAATTGTAAGAAATATCTGAAATTTGTGGTATTCAGATTCAAATGCATGTAAGTGGACACTTACAGCATCTCTGATATCCATGAGCTCATTTTTCCTTGTAACTTAGATCATTAACTTCATTCCTGTATCTTACTGGCCGTTTCCATCCTCTGAGACCAAAGTCTTATACTTGTATTACTGTCAAATTCACATCCTGTATATAGCCCTATCACATTTGCAGCCAAAATTTGACACACCACAATACCACCAAATCGTCACCTTACCGGGAATCAAACCACTGGCCACCACTATCCTACAACCAGCTTATCCTCCAATCATTCATATCACGCGATATGATCCCCTATGTCAACTCTAAATAAAGTTCCAGCTATTGTAACCTTAAATCATCAGGTCCCTAATCAACTGGTTTTATTCATGAACCAACAGTCTAAAAACACCCGTTCGACCTGTCACTTGGTACTCTAAATAAGCCAATTCTCCCTCTCCTTCTTCATACTCTCCAGCCCTTCCCGGTGTGTCAAAATAATGGGTTATATATATCGCATGCACGTTTATCCGCACGTGGCTAAATATAGAATAAATCCCATACACTACCAAAGAACCAACACCCAAAAAGTCCTATTGTTATTTGCTGTGCCTTAAAACAGATTATTTATTTCAAAGATTCGTCTGGGAGGAAATTCTAGTATTTAATCACAAGAGTGAACCAAAATTGCATAAATTTCCAATTTTCATTCTCACATCAGAGCACACTATGATTGATAAAACTTTGTTGGTTAGATTCAACAAAAAGACAGTCATATATGGTCTAATTATAATTTGGTTACTCATAGTTAACTTTTGGCTTTATCGATTTAAATCTGTGTCATATAATAAGATAGTTTCCATTTATGATGATGAAGGATATTCTCCACCAAAACCTGAATCAGATCGTCCAGCACCTCCAAAAATAGATGTGTTACACGATTCAGTGATTAAGTCAATTATTAAGAAGCTCAAAATAAGGGATCACAGATCGATAGATAGTCATTCCACCATATATGACGTGATTTTAAATAATCATAAGCTTCCGGACATTCTTACTAATTTGAACTTCAATCAGAGATGTGACTTGTACTTTAAAAACTTATTTATTCAGGATAGAAATTGGTTCTTGGACCCCGATGTGGACTTGCCTCTTGAACATAGACATGAGTTCTCCTTTAATGATTTTAGAAACAATGTGTTCAACGGTATTAAAGACGATTTCGCCAAGAACAAGCATCTCAAGTCTAATCAAATTGACTTTGATGATCCCATAATTAAAGAAGAATTAGAAAAGATAATTAAAGAAGAATATGATCAGTTTTGGTATAAAACCATGAATACCGAACAAAAAATCACTGATTATTTATCACATTTAAGAATATTCAACAAATGTTATGTCACTAGTGACAATACTTATCAAATATCAAAGGTAGATAAATTGATTGAAAAGGAAAAGAACTTGGAAACTGGAAAGTTCAAACATTTTGATGAAGAGAATCTTATTAATTTGAAAGGTGTTGATACTTGTAACAACATAGAATCCAGAATTTATAAATGGTTATCTTTTTCCATGCCTACTTATGAAAGATGGACGGGTGATATCTTCTTAACTCCACCAAATATGAAAAAATTTGTTAGATATCCAGAAGTATTGAAACCAACTAATAAGAAATTCACTCAAAACTCGGGTGATTCAATCACTTCTAACTTAATTGGCTCCAAACCTTGCTTCTTTAATAAATTTAAAAATTCTATGAATGGTAAAGGAATTGTTTTATCAATTAGTGACCAACATGTGGAAGATACAGTGAAATTAATTAAATTATTAAGGGCTTTGAATAACCATTATCCTATTGAAATTGTCTATTATGATTCTTTAAGTGATGAATCCAAGAAAAAGATCGTGAATGCTGCTATAAACAAAATGGTTGATATGCCCCAAAGTTTTGCTAAGGTTTCTAAACATTTTCCAAAGACTTATTTTAATCCTGAAGACGGTGGGTTACCAAAACAGGAAGTTTGGTTCGTTAATACTTATAATGTTATTCACAGTAACTATAAGGACAAATTTAAAGGATTCGCCAATAAATTTTTGGCGGCTTTATTTAATTCTTTTGAAGAGTATATGTTGATTGATGCAGATACAGTGTTAGTCCAAAGTCCTGATTTCTTCTTCAAATTAGAAAATTACGTAAAGAAGGGAGCTTACTTTTACAAAGACAGAACAGCACCTGAATTCAGACCTCTTAGTGATGCTAAATTCTTTGAAAAAATTACTCCTTCATTATTGGATAACGTTATGTTTGATATTCCAATCATTTCCCAACACACCTTAAGTTTAGAGTTCTTTCAAGGAATGGGACATTACATGGAGAGTGGTTTGGTAATGATCAACAGATCATTACACTTCAACTCTATTCTTGCTATGATTCAATTGAATTTCTTCCATCCAGTTACCACTAGAGTTTATGGAGACAAGGAAATCTTCTGGTTAGGATTTGCTGTAAATGGAGACGAAGATTACCATTTCAATAGATATTTTACTGCAGCCATTGGTACAGAAACACCATTACTTGATAGACTTAACAAAAAGGGAGAGCCTCCAAAGTCTAGAGAGATCTGTTCTGCTCATCCAGGTCATATAAATGGAGAAGATGGAAAGACACTTGTGTGGTTTAATTCTGGTTTCCAATTCTGTGGGCAAAGCGAAGCTGTTAATTATGAAGAAGAAGCAAAGAAACAAACCAGATTAAAATTCTTAAAAGACCCTGAGACCATGAAAGATTACTATGAAAACCCTATCATATTGAAACAAGCTATTATTCCTCCATTCAAAAACAAATTGGAAACATGGGCAGAAAATAACGAAGAAGAACCAAAGCAGGGCTGGAAAATGGACCGAGGATACTGTAATAGTTATCTATGGTGTGCATATTCGTCCATAGGTGGGAAGACCAATGAAGGAGGTGACACAACCCAGGTGGGAACATTCATTGATTTTGATGAAACTTCAGTCGACTTATTCCGGTACTATGGAGACATTTGGGTAAATAACGAGTAGTAATAGATATAGATATTTATAATCATCCAGTAGTATAAACTCTTTCACAGCTGACACCTGTGTGACACATCGGATGTGATTCCCACGTTACACATCATATTGACTTGTGCGAAATATTCTTATTCAACTATGGATTACTATGATGATGACGGAAGTTTTGAGGAGGAATTTTCCAGGGATATGTTGAACGATGAGGAATATGATCAGTTGTTGGAAACCCTTCCCATTCTTCAGAAAAAGCTTGCAAAATATAAGCACAATATCCCAGAACAAGAACTTGACTCCAGTTTGTACAATACTTACTTCAATGTAGAAGAAACATTTGAGGATTTGAAGCTGAAATACAAGCTTAAAGGTACGTATCATATAACTAACATGCCCAAGTTCTATCCACATCGTTTTCAGCACCGTTTACCATACAAGGTTGAGGCATAATACACATCACCTGTCCACCATACATTTGGCCTCACTTTGTGCGAATTAGTCAATGTCCAAGTTAGCAGCTTTGGCAAAGAAGAGAAATGCAGCGGTTAATCAAAGCAGTTCTGGGGATAACCGAGGCTTGGATATACTTAACCGGTTGACTGGAGACGATGGAGCGAAGAAAACAGAAGAAAAGAATAAAATAGAGGTGATACGAAGAGGGTTCAAAAGAACTAGAGATTCAGTAGTGCCGAACGAACAGATGGAGGTGGACGGAGCTGGAGGAGATATTGGTGGCCTGGTGGGGAACAATAGTGTATCAGGAACCTCTGACGTGCCGGTGGCCCCAACTAGGGATACGGCGACGCCTTCATACCCAAAATCTGAGGTGCTTGATCCCATACAGTTTGACTCATCCTTAAGTATACCCCCTACTTTATTCAAGCATTTTTCGAACAAGAGGCATAAGCTGTCAGAGCTTTTTACTAACTATGAAATTCCTATAGAAATCATAAATAAGATACAACAAAACTTTCAAACTGAAAGTCCTGATGATAAGGTGTTAAATGCTCAAAAGAAAGCATTTGACGGACTTGAAAAATTGGACATAAAAGATAAAAAGAAGCCTTTGGACCAGAATATCAAGGTTGATTTGAAGTCTGAACTTGCTAATAACAAACAATTCGTCAAGCCACATAAGTCATTTGTGGTTATTGGTCACGTTGATGCTGGTAAGAGTACTCTCATGGGAAGAATCTTACTTGATTTGAATATTGTGGATGCCAAAACCGTTAATAAATTGGTGAAAGAGAGTGAAAGCGTGGGTAAAGGTTCATTTGCTCTTGCATGGGTTATGGATCAAACCAGTGAAGAAAGAAACCGTGGTGTTACCATAGATATTGTTGCAACTGATTTTGAAACTGACAAAACTAGATTTACAGCTATTGATGCACCAGGTCACAAAGACTTCGTTCCCCAGCTCATAAATGGAGTAAGTCAAGCAGATGTTGCTCTATTAATTGTTGATTCGATCAACGGAGAGTTTGAATCAGGGTTCCAGCTTCAGGGACAGACAAAAGAGCATACGTTGATTGCTAAGAATTTAGGTATCAAAAAATTGTGCTGTGTTGTTAACAAATTGGACAAAGAAGACTGGTCTCATGATAGATTTTCGTTCATACAAAGTCAATTAACTGATTATTTGACAGACCAAATCGGCTTCGATGCAGCAGACTTAGATTTTATTCCATTATCAGGATTAAGTGGAAATAACGTCATCAAAAGACAGGATATAAGTGGTTTTGAGTGGTACAAAGGGCCTACTTTGATTGACTATCTTGAGAATACGGAAGTTATTAAACCTACGGTGGATGAAATATTGAAACAATCATTCAACATGGTGATAAATGATGTGATTGATGTTAATAGTAATGAATTCTTAGTTGCAGGTAAGATTTTATCCGGAGTCATTCAAATCAATGATAGTGTTCAATTTCACCCTATAAATGAACTTTTGAAAGTAAATAAGATCAAATTGTCAGGTACATCAGTGAAATTTGCACCTGTAGGAGAAATAGTGGAATTGAGTTTCAGCAAGAAACAATTCAAAGACAAAAATTTTGAGGACTTAATGATTGGAGACATTTTGTCAAACGACTCCAAAATTAAATCTGTGAAATCATTCATCTGTAGGTTAAACTTATTCAATCTTTCAAAGCCTTTATTAATGGGAAGTTCATTCGTTCTATTCAGAAATAACTTTAATTTACCATGTAAATTGACAAAGATTTTGGAAACAAGCGGTAAGAAAAAGAGACATTTGATTCTGAACCAACAAGCTGTTGTTGAAGTTACAATAGATGGGGAAAGATTGTTGCCATTGATGAGATTCGAAGATAGTGAACGTCTTGGAAAAGTCGTCATAAGAAGAGAAGGTATCACTATAGGAGCTGGGATGGTTGAAAGTTTATAGAATTATTACCATTTTATGTAATCCAAAATTAATATTATGACTCCCATCACAATACACGTATAAATGATGATGTTGGCAGCTCTTTTGTTTCGTCCTGTCGCCTTATTCAAATTCTTGTTACCTTGCTTTAAATCCAAATTGATTTGATCTTGATTGTCTATTAAATTCATAATTTGATTGGATTGACTTTCTATCTGGAACGTTATTTCTGTTTGGATGTTGATGATATCTACCATTGACGAGTGTAAATTCTCTACTTTTTTTAGTTGGTTTGTCTTTAAATTTAATAGATTTTTATTTTCAGACTCAAATTCTTGAATCTGCCCTTCACTTAATTGAGGAATGTCTTCTTCCCATGCTTTATCATCATCAAATTCATTGAAATCTACCTTTAAATCTAAATCTTCTTCTAGATTCTGGAAATTGAGGAGGTTCAATTGCTTTTCTCGTTGGGATCTCTTCCTCTGTAAAATCTGAAAGGTCTTATTGCAATTGTTTAAGGATTCGTTTAAAAATCGAAGGATTTGTGTTCTGTGACCTGATAACTGGATGAAATACACTTGCTTAGAATCTTCTTCTTCGTCTCCAAAGTAATTCACGATCCAATTCTTCGATTTCAGGGGAACTTTATCTTGTCTTTTATCTTCGTAGTTTTGTAATATTTTTAACTTCTCATATAATGCTTGAAGCTTTATCTGGAAATCTTCATCCAATTTATTCTTATCATCAATATTTAATCCATTTAAGTCGTCGTCATTTATGTTTAAATATGGTTGTTTGATTTCAGTAAGGAAATTGTTGAGCGACACAATATGGGTATATAATTGCTTGGTTTCTTTGGAAAATGTATCATTTACAAGATATTCAGGTACTTTTTTGGGAAGTGTGATTACTGAAGATTTGAATTCGGTCTCTATAATGGATGAAACCTGTTTAAATATGGGTGTTAAATCAGACATATGTGTTAGAAGAAAACTGCGCGACGGCCCTAAATTAGGGACAATTCTGCCGCGAGACCGCCGTATTTTAGGTCCAATGGGTCGTGTGCCTACCGCTTGCGCGTGTTTCTCTCGTGAAAATTTATGAGGTTTTTTGGCCACGAAGTCCTCTCGTGGCATAGTTGAAATTTGCATTTGTACCGCGACGGAGGACGAGAGCTACCGCGAGTATCGTGGTATAAAGGTTCTATAGTGTAGTGGTCATCACCTGTGGTTTTGATTTCTGGTACTACGTATCGACAAGAAAAACATCCACATAACCCCGGTTCGAATCCGGGTAGGACCTTTCTTTTTTTAATTTTATTGTATTACTGTTATACTTTGTTTTGGGGAATTAATGTTCTAAACTACTTTTATGTGTGATTTAGAGAAGTCCACTTGAGTTAGAGGAGAAGCTATAGCTTAACTGAGTGGTTTAGCGCTGTTAAACTGTAGAAGTGAATATTGGCTGCAAATCTCACAAAAGTCAGATACCTCCTTTAAAATTATCTCTAAAATCCTGGTAAGCTCGCATACCCATATTTATAACCCAATAAACTCCCAAGTCGAGTTACAGCTCACAAACTCTTCTCTCCAGCCCACAATTACAGATCTAAGTCTTCGTAAACGGTATCTAATCCAAGTGGTCGACACACGTCCCACGTGCGATATGAAATTGTCAAAATTGGAAAGTAATATTTTATCTGCTTCAAAGTCAGTTTCTACCAGGTTCTGCAATTCCTCGAGTCATTCATTTGACAGGTCACAAATTTAACAAAAGCAGTAAAAAGTTGGCATTCAATGAAATTTGGGGAGCATTTGAGAAAATCGTTAATTAAGGATTATTCCTTCTACTATATTGATTACGATGAGTTGAAACATGACCTTAAAAAGACTCTTAAAAAGAACGATTTCCAATGGAAGAATGAATTTGAAGAAGAGTTTCTTAATAAACTTGAGATTGAGTTAGATAAAGTGTACTCTTTCACCAAAGTCAAGAGCACCGAATTGAAGAGAAGGATCAAGGATGTCGAGAAACGAGTTAATAACGTTATCAAGCATCTTAGTACAACTGATGAAGAAGAATTTGATGCATTGGAGAGTGAATTGTCGGATGTCATAGCTGACGTTCATGATTTGGCTAGATTTTCCAGATTGAATTATACTGGTTTTATCAAAATTGTTAAAAAGCATGATAAATTAACTAAATTCTCTCTTAGACCAATTTTCCAGGTTAGATTAGATGCTAAACCTTTCTTCAAAGATAATTATGATCCATTGATTGTTAAGGTTTCTAAGCTTTATGATTTGGTTAGAACTAAAGGTAATCCTATTAAAGGTGATTCCTCAGCTGGTGGAAGCCAACAAAATTTCGTTAGACAAACAACAAAATACTGGGTACATCCTGATAATATTACTGAATTAAAATTGATTGTTTTGAAGCATTTACCGGTATTGGTGTTTAATGCTGATAAAGAATTTGAACCTGAAGACAGTGCAATTACTTCCATTTATTTTGACAATAAGGATATGGATTTATACTATGGTAGATTGAGAAAAGATGAAGGTGCTGAAGCCATCAGATTAAGATGGTATGGTGGTATGAAGAGTGACCAAATTTTCGTTGAAAGAAAGACTCACAGAGAAGATTGGACAGGTGAAAAATCTGTCAAGGCCAGATTTGCATTAAAAGAGAAAAAAGTAAACCAATTTTTATCTGGAGAATTAACAGCCAAACAGGCTTTTGAGAAGATGAGAAAAGAAGGTAAAAAATCGGAACAACAAATTGATAATTTGGAAAAGTTAGCTTCCGAAGTCCAATATAGAGTATTGAAAGATAAATTTAGACCAGTTATGAGAAGTTTCTATAATAGAACTGCTTTCCAGTTACCAGGTGATGCCAGAGTCAGAATTTCTTTGGATACCGAGTTAACAATGGTTAGAGAAGATAACTTTGATTCCCATGATAGAACAGATGGAAATTGGAGAAGAATGGATATTGGTGTAGACTACCCATTCAACCAGTTACCTGACAAAGATGTTTGTAGATTCCCATATGCGGTCTTGGAAGTCAAATTACAAACTCAATTGGGTCAAGAACCTCCATTATGGATTAGAGAATTGATCTCAAGTCATTTAGTGGAGGCAGTACCTAAATTCTCCAAGTTCATCCATGGGGGTGCAGCTTTATTACCAGAGTATGTCAATTTGATCCCATTCTGGTTGCCTCAAATGGATGTCGACATAAGAAAGCCAAAAGTTCAAGAAGAGTTCGGTATCAATAGAAACAATAGAATCAAGAATTCGTCCTCTGGTAATGAATTGGATGATGAAGAAAGCCAAGGTTACACTTCTAATGAGGTTCACTTTTCGAATGATATAAATCCTTTGGAAGATGATTTAGACGAAAATACACCTTTATTAATGCCTTCCTCCTATTTATTAGCAAACTCAGACAGTCCTTTGAAGAACTGGTTCATCAAAGTATATGGTCAATTCTTGCACTATTTCAATGATGATAGAACTTTCACCGTGAAAGAAGGTACCAATTATGACTTGAATGCTTCGTTCAAAGATAAAATTCCTCCAGGTAAGGAAATCTGTATTCCTATTAGAATTGAGCCCAAAGTTTATTTTGCAGCCGAAAGAACTTTCTTATCATGGTTGTCTGTTGGAATGATTTTGAGTGCTACTGCAACCACCTTATTGAATTATGGTTCTAAAACATCCTTGACTGCTTCTATTTGTTTCTTCATTACTGCTTTATTCACCTTTGTTTATTCCACTTTCATGTATATCTGGAGGACATTGATGATTAGAGAGAAAAGAGCTGTTAAATATGGTGACCAATTTGGTCCAAATATGATTTGTGCATTTATTGCATTATCCACATTTTTAACGTTCGTCTTCAAATTTACAGAGTAATTCACCTAATAATACATATAAAGAGATAAGCGATCACAAATTTATAATACATTTTTATACACCCAACACCTAATAATTTAACTATGCATTTTGTTTCAATCTACTGGAGATTATGGCTTCTATGTCGTCATCTTCCTCCTTTCTGTATAACTTACTAAACAAACCAGGACTCCTTTTGATTCTTTTACCACTTGGTAATACTTCATAATTTGCATCCGATTCACTGGTGAATACTACCTCTCCGTCTGGTCCAGGTGCCAATTCGTTCTCACCGCTTTCTGTACCAGCTCTTTTCCTATATTCGGTTGTATTTTTATCTTCTAATTGTAAGCTCAGGCCAAATATACCACTAAAATAATTGATAATCATGATCGACTTTTTGTACCAGATCGAAGAATCTGGTGGGGAAGTCCAACCCAATTTTAATTGTGTATATGCTTTCAGTTCAAATAACTTTCTCATTTCAATATCTTGCTCTAAGGTTCTGAATATGTCATCATCGTTAGGCTTGAATATATATCTGAACACTTTGATCAATATATCCAATAACAATGGAACCGTGAATAACACTAATAAGGTTGCCCACCATGTAACATCTTTACCGAATTCCAATAAACCGTAGTCAACATAAAATATTGTTGAAGACTTAGATCTGTACAACATCATGATAATAATATTCCATAATCCATAACCACCTACCGAAATAATAAATGCTGTAAAACACAACCAATTTCTATTTTGCATCTCAACAAATTCACACTTGGCATTAATTAATATGACTAAAGTTGCAAATAGCATGGTACCCAAGGGTAAAGTGGTATTATCTATCAAAGCAGTCTTGGCCCACAAATTCCATGATAAGAATGAAATTCCAACACTTTGTAATGTTGCTAGTCCCATCCAGGAGAGGAATATTGGCAAATTGAATGATTGGTACAGTCTTCCCTTAGAATACAATTCTGGGATAGCCAAAAGTGTTGCTGGTTTCAAATCTTTGTCAAATATTCCGATAACTAGTACGGGTAATGAAGTAAATAAAGTATTGAACATTGAAAGGGACCAACTTTCATACGTTGAAGAACCACTGAATAAAGTGTACCTTTGGTAACAAGCTTGAGTTAAGTAAAAGATAAATTCCTTGTAAAATGTACAAAGAACGAATTTACATGTCCTAACATAATTGTAACGACCATTAACCAATAATAACTTCAACAAGAATCTGAATTGCGCTATGGAATAATCAGATGCTCTGGCAGCTTGTAAACCTTCTTTACCTGTGATACCAATTCCTATATCAGCACTCTGGATCATAGCAATATCATTTGCACCATCTCCAATTGCTAATGTTACTGATTTCTTATCAACATCCCTAATTGCAGATACTAATAATGCCTTTTGGGATGGAGAAGCTCTGCAACATACAGCTGAGTCCACCAAAAGACATAAATCAATAAAGTGGTCGAACAAGTTCTGATTTTTCTCAATGGAACCAAGGGTTGAGCCATCAATTACCACAACACAATGGGCTATGCTTCCTCCTTTGATCTTTTTTATTGAACTCAATATGAGTTTCTTGATTTCTTCTTCCCCATTATCAATGTTTACAATAACAACAGTTGAATAATCTTTGATCAATCTACAAGAATATCCAATATTTATTGCTGTTTCTCTTTTGTCTCCAGTTAACATCCACATCTTAATACCTGCTCTCCTAAGCTTTTCAATAGTGTCACTGACTCCAACCTGTAACTTATCTTCAATAGCTGTAGCACCGATTAACTCGAAATGTTTCTCGATACTCTCTCCGACTTCCTCTACCTGTTTGGATCTGTCTACAAGGGCAGTCTTTGCTGACTGATACTTATAATTGAATTCTTCATACTCTTTTTTGTCCAACCATTTGAATGAATATAATAAAGTTCTCAATCCTTCAGTGGAGAACTCTTCGATATGTTCCAAGGTTTTCTCAATCACATATTCGTCATTCACTAATAACTTGTCGTCGAATTTATCTACTTTTTCTTGATCATCCAAACTATACCTTTTCGCCTGTTGAAGATGCAATGATTCCCTTGCTTTTTCTGCAACATCATTAACTTCATTGGAATCAATCATGTGGTCAATAGAATTCATAGTACGGATTCTATCTGGTCTGCTGAAGCTTGGCCTTGAAGAACTTAAAGATCCAATACTTTGTCTTGTTTCACCTTCCATAGAAAACCTTCCTTGTAAGACTATATCAGCTTCGGTCTGTTTTCTTTCCATTGCGTTAAAAGAGATCTCCTTGGCTTTTGATTGTGCTAATTCATAATTCTTCAACCTATCTATGATCACATTATCTGCCCCTTTACAGATCAAGCAGATCCGGTTATCAGGGAATTTAACAACAATAGACATTCTCTTTCTGGCAGAAGAAAATTCTATTACATCAAGAACTTCGTAATCTTCATATTTGGGGGCATTTTTGAATCCATTAGGATAAGTCTTCAATTGAAGAAGTGTGTTCTTCTTATCAAATATAATAAAACCCAAATCCCTTGCGGCTTCAACCAAAGCTTTCTCGTCTGGTGAAGAAGACTGGTAAGAAATATCCTCATCCAGAGCTCCTTCGCTTTTTCTTGGTAAACAAGTGGAACACAAAGCAATACTAAGCAAGAAAAACTTCGCCTTCTTAGCAAACAATGTTTGGGGGTGAAGTTGTATATACTTAAGAAGTTCAAGAGATGATCTAGAATCTTGAACTTTATGTGGATTTGCTGTTGATTTCCAAGTCGTGTTTGACTTTATTGATCTTAATTCCATGCTTTCTCTGACTATGGATGATGTACTTCGACGGGAGAAACCTGATTTCCGGAGCCCGGAAATTCTCGTGGATTCAGTAACTGAAGAAAGACTTTTTCTGGGGTCTGACTTTGATCTATTGACTGTATTTCTTGTTGAGTCACCTTCTATTTGCTCCAAATTTTCTGAATTCTCTTCCACTATGATTTCACCTTTTTTAATCAAATCAAGATCATGCATCCAGCTGACTCCATTCACACTAAACTTCCTAAATAACATTAAATTATCAGTTAAAGTTCCAGTTTTATCGCTAAAGACATAACTGACTTGTCCCAATTCCTCCAAAATAGTAGCCGTTTTGGCATCTGCTGGTGTGTTACTCTCTTCGTGGTACATGTCAATATCACATTGTAACAACAATAATTGACCAACTTTTATAATTTCCATTGTAACATACAAAGACAAAGGAATTAATGTGTTGTACATGATTATAAATCCCATCAAAGTAGCTGCTACACCTGCATCTTGTCCCATTAAATACCATGCCTTATCTTTGTTCTGATTGTAAAGGATTCTCTGTCCCATGGTAGAAAATGCAGATAATGATGCAACGATAAAAACCATGAATATGACAATGTAGTTGATATTCTTTTGAAGTTTTGGAGACTTGGTTCTTGGGTTTCTGATGTTATTCATTCTTATTTTCGTTTCTTCCCCCGTGAATATCACCACTCCCAATATGGACTTGGTGTTTCTTAAAATACTTCCTCTATAAATAACATTGTCAGGTCCCAAAGGAATCGGCTCATCATCGATATTTATTAACCCCTCGAAATTGTAGAAATCTATGTTTGGGTCTTCTACTGTCAACAACTCACTAAAATTTTTTAAACCAGAGGCTTTGGCAACTTTCTCTCCCATGCTTGGTGGAGAGAATTTAGACTTTAGATTGGTCTCTCCATCTAAATCCATAGTCTCAATATAAGCCACATCAGGCTCTGTTTCATTATGAACAGAGAGAAGAAGAATATCTGCCGGAACCCAATCATCTTCCTTGATTTTAATTATATCTCCTACTTTGATATCCTTCCACCTTCTTTTAACTTCTTGAATATTATAGTTCTTTAAAGCTTCCTTGTCATGAGCAGAATCATCACAATCGCTTAAGCTTTGAAGCAGTGGACTTCTTTGGCGTTCTGTGCCAGTATTTCTATTATCCATGGTGACAGGAACACTCTCTGTAATAATTGTTTGGATGGAGTGTGTGTCAAAACTATTTAACTCGTCATCTTCTTCAATAATAGTACAGTTTCTATTATTCTCTTCTTTATCTTGTACATGCCTTTTCCAATCATCGAATCCTTCTCTTGCCATAGATATGGAAATGAAAATTAGAAGGGGAATTAACGTAGTGAACTTCCCCGTTGTAGACCAAGATGGGATCATTTGCATTATGGCCACACACATGAAGTAACAATTAGCTACTTTGGAGAACTGTGCTCTTAATTGCTTGGGTAAAAATGTATAAACAGTATATTTAGACGATGTTATTACATTTGAACGATAAGGTTCTCCGGTTCTTTCATCTATAAGGTCACCATTCTCGTAATAGTCTGGAAATTCTATGCCAACACTTATGGGAATAATTCTTCCATTTTCCAGTGGGCCCAAGGCATCATTCCCTAGAATCTTATCCTTGAGCTTTTTTAACCGACTACTCCACGAGTTAGGCTTCTTATGGCGCTTAATAAACCCGGTGGAACTCGTCTGACTGTTTATGGAATCAGATGAAACATGGGAACTTAAACGAGTGACAGAATCATACGTGTTATATGGAGAATACTGTTTAATCTCTTCCGATTCGTCTATGGTGATCTGAGGCGTGTCTGACCGCTGGAGGGGCGCCTGTATGTTTTCAAGCTCTATGCTGTCTGTCAGGGGATTGGTAAGCTTGGAAGCTACTGCCTTATTGAATAACTGTGATCTGAGTGAAAGACCTCTTTTTCGTCTTGTTTGTGGAACTTGTAAGGAACTGGAGGCGGTGGGAGTTGTACCGGTTCCAAGATCTCCTGGAGCTTCTGGTTCAAGCGCTGGCCCAGGATCTAGACTACTGTGGGACATTTTATTTGTGGTCTGTGGTCCGTAAAGTGGATCAAAAGGTCTCGCGATTTGGCGGGCTGAGCTAGCCAAGAAATACGAGACAATAGGGCTGATGGAGCGAGGAGGCGGGTGCTGGTGCGAGATGGGGCGGGTGATGGTGTTTAGATAGGGCGGGATGGCACCAGGCGGCACGGGCGCCGTACCACGGCCATCACGTGGAGGATGAATGAATTTTATATTGATTAGAAGCCTATTTAAACGTCAAGAGTTGCTCTTATTTTGCCAAAACAGTAATCTTTATACTCTTCCACATATTCAGGAACATTTTTGGATACAACACCTCCCAATTCACAGATGAGATCTCCATTTCCTGCCACCAATACCATTCCTTTAGGTACTTCATTGGGATTTGGCAGTTGTTCCACTAATTCACCTCCCAATAACACACTGCTAAGATTATTGGCCACCTGTCTACCATGATACATGGCCCAACCAGCACTCTTAATGATGGGGAGGTCCACCAAGTCTCCAAGAACGAAAAAATTACCCACGGTTGTTGTACCAGTGGATAATTGAAGGTATGGATTGACTTTTATCGTATTTTGGCCGGTTACATAGGTTGATCTGATGCTGGTGGATAAAAATGATACATTGTTACAGTGTGTAGTACACCAAATGTTAAGACTAGAAGGAACCACTGTACCTTGAGTAGTTTCAAGATCTCCGGTGGTTATACCCATTTTTATAGATTTTGGACACTTTATCCTGGTGTTTAAATATAACTCGATACCTGAGTTCTTTATCAGCTCCAAAGCCAAGTGTTTAAACTCGGAACTTAGTGGTTCAGGTGGTAACAGATCATGAGGATGAATCAATTTGACGGTTTTATCGGGCCTATGATGTTTGATGTCTCCTGCGAGTTCAATCCCCACAGCACCACCTCCAATTACGGTGATAGTATCATGGGAATCAATCTGACTCATCGAATCCTTCATTTCTTGTATAAACAGATCGTATGTAAATGCATAAGGTGTTGTAGGCCAGTTTCTGTTTCTACCACTGGCAAGAATAACATAATCAAAATCCACAATTGAAGACAGCAGATCGTATTCGGTTCCCTTAACAAGACAATATTGAGCTTTCGTTTCATCTAAATACGTTACTTTCCCGTGTACATAGTTAATAGTAATTCCATGGGATGCATTACCGGAATCGGCCTCCGGTAAAATGTCTTCTTCATAGGAAACCACCCGATCAATCTTAAAGTTGTTCAAACGATCATATGGTACAAACTGGGTGGCGGCAAAATCTGTGTCTAATATACATCTAGGCATTCCTAATACATTTAAAAGTCCAGCTCTGGGTTCTATTAATGTGATGGAAATTGGCAGTTTGAGTTCACCACTCCGAGAAGAATACTGTTGAATGAGTGAATTGATGGCAGATAATCCGGCGTATGCTCCTCCAACCACTAGCACGTTCGTGGTGAACGATACCGGGCTCCTCGTAGTAGGAGGAAGGATGGAAGGAGTTGAAATGTTCATGGTGAAAAATGCCAAATTTTGTATGAGATACGAGCGCATTATCGAAAAAATCAGTGCCGGGTAATTTGGGGCTTTGGGGGGCTGTAGAGAGTGTTGGATCACTTGGGTGAAGCCTGGGATATCAACTCGGTTCCTATGGGCTTTAAATGGGCTAATAAACTCTACATCTATGATTATTTTGAGTAGTGTGCTTACCAATGACTAGGTCGTGTGGTGGATTTTTCAGTGCCTGAGTTTTATATTAAACCTATACTAAAGTCGGGACTCTGCTCTACCTAAATCTCTCTCTATATTGTTAATGACTCGTTTCAACCCTAACTTTCCCAGGTTTTCTTCCAAGTACCTCTCAAACTTTCCTCTTTGGTACTTCAATTCATCTATCAATGGGATCTTTTCTGTATTATAATATGGGTTTAACAAGATGTCAAACAATGGTTGCCATAAGCCTAATTGCCAGTATCTCTTCAAACTATTTGTGAGTTTGTACTTTCCATTAGGAACTTTTGTGATCCTTATGTATTCTCCAAATAAAAGTGTATGAGTTATGGCTGCAATTCCATAATAATCCGCTTCATAAGACCAACTCTTATTTTCGTTCATTTGTGGGCAGTCTTGCTCATCTGTCTTGAAATTGGTAATGAATTCGGTTCCTTCGGGAAAGAGATTCAAGTCTATTGCTCTTCCAAAATCAATTAAGATGACACGGGGGTTTTTCCACTCTGGGTCACTTACACTATAAGATTCAGCCATCTTAAATGTATTTTTGAAACTTATCATACAATTATCTGCCTTCAAATCACCGTGAATAATGCCAGCTTTATGAAGCAGTTCTATGGCTTTGAGAAGTTCCACAACAAAAAATATACATAAGATTTCTTCAATTGTATCTCCTGAGTCTTTGTAATAGTTAACCACATCTAAAAGTGTACCCTGGTTCAAATAGTTTAGTATGAGGAAACTTTCATCTTTGTACATGTATAAGGCTTCTGGGCGAACAATCCTGTCACCAAATGTTGGGAGTCGTTTATGAACTTGATGAAGGATATAGAACTCCCAATTGGAAGAAATTGTTTCAGCTTTCAAAGCCTTTAACTCTCCTTTCTCGTTCTCTATTAAATAGACATACCCATAACCACCTTGTCCTAATTCCCTTTTCAAAGAGAAGATTTCATCCCCACAGAAATTCACTATAGATCCCGATGCTTTAGTGACTTTCTTAGTGGTTGAATCAGTAAGAGAACGGAACCTTCTTATAGCTTCAATAAACTGGGTTTTGGTGTTATTATAACCAGGGTATGTATCTAATGCTGGAGAAATGGTTGAAAGTAGTTGCTCTCTTAATGATTCCTGTAATGGATCTATGAGCTTTTGGTCAAGTTGAATGGTTTCTGTTACAAACCCGTCATAATTAGTCTCATTCTCCGACTTTTCGTCGTCTGTTTCTGCCATTTTAGATGCACTATTGAACATATTTGCCACTTCATTATTGGCCATTTTGGAGTATAAGGTCACAGTAGGAGAAGCGGGCCTATTTAAAGGAACACTTATAGTATGTGAAAACTCCAATTCAGGTTCTTGGTCTAGGCCCTCAAGTACGTCATTGTTTGTACTGTTTTCGATTTCCTGTGTTTCTTGGGTTTTTATCTGTGAGTCATCGATCTTCAAAGCTCTGGCATTAGCGAGAAGCTCCATTAAGGATATCTCAGGTGAACTTAACAATTCCAAATTAGCATTTACGGTTTCTGGTTTTTTACCAGGTTTTGAAACTAACGTAGATATTCCATTTTTGTCTATTATTGGTTCATGGATGGTTGTATCTTCATCTCTAAATACCCGGATTTTAGAATCTGAAGGAGCAGTTCGTTGTTGAGAAAGAATTTCACCACTCCAAGGCTTTGCGGTGATTATATTCTCTTTCTTACGGAGTTGAACAGTACCAATATCTTTAGATCCTTTTTCAAATAACCTATCAGATATTTTTGCTTCGGTTGTGTCTGTGAATATTTTGAATTTCTTAGATGGAGGAGCTCCTGTCTCTGATGCTACTGTTCCTGTTACCTGTGCACCATTATCTTCGGGTAATGTGCCCCTTTTCAATTGTAATACTCTTTTAACTTCAAGATTACTCTTATCTTCTCGATAACTTAACTTTCTCTGTTCGAATTGGTTCATTGATCTCATTAATCTGTTTAAAGGTCTAGCACCATTATCAACCCCAATATCAAATACATCCTTAGCATCTTGATACTTTTCATTCAATTCCAATACTTTGGCAAACTCTTCATAGTATAACGCCAATTCTCGTCCAATTTCTTTCTTTGCAAGGTAAATAAAGATTTCAATGGGAGAATCCGAATATTTAGTGTATTCTAACCACACTTTTAAATACCTTGAATCATTTTTGTACTGAACATAATCTCGAAATTCACTAGTACACCTCTCCAAGATCCCTAAAAGTCCACTTTCAGGGTTGTTTCCTTGGGGAAATTGACTATGACACCAATTTATATAGTTTACATACACTTCCAACGGATCATCAAGCTCACTTATCTCGAGAAGTTGTTGCTCGAATTGATCTCTCTCCTTTCTAATAGTTTCCTTTGGATTTCCAAATCCTTCTATAAGCGCCTTGACGGATCTACCGCCCGGCAATGTACTTATATTCTCCTTATGGGCCTCTATAATGTTCATATAGAAAGAAGTAAACAACGCGAAACTACGACATCCGCAAATATAGCGCGACATTTCTCGTGATAATATCAAATATGACACACGTCCTTTTCCTAGTATTATCCCTAGTAGCGGCGGTGTGGGGCTACCAAGAGTCACTATCACTTACTCCTTTACCGAGGAATAACATGATGGCGACATTCAATTTTGAAGTTCTGGCGGCTCCGTCTAATTTGATGTATTCCAATGGAACTGGTCGTAGTTCTAATGATTTTGGGTACTTTCCTGCTAGTATTGGACCGTTACTTGAGAAGACTAATACTAGAGAGTTACATTTACGGTTTGGTCAAGGATGGTGGGATGATGTGTGGGGGCAATTACCACTAAATGGAACAAAAAGTGGAGGAACAGGGGTTGAAATCTGGTCCATTATTGAGGCGCCTACCTCTCAAAAAGCCATGGAAAACTGGACAAAGCTTACGGTTTCGTTGTCAGCATTCTTCTGTGCGCTGTTGAATGTTATTGATGGTACCGTCACCACTTTCCCGGTGAATTCTTTCCAGAGTGATGGCAGTTATAAAGCAGAATCCACTAATAAATTATTCTTGATGAGGGCTGCATTACCAGCGGAGCCCATCTGTACAGAGAATCTTACTCCATTCTTGAAGTTGCTCCCCACAAGAGGAAAAGCCGGGGTGAGCTCATTATTGGATGGCCACAAAGTGTTTGATTCTTTGTGGCACTCTATGTCTATAGACGTGGTCACTGAGTGTGGAGACGAAGGATGTGGTCTTAAGATGGACCAGAGTATCTCCGTTGTGATTGACATCATGAGAAGTCTCCGTAAGAAGCAAGAAGGTGCCATTCCTAAGCCTATTCCGGGAGATGATTTGAGATGTGATGAGAAAAAGGGCCATACTATTTGGCAATGTTTCCCATTGGGACTTCCTACGGAACTAAACTTTAGTCTTATGGACCTCTTCGGTAGAAGAATCAAAGGAAGTTCATTTAATGGCAAGGTCTCGCCAGTCACAATCAATTTTAAGGCAGAAGGATGGGCTGTTAGGTTCAAAGATGGGTTGAATAAGGTTATTTCTCTATCAGAAGAAGACAATACTTATAATATCGAAGGAAAAGATGAAGTGGATATTGAATTTGAAGCCGAAGATACCAGAGTGGTTGTTCCATCAAAACAATCTCCAATCCAAGTCTCAAGATCTCTCACTGGCTATTCCCAAGATAGAGGAGGGTTCAGAGTAGTTTTTGAGAATAAGGGCTCCAGTCAAGTGGAATTGATGTACTTCGAAAGCTTACCATGGTTCACCAGACTCTATCTCAATACTTTGGAAGCATCTATAAAAGTTAATGGTACTTATAAACTGGTTCCATTCAAAGAATATGGAAGTATATTACATTATCTACCAGCTATAGATAGAAAAAGACCAAATCAACTAGAACTCAAATTGTCGATTCCTGCTCAAGAGTCACTCATATTGAATTACCAATTCGATAAGTCATTGCTTTTATATGCAGAATATCCCCCTGATGCAAATCATGGGTTCTCTGTGGAACCAGCAGTGATAAGTATTTTGAGTCCCGAGAAATATGAACTTCGTACTACAAGCTCTTTGGTTACACTTCCAACCCCAGATTTCTCCATGCCTTATAATGTGATCATCCTCACAGGAACAGTTATTTCCCTTGCATTCGGTAGTATTTTCAACTTATTAATAAAAGATATCATCACAGAAGAGGAATTTGAGGCCATTGCTGCTCAAAGTAAAGTCAGAAAAATCAAGGCAAAAATACAACACCAAGTAGCCAGATTAAAACAATTAATACGTGGAGTCATACCAAACAAATCCGGTCCTATATCCTCCGAAAAGTAGCATAATATACGAAACCAGCCTGAATCTCTCGGTATATGTGAGTGCGTGTGCGTCTCATTTCTCCAGATAGCTGTTAAAAAAAGTCTCAAATAAATCGATTCCGAATCGGATGTTTCTAGAAGATTCAGTGGCCAGAGAAGACGACGTGCTTCTTCAGACTATACGATACAACACACTACACATCCAAGAGCTCTACAAATCATTTGAGCAGTCATTTGTGGTTTTATCCAAAGATTCGGCTAATTTTAAGTACATATTCAGTAAAAATGGTCTTCTTCAAGAAAGACAATTCCATAAAGAGTTCCCCAAGAAGGCTACAAGTCTTGACAATGATGAACATTATGTTGATATGAATAGTGACTTTCTTGTTAGATGGGTTCCTCGAGATATAGCCAAGCTTTTCCTTCCAGCAATGTATCTAGGAGATTTGGTGGAAGAGCTTAAGAGAGAAAGAGGAAAGATTCCGGTTGAATACGTAGCAGGACCGGTACCCACATCTAGTGAAAAGGAATTATGTGAGAAGTTGAAAGGCAAAGGACTTTGGTCTCGAAAGGGAGTGTGGTTTTGTACTTGCATGGACCTAAATGTGAAAAAACATAAAGACGTATTTGGCCCCAAGTTTTTTAGTACGTACAACGAATGGCTTAAGTGGGATAGAAAGATGGCTAAGATGGAAGAGGACGCCAGGACAGAGGGGGATGAAGAGATGGTCAAAAGGATATGGGATTCCAAAACGTTTATCCCCAAGGAGATCCACGGATCCCTGGAACATTGGTCCAAAACTTCAGTGGTATGACATAATAGTACCTGATATTTATTTATATGGCCCTAAGGCTATCTGGAAATGCTAATAATGATATGAGAGTCACATCTTTTACTATGTGAACCTATGGTGGGTGTTTAGTGTATACGGTGTATGATTTTATGTGTTATCTCTACTTCTCTAGAATGGGTCTTCGTAAGGATCTTCTTCGTCATAATCATCGTCTTTCTCGAATTCATACACAATGGCTCCCGAGAACAGTCCGAGCTCTTCTTGTGCTTCCATGTATGGTAATTCAACTTGTTCCTTAGCAAGTTTTTGTTTCAAGTTGGTGGTCAAGTTGAAGGTAGTCAAATCTTTGAGTAAGCTCTCGTCTTCAACTTGAGTTTCGGGTTGTTTAAACACTTCATAGTTATGTTTTATGGAGTCTATGATGAAATTGGAAGATATTGATCTTCCTGACTTTCTTCTATTGGTCACATTTAACTTGAATATAGGTGAATTGAGATTTCTTGGAATCTTTAAACGATTTATATCGTTGTCATTCTGTTCATAATCAACTTCTGACTTATGATATGGTTCAATTTCTAGAATTGAGCTTGCAATATACGTAAGTAGTCCAAGGCAAGAAGGAAAATTGGGGTATTTAATCTGTTTGGTATCCATATTGTTGTGGTAAGTGGCTACCACATAACACCCTAACTGGATTAAAGAAGATATGAACCCCGATATTTCTTGTATGCTAATGTAATTCAACGAGTCTATCACCACCACTGATTTCTTTTCTACCAATTGCTTCACTTTATCAACTATTTCTGTCACTTTAAGATCCATACAATCCACCATCTCCTTAGCAAAAGTTGGCTTATCCACCGTTTCAAACAGTAAAAAAATCGGTTCTTGTAGGCCAAACTCTCGAACCATATAATAAGATGATTGTGATAAACTATCCACAATTAACACAAATGGCAATCCATCCTTTAAACTGAGGATTCTGTTCAATAAAACTAGAGATGACATGTAATGTAGAATTTTATCTGTGCGCACCAAATCTCATCTCCATATATAAGATAATCCACTAAACATCGCCGATGAGCTATACGATACCCAAACAGTTGGCCAAAGAGCTTCAGAAGGAGTCTCGGGAAGATGAGTATGTGGAAGAAGCAAAAGAACTGTACAATTCCCAAAGATATAAGGTGCAAAATGTAGTTAATCTGCGGAGTATGAGTTATAGAGAACGAATGAAAGACGTATCGGAAACGAATACCAATGGGAAAATGGTTGACGGGAATGTTTCATCAGCTTCATTGGAGGCCAAAGACTCTGTCACCAGGGTCAGGCCGAAGAGATGGGATGTAACGCCCGAACAAAAAGCAGAGATGATAAGAAAGGCTCGAGAAGAGGAGCAGAAACGTAAAGAAGTGGCAACAACTGAAGGAAAAGATTCGGAAATACAGACAAACAACAACGGTCTATATATACCGATAGAGTCGACAAGTGAAAACTTGAGCCAGCAATTGGTTAAAGCACCTGAAGTAGTTGGGATAGAGTCATATACAGTAGACGATGATAAACATTTTGGCCAAATATTGGTTTTGCAAGGCAAGAAATCACTTTCTGCTGATGAAAAGAAAGATCTACAGGTTCTCGAGCTTTTACTTAAGATAAAAAATGGAAACTCGGTCACCAGGAAGAGGAGTTTAAGACTACTTACTGATGAATCTAAGGAATTATCTGATAAATTGTTCGAACATGTTCTACCATTACTTGTGGAGTCAAATCTAGAGGATACCGAGAGAATTGTGTTAATCAAACTCATCAAAAGAGTTCTATTTAAAGTAGAACAGGGTGTACGCCCTCATACATATAAAATTCTCATGGCTATTGCACCCTTACTTATAGATGAAGAGCTTACATTAAGATTAGAATCGAGGTCTTTGGTCTCATCTCTTGCCAAATCTGTTGGATTGGCAAGCATAATTTCTGCTATGAGGCCCGACTTGAGCAATGGTGATGAATACATAAGAAACATAGCCTCTAGAATATTGGCCGTTGTGGCTAATACTTTAGGGCTTGTGAATTTCATTCCATTCCTTAAAGCTGTATTAAAGTCTAAGAATTGGCAAACAAAACACACAGGTATCAAAATTATACAGCAATTATGTTTACAATTGGGGCCCGGTAATGGAACACCTATTCTTCCTTACGCTAAGCAATTGGTAGAAATGATCACTCCAAATCTTTCAGATGAAACACTTCAGATCAGAACCATAAGTGCCTTGACATTAAGCCAATTGGCAGACACGGTCAATCCATACGGAATAGGGTGCTTTGAACCAGCTTTGGAATCCCTTTGGATAGGTATTAAGAAACATAGAGGTAGACCTTTAAGCAATTTCTTGAAAAGTTTTGGAAGTATCATTCCTCTCATGTCACATGATCCTAACTATGAAGAGTATTCTAATTACTACACAAAAGAATTGATATATGTTATTTCCAGGGAATTTAATTCCCAGGATGATGAAATGAAATCTACCATATTGAAAATATTACTGAAGCTTCCATTGAGTCGTCAATTGTTAAAATCTTACGAAAAAGACTTAGTGGTGCCTTTCTTTAAATATTTCTGGAACAGGAGAACCGCTTCTGACACTAGATTTTTGCATAGATTGGTGATAAACTCGTCAGTTGAAATAGCTATAAAATTGAATTATCTAATGATGATTGAAAGGCTCATAATATTCACTAAAGATGACAATGAACCACTCAGAAGAATGGCTGTTGAAACGATAACCAAAATCATTGTCAGTAAGCCTCAAGAACTTATAGGTCTGAGTGACAGGTTAGTGGAGCAATTAGTTGATGGGGTTTTATTTGCATTCCAAGAAACTTCAAATCACAAAGTATACTTGAATGGTCTTGGAATAGTTTGCCAACACCTTGGTATTCGTGTTAAACCCCATTTGAATTCAGTTCTTAGTACTGTTTTGTATCAAATTAAGAACAAAAACCCTGAAGTCAGGCAACAGGCAGCACAATTGATTGGCTTGATAGCACCAGTGGTGAAACTTTGTACGGAAGGAGAAAGCGATACTCTTCAGAGATTAATCCTCATACTTTACGAATCATTAGGAGAACAATTTCCAGATGTATTGGGTGCTATTCTCTTAGCATTAAATTCTTGTTTAGAGTCTTTCTCGAGAGATGATCTTTTAACACTTGATAATCCTTCAGTTCCTCAACTAGTACCTTCTTTATCACCAATTTTGAAGAATCGTCATGAAAAAGTTCAAGAATCTTGTATTAAGGTAATTGGTCTCATAGCAAAGAAATGTGCTGAAGTTATTAACGTAAGAGAATGGATGAGAATTTGTTTTGATCTTCTTGACACCTTGAAGAGCTCAAAAAAAAGAATTCGTATGGCAGCAAATTCTACTTTTGGTGAGATAGCTAGAACTATTGGGCCTCAAGATGTATTAACCATGCTTCTTAATAATCTCAGAGTTCAACAGAGACAGTTGAGAGTGTGTACAGCTGTGGCTATTGGTATAGTGGCAGAAATATGTTCCCCTTTCACAGTCATACCAGCTATAATGAACGAATATAGGATTCCTGATAATAACGTACAAAATGGTGTTTTAAAAGCCATGACCTTCTTATTTGAGTATATTGAAGGAGATACAACTAAAGACTACTTATATGCTATAACCACCCTTTTACAAAATGCTTTAACTGACAGGGATCTTGTGCATCGTCAAACTGCAGCTACAGTAACCAAACATATAGCATTGAATTGTGAAGGGACTCTTAATGATAGTCAAATAGAAGTTTTCATCCACTTTATGAACCTTTTGTTACCAAACATATTTGAAACATCTCCTCATGTTATCAATAGAATTCTTGAAGCAATAGACTCATTGAAGAATGTCATTGGATATGGAAGATACATGAATTTTATCTGGGCAGGACTCTTTCATCCTGCAAGAAAGGTAAGAACCCCCTATTGGAAGCTCTTTAATATGGCATATGTACAGCTGGCTGATGCCATTGTGCCATATTACCCAGTTTTAGAAGTAGACAGGAGTTATGAATTGGAAGAATTGGATATATTTATATAAATCCTACATAATGATTACATTAATTACTTAAAACTCTTCAACTATGGTTTCCATCTCAAACCCAAATTCTCTGTATTCGCCAACAGGAAACCCATAGAAAGTGGTTCTCTGGTACAATGGTGGATAGGCAAAATATGTGGCTTTCGTAGCTATAGCTGTAGGCTCTGTTTTATCTACTCGATAATTGTCTATTATAACTCGAGTATACTCCATACTAAGGTACTCCATCTTTTCTGTTTCATCTTCAACACAAATAGGGTTGTATGGGTTATGGTCAACTGCTCCTGGAAAGAATTGGTGTTGGAATGGACCAATGTTATTTAACCAAAGATCCACTTTGGCACAAGCAGGAATCTGTTCTGTATTGAAAAAATTATAATTATAGTTATAATTATAATCATTCAGAATCCCTTTAATAAGCTTATTGAAAATATCTTCTTCATCTCTACCAAATAATGGATGAAAATCGTGGAAAATCGTTGGTATTGGCAGATTATTTGCTGTCATTGTGGCTGCAATTTTTGTATTTCGCAGCCAAAAAGGTGGAGGATTATCCAAAAGTGGAGGAATTTTAAAAGTGGAGGAATTTTAAAAGGTGGAGGAGCATTTGGAAGATAAGGTACAAACACCTTATACACAAACAAGAGATTTCCGTGGTGTTTATCCAGATAACCTTCGGGTGGGCCAGAGACCAGGCTCCATATGCCTCCTGGAATTCCAAATTGTGGCATTTGACTTCCTATGTTCAATCAAAACCCACATCCCATCCCACAGCATCCAACTAAAGCCATATCACACCTCTTTCCCATAATATATTTCCATCCTACCTGTATTCTCCTCCACCTTATAATCTGGTTGCAAATTCTGATCATCGCGAACATTTATCAGCAACTATGGGTGTAAACTCCTTGTGGGATATTCTCACGCCCACCGCCAGACCCGTACGACTAGAAGCACTTACCAGGAAGAAGTTGGCGGTTGACGCGTCAATTTGGATTTACCAGTTTCTTAAAGCTGTACGAGACTCCCAAGGGAATGCACTTCATCTGGCCCATATAGTAGGATTCTTCAGGAGAATCTGTAAGTTGCTTTACTTTGGTATTCAGCCGATATTTGTGTTTGATGGAGGAGCTCCGGTGCTTAAGCGGGAAACCATTCAGAAGAGACGAGAACGGAGAGAAGGTAAACAGGAGAGTGCCACGGAGACAGCTCATAGACTTCTTGCCATGCAAGTAGGAAGAGCTGTGGTCAAAACTGATAAGAAACGATTTGTCCCTTCTGATGAATATCACCTTCCTGAACTTAAGAAGATCCGAATTGATGAAAAGGATGAAAGACTTATACCAGAAGACGAATATATTGCCGAGTCTTTTGATATTGTGGATGGTATAGATATAAATGGGGTGGATCCCAATTCTGAGGAATTCAGTAATTTACCTATGCCTACACAGTATATGATTCTATCCCATCTTAGATTGAAGAGTAGATTGAGAATGGGATTTTCAAAGGACCAGTTGGAGACCATCTTCACCAATAGTATGGACTTTTCCAAGTTCCAGGTACAACAAGTTCAGAAGAGAAACTTTTATACTCAAAGATTGATGGATGTTAGTGGAATGGGAGAAGATGGTAATGCCTATAGACGTATTGCGGGTGATAAGGATCGTAAGTATGCTTTAATCAGAACAGATGATGGATGGGGGCTTTCTTTGGGTGAAGATGACGCAGAAGCTGAAGGCTCAGATGAAGTGATTGAGGTTTCAGGGGAACATATTGGCTCTAATCCAAAGCAAACGTATACTCCGGGTTCTTTTGGTGGATTACAAGCTACCAGTGAACCAGTAGCTGTAGAAAGTGAGTCTGAAGACGAATTCGAAGACGTTCCTTTGGAAGAACAAGAAGATCAGGAGTTCAATAAGGCTGTTATCGAGTCAATTTATCAACAGTATTCAGATTCAGATAAAGATCTTAAGCTAGCTATCGCAAAGTCAAAGGAGGAACTATCAAAAATGAAGGATATGGAGGACAAACTAGGTCTCCATGAAAAAGAAATGAACGAAAGTCAAGACAATACAGAAAAAGATGGCTTCGATATGGCCGGTTCTTTGTTATTCAATGATCCTCCTCCCACAGAAAGTCCTACTGCCTCCATACCGGTAACAGTTGAACGGGACAACGAAGTGAAAAAGCCAATGTATGTCCCTGTTATGGATGAGGAAGAAAAACCACTTAAACCGAAAGAATCAGAAGCAGAAGAACTTGGCAAGCTTGAGGCATTGATTGACGATGAAGAGCGTATTCAGAAGATGCCTGAGTGGTTCGGAGAAGATCTTGGTAAAGTTCACGAACAGAAGCCAGAAGATATAGTTGAAGTTCAAAGTGGTGATGACGACGAAAATGCTGGATTAATTCCGTGGTATGAAGCCAAAGAGATTCTTGATAAAAGAGAACGAGAACACAATGATGAAAACTCTGCTAGTGAAGATGTTGAATTTGTGGAACAACCAGTCGTAATAGAAGATGAGCCACAGGTTATCAAGAACACTTCCAAAGTTCTCGATACCAGTGAAACTAAGGAAACTTTAAACGATAATGATAATGATAAGAGGGACACTGCTGATGACCCCAAGCAAACCCCCAAAGCACCCATTCTTGACTACGTTTTTATTCCAGATGAGGAGGATTTGGCTGCTAAGCAACTTCAGTCAGAAATAAGGGATCATGAGCTTTTGAAACAACAGTTTTCCAGCGAGATTCCACAGTATTCCACTTCCATAACAGAAGCCCAACTCCTTCAGGAAAGACTTCTAAAACAGAAGAGAGACTCGGATGAAGTCACCCAGTCGATGATTAGTGACGTCCAAGAGCTCTTGAGAAGATTTGGAATTCCTTTTATTACAGCACCCATGGAAGCAGAAGCACAATGCGCAGAATTATTAAAGCTTGGACTTGTTGATGGTGTTGTAACAGATGATAGCGATTCGTTTCTATTCGGAGGCAGTAAAATTTACAAGAATATGTTTAATCAAAAAAAATTTGTTGAGTGCTATCTACAAGAAGATCTTCAAAACAAACTTGGATTGAATCAAACAAGACTCATAGAACTTGGACTTTTGTTGGGAAGTGACTATACAGAGGGAATAAAAGGTATTGGTCCCGTGCTTGCTATGGAAATTCTTGCCGAATTCAAGTCATTAGAGGGATTTAAGAAATGGTTTGATGACTGTTTAGTTTCACCAGATTCTTCGACTCCTTTGAAGAAAAGCCTACTTGGTAGAATCAAAAACAAAAAATTGTATTTACCATCCACATTCCCTGATCCAGTTGTTTTTCAAGCTTATACTCACCCTGAAGTAGACCACAGTAAAGACCCATTCAAATGGGGTAACCCTGATTTGGACTCTATCCGATCGTTCTTGATGTACAATGTGGGCTGGACCCAAGCAAGAGTCGATGAAGTGATGGTTCCATTAATCAGAGACATGAATAGAAGATTACGGGATGGAACTCAGCTGACAATTGGAGAGTTTTTCAGCACTGGATATACTGAAACCAGAAAGGAGTTGAAGACAGGAAAGAGAATAAAGGCAGCAGCGAAGAAGTTAAATAGTATTGAATAGCTATATCCAGGATAATAATATTCTTTTTTCAGATCAATTTAATAATACAATAGTGGTCTATATTTGTAATTCTGTAAAATTCACAGATTCTGAATAACGTCCAAAATCTCATTAAAGGCTCTAATCACTCTAGAACCACTTCAAAAATCCCAAAAAAAAACACATGATTTCCAAGACAGCCAATATATTATCTACAGTCATAATAATCTATCATAATACCATAGGTCATACAACAAGGTGAATTCCCAAGCGATTCGCAGCCATTTCCATACATTGAAAATGGACCGCGCAGATTGTCTCAAATTTATACCACCAACAATGACCGAAAGTCTAAGCAAAATCACTTCGATATTCGAACAGGCAAAGGATCTAACGATTGAAGCGGCTGTTTCAGCATCATCACGGTTGGCGGATACGCCGACTTCACTGAGACCACAAGAAATATCCAATTTGCTTAATTCACGAGTAGAAAGAGACGTTTTAAATGGTATGAAGTGTGTGATATCAATGATTTCCAGAGGAGAAGATGGATTACCATATTTTGCGGACATAGTTAAGAACATCACTTCCACAAATTCCAAAGTACGGAATTTGGTCCTTATATACCTTACAAGATATGCAGAAAATGAACCAGATAAGGCATTATTGGCCATTAACTCCATCCAAAAACTTTTAGATAGTAAAAATGCAGTGGTTAGGGCAAGTAGTATCAAATCATTATCAGGAATAAGGATAGGTAGCTTGGGTCCTATTTTAATGGTTTGTATCAAAAGAACGATTAATGACAAGTCACCATTGGTACGAGCTTCAACAGCTATAGCCATAGCTAAAGCCTATGAAACGGAGCCCAGTAAGCAATTGTTTGAATACCTCAGTAAATTGATAGGTGATAGTGATTTTGAAGTGGTAGGAGCGGCAATAAAGTCATTTAGGAAGATGTGTAATGGGCTTGGATATGATAATAAGAAATGGGCCCCAATACATGGTCATTTCAGAAGATTTTGTAAGAATTTGACCAAATTTGATGAATGGACTCAGGGAATATTGATAGAGTTGTTAACAGACTATAGTAAATTGTTCATAAATCGGCCAAAAGTTGAAATTGATGGCCAGTTGGTAGATCTTCCGGATGAGTTAAGCAATTTAGAGGGTGAGGTTCAATATGAGGATGATTTGGAGCTTTTCTTAAGTTGTCTTAAACCATTATTGTACAGTGATTCAGAATTTGTTGTCCTAAGCGTGACCAGAGCCTTGATAGGTCTCGGTACTATCAAAATTATCAGGGATTATGATTTAATTGCCATTCTTCTTTCGATTTCAACATCCTCGATTCCTCAGATTTCCTCGATTTGTTTTCAAACTATTGACTATATTATATCAATAGATTCAAGGTCTCCCATTGACTATTCTCCATTTTGCATTTTTCCATCAGAGCCTTTTGATATTTCAAAATTTAAATTATCCATTCTTTCCCATATAGTCTGTGAAAGTAATATTAAGAAGATTTTTAATGAATTAAGGTATATTGCCTTAAATTCCGAAGAGAAATTAGCTATCGAAGCAATTAAATGTATTAAGAAATGTTCAATTTCATCTGAGTGGAATTCTAGAATCTTAAAATGGTGCTTAAGTAACATAAACACTACTAATGGAAAAAGCTTAAGTGAGCTCTTAACCATTATCAGATACTTAATTCAATCACAGGCTTATGACAACGATTATGTTACTCGAATTGTCTACAATCTTTCTAAAATTCTTGAACAAGATTTAGAAGACGGTGCAAAAGCTAGTATAATTTGGATAATTGGAGAATTTACCAATCAGTCCAACAATTTAATTGCACCCGATATTTTAAGGGTGTTACTTAAGGATTTCTGTAATGAGAGTGAGATAGTTCGTTATCAAACTTTAATTTTGGGCGCCAAACTTTATACGAGTATGCTTGAACAGAAAGGCAACAATGACATCAATGATGAAATTTTCGAAAGAATTTCAAGCATGTTCCATCATACGTTAAAATTATGTAGATACGATCAATCGTATGATACCCGAGAAAAAGCCAGAATGTTTGAAATATTATTTAACAGTGAAAGTTCAGATTTGGCAACACTATTTTTACAAGTTCCTAAATCGGCATCAAATATCGATACGCCCAAAAATAATTCTAATAAAGTATTGACTGAATTCTTAAACGTATCTAAATGGAGTAATAAAAATACTAAACCGTCGATCAGAGACGAATTGCCAGTCCAGGAAAAAAGTGGGATGTCTTTTGCAGGAGGGACCAAATCTGTGGCACCTGTGACTTCGCTGACGATAACCCCCAATGGGGTAAGTGCATTTACGCCCAAAGTTTCTGGAACCTCGTCTAAATATCAATTACAGAGCTTGGATGAATTTTTTGGAGATGAGGACGAAGACAGCGACGAGGAGGAATTAAGTGAAGACGAATCCAGTGAAGAAATAAGTGAAGGAGACGACATCTCTGAACAAAGCGATAGTGAAGACAGTGACAGTGACGTTAGTATAAATCAACAAGAGGCGGGTAACACCGGAGACCTAAAAAATAATTCTGATTACGAAACTGGTTCACATGCAAGTTCAGAAAACTTAATATAACCGTTGATTATAATTATTATATAATCTTCTTTGTTTAACGTACATTAAATCCGATTATTCTCTAACGGTATCATCTGTTTGATCTTGTGATAGTTTGTGATCTACTCATTTCAAATCTTTGAATATGATCTGTTTGAATCTCTCCGTGCTATGAATCCTCGTTTTTTTATTGTTTGACGTTCCGAGGCTTCTGTGCCTGAATTCGTACTGTGATCTTGGCTTCTGGAACTGTTTTTAACTTTAACTTTAAAATTATACCGCCTTAACCCCGGGCTGCAGAACAATCCTGCAGTTGCATAATATTTTTTGCGCATTTTCTGCATAAGCGAAAATAGTTTTACGAGGCTCTAACAATAATAGAATTAGATTATTTTTAACAACACAAACACGTTATATAGAGTTATAACCGTACATAATACGGCGATATTATCTAATTTTGGAAATAAAGGCGCTTTTTCTTGGAAAGCTTACCGTTTTAGGGAATTCTCTGTCCTCCTTTTGTCCTTCCTGACTAATTGTTGCAAAATTCTAAATCTTACTTAAACCGTTGAAATCCTGTCAATTGATTCCTTAATCATTGATGATGTTCTGGTTTTCGTTCGTTTTGTTAGCGTTGTTCACTCCAGCTTTTTCATTTCTTTTTCCTGTCACGACTTTTTGTAATAAGCCAGACCCTAAAGAATGGATTTGTAAGGACTTAACCGTTTTAGCCCCAGAATCCTCAAAGAAGAGGGAACCTTTGACTAAATTCGATAGAAGATCTTTAGGTCTGTTAGCACCTGCTGCTGCAATGGTAGTCTCTGATGTTCAAAAGATTGAAGATGAACTTTACAGTGTTGGTATTAATTTTGAATTCGATAAATCTGATGAAATTTCTTCTGCTTTCAATGGTAACATCAACAATTTCTGTATCACTGGTACTGGTTATCAAGATATTGATATTGTTAAAGATTCTATCAAGAAGGTAGACTCTACTACTAAATGGTGTGCTGATATTTTTGTCAAACCAAAGAAACACGGTAACAAGTGTTGCTTACCAGATGACTTTGAAATTAAATTGGATTGGTTAGACGGTTTCAACGCAGATTTGGATATTATCAAGCAGTTTTTCAGTAAGTCAATCAGTTGGAAGCTTCAATCAGTGGAAGAAGTAAGCAACTTTGTCCAATTTGATGCAAGTGCGTTTATTAGTGAAGAATTTGGTTTTGAACTCAAGAAGAGGAACATTGGTATCGGAATTGGTATCGGAGGAGGTTTAGATATTACTTCCATCTTTTCTGGTATAGGTACCAAAGATTGTTCTTTAAAAAACTTCTGTTGGTTATGTGACTGTCCTGTGACTTCTAGTTCTTCAAGTACTTCTAGTTCAAGTTCAAGCTCGAGTTCGAGTTCGAGTTCTAGTTCAAGTTCTAGTTCAAGTTCTAGTTCTAGTTCTAGCTCAACTGAAAGTTCCAGCTCAAGCTCAAGCTCAAGCGTTCCACCAAGTTCAAGTTCAAGTTCAAGTTCAAGTTCAAGTTCTAGCGTTCCACCAAGTTCAAGTTCAAGTTCAAGTTCAAGTTCAACTGAAAGCTCAAGTTCTAGTTCTAGTTCTAGCAGTTCTGAAATTTCTTCAAGCTCCAGCTCAAGCTCTAGTTCGAGCTCCACTGAAAGTTCTTCTAGTTCATCTTCAAGTAGCAGTAGCGAAAGTTCAAGCAGTACTGAAAGTTCATCTAGTGCTAGCACCCCACCAAGCTCGACTGAAAGCTCATCCAGTTCAATTGAAAGTTCGTCAAGTTCAACTCAAAGTTCAACTAGCTCCAGTGCTCCACCAAGTTCAAGTTCTACTGAAAGCTCATCTAGTTCTACCGAAAGCTCATCTAGTTCTACCGAAAGCTCATCTAGTTCTACCGAAAGCTCATCTAGTTCTACCGAAAGCTCATCTAGTTCTACCGAAAGCTCATCTAGTTCTACCGAAAGCTCATCTAGTTCTACCGAAAGCTCATCTAGTTCTACCGAAAGCTCATCTAGTTCTACCGAAAGCTCATCTAGTTCTACTGAAAGCTCATCTAGTTCTACTGAAAGCTCATCTAGTTCTACTGAAAGCTCCAGCTCCAGTTCCAGTTCTACTATTCCACCAAGTTCTAGCTCCAGTGCTAGTTCTAGCTCAAGCTCATCAGAAGTTTCTAGTAGCAGCTCTAGTTTAACTAGTTCAACAGAAAGTTCAACTATTAAGACTGTACCACCAAGTTCTGATATCACAAGCTCCACTGTAAGCTCATCCGAGACAGTTCCTCCAAGCTCAACACCAGCTACCGAGTCTACTCCTGCAACCGAGTCTACACCTGCAACCGAGTCTACACCTGCAACCGAGTCTACACCAGCTACCGAGTCTACTCCAGTCACTGAGTCTACTCCAGTCACTGAATCTACTCCAGTTACAGAATCTACTCCAGTTACAGAATCTACTCCAGTTACAGAATCTACTCCGGTTACAGAATCTACTCCGGTTACAGAATCTACTCCGGTTACAGAATCCACACCTGGAACCACTGAACCTCCAAATACTACTAATACTGTTACTGTACCCCCAACTGAACCTCCAACCACACCTTCAAGCGGAATCACTCCAGGTACTCCAGGTACTCCAGGTACTCCAGGAACTCCAGCCACTGGTACACCAGGAACTCCAGCCACTCCAGCCACTGATACACCAGGAACTCCAGCCACTCCAGCCACTGGTACTCCAGGAACTCCAGCCACTGGTACTCCAGGAACTCCAGCCACCGGTACACCAGGAACTCCAGCCACTGGTACTCCGGGTACACCTACCACTGGTACACCTGCCACTGGTACACCTGCTACAGGAACCCCAGCGACAGGAACCCCAACTACACCTTCTGGTACCTCGCCTTCTGGTACCTCGCCTTCTGGCACCCCATCTGTTCCTCCATCTGAAGGTTCAGGTTCCACACTCACAATTAACTTGCTAGCTTTGGCAGGTTTCTTCTTCTTTATGTAATTTCGTACACTTTATACCCTTCGAACATATTCTTTATTCTCCAATATACATTCTACGTCAATACACTGTCTACTTATGCCACATGCTCCAATACTTCTGATACCAATTTTCCATTCTTGACAGTGTGTCTGAATTGTTCTGGTACTGCTAATTCAGCATAGTCATCTTCTTGAGGAACGTTGATGTTTAAAGCAGTAGTGGAACTTGAATAAAGTTGAACGTCTTTATCAATACTTTCCTGTGACAAATATACACTTCCCTCATCACATTGGTCGATGTTAATGTCAGCTACAGCACCAAGAACTTGAAGACCAAATTTGTGTGATTTTATTAATTCTACTCCCGAAATCAAGGAATCAATTATAAATCCACAGCTGGATGTATTTGAAACAGAAACAGCATTGGCCTTACCTTTGATTTGAACAGTTATTCCACTACAGTTTCCTACAAACACTGATTGGTGCATTTCAGCGTCAATTAAAAGTGGCTCATCAGTTTTGGTATAGTTTTCAATAATCCACTTGGATCCATCAATCAATTCTTTTTTGGGTGGTTTTGCAGGTGGTGTATTCGAAGATAAAGAGGTTGGTTTCTTTGGAGGTTTTGGCTTTTTGGACACAACTGGTGGTTGCTTTTTAAGCTCAGGATTTTTATGGGTCATCTGAGACTTATCAACCTTTTTGAGACCAGAAGTAATATCTGCTCCTTTATTAATGTCCGCAAAAACCGCCAGCATACCACCAGCTTCAGCAGGAGCATCATCAAAAATATTAGCAGGAGGAGGAGGAGGGGGAGGGGGAGGTAAACCACCAGCCGGAGGAGGAGGAGGGGCAGCAGCTCCACTTTTAGATTCGGTGCTCTTGGCTAAAACGTCCCCTAAGGATTCTCCATTAGGATTCCATTTGGGACCCTTGGTGTGAAATTCCTTAACGTAATCCTTCAATGGTTCAAATATACCCAAGAATTTTTTAACCCATTCTACCTGTTTCTCGTCCAGCTCTCTGTACTCTTTCATGATTCTATTGGCCCAGAACTGAGCACTATCCTTGAATTCTGGAATAAGAGACACGGGAGTAGGACTAACAATCCATCCAAGTACTGGAGCACCCTCAGCAATAGTGTTTAAATGGTTAAAGTATTTGGAAGTTCTGTTAGCATCTTTTACCAGACCAATGGCTTCAATTTTTTCATTGGTGGGCTTAACCGCCTCCATGAACTTAGGATCTGTCATTTCTGGTTTCTTGGATTGGGAAACCACGTGAAGAAACTGGGCTTGAGCCTTAAATGCTTCAAGAAAGTGTTTGGCAGATTCTTCAACCGCAGGATCAAATGAAGATAAGTCCACCAAAGGCTGGACATAAGTTTCCACAAACGCCTCAAATTCAGTGGTGGACTTGGTCTTTTCCGCCTCAACAGGAGTACTAACAGTAGTAGGAACTGAAGGAGCAGAAGCTACAGCAACAGGAGCTCCCGGAACAGGGACGCCGTGGCCAACCGTGGCCCCATCAATTCCCCTAGCGGAGCCCTTTTCTTGCTTTTGCTCCTGGATCATGGTGATATCCTCTAACCGGGAAGTGGCGGTCTCCAATCTCTTAAGAATGGTGACGATATTGTATCCTTGAACGTTCAATTGATTCTCTTCTGTGGACATTGGTGAGTTGTAAACGCGAGAAGGAGGTTTTTCGCGCACGACAAAGCGTTGATAATTCTTCACCATGGAACCACAGATTACCTATCCGCTCCAAGAGCCGAAGCTTCGGGCATATGACGACGTGTATACCAACTATAGTACGGGAGTACCTATTGCCATAGATATTGGGAGCAATCTCACTCGGATTGGGCTTACTAATGGGACTGAACCAAACAATATCTTCCCATCATTGACGGCCAAGTATCGGGATAGAAAGTCCAACCACATGCTTACATTGATTGGAAATGATGTGTATCGAGATGTACTCACCAAGACGAATATCCGGTCTCTTTACGATGGATCTGTGATCACCAATTGGGATCATGTGGAGTATCTTATGGACTATTCGTTTGAACATTTGGGAGTTACGTCCTCTGGGAGCGTAGATAATCCTATTATTATGACAGAGCAGGTCACCAGCCATTTAAGTCAGAGAAAGGGGATGTATGAGTTGTTGTTTGAAGCCTATAATGTTCCCAAGGTGACATTTGGAATTGATTCTTTATTTTCCTATTACTATAATAGTTCTCCAAATCAATCTGGTTTGGTGATACTGGCAGGAAATCAGGCCACTCATGTTATTCCAGTGATCCAAGGTAAAGGGCTCTTATCACAGACCAAAAGAATTGATTTTGGTGGAGACCAAGCTCAAAATTTTTTGTCAAAATTATTGGCCTTAAAATATCCATATTTTCCAACTAAACTTACACCAGGCCACACAACCAGATTATTTGAAGATTTCTGCTTCATTCTGGAAGATTACCAAGAAGAATTGGGCCATTTCCTAGATATGGATAGACTAGAGGAAAACGATGTGGTTATTCAAGCACCCGTGGACGTTAGTGGAGGAGAAAAGAAGAAATCCGATCAAGAATTAGCTGAACTAGCTGAAAGAAGAAGGGAACAAGGTAAAAGATTGCAAGCACAGGCTAAGATAAAAAGAGCAGAAAAACTTGCACAAAAAGAGCAAGACTTGAAATACTACGAATTATTGAAGAAAGAGTTTGAGACCATGGATAAAGGTAAAGTGCTTGCTAGAGTCGAAAAAGAAGGGTTTGATACCATATCTGAATTCAATAAGTATGTGTACAATCTTGATAGGAGTATCAGAAAGCAGTCCGGTGACGGTGAAGAGGAAAATGACGACGATGTTGACCCTACAAATGCCTGGCCCTTGGTGGAAATTCCCGATGAACAATTGACGAGTGATGAAATCAAAGAGAAACGTAAGCAAAGACTTCACAAGGCCAACTACGAGGCTCGTCAGAAGAATAAAGAAGCCAAAAGAAAAGAAGAAGAATTGAAAGCTCTTTACTTAAAAGAACAAGAAGAATGGAGACTCAAAGACTTGGAAGGCTGGTGTTCATCCAAAAGACTAGAATTGGCCAAGCTTGTTGGTAAAATAAAGGAGAGACAGAAACTTTTGGAATCATTCAAAGACAGAAAATCTGCAGCAGCCCAACAAAGAATGAAAAACATAGCTGACTTGGCCAACGAAAAAGATACAAATGGACGTAAAAGAAGAAGAAACAACGCAACCATTGATAATGATCCAAATGACACTTTTGGTGCCAATGATGATGACTGGAATCTTTACCGAGATATCAGTAATGCTACCCTAGAAGAAGAACAAACTCAAGATCATGAAGCAATTGTCAAATTGGAAGAAGAATTATTGGAGTATGACCCTAATTTCCATCATGAAGATACTTTAGCCGCTTCTCAAACTTTTGATTGGAAGAATTCGAAACTTCATAAGTTTATTCATGGGCCAAGACCAAATATCTCTTTGGCCATGCAATTAGAAGGTATGGATGGAGATGAAATAGCTACACACCCTGATATAATAATCAAAAACCACCAATTACATATGAATGTGGAAAGAATCAGAGTTCCTGAGATCTTATTCCAACCTCACATGGCTGGTTTGGATCAAGCTGGAATATCTGAAATTCTGGAAGATCTAGTATTGAGAAGATTAGATGGGAAATTTGAACCAGGTGGGCAGTCATTTGACATTCTACAAAACGTTTTGATTACAGGAGGTTTAAGCAATTTAAAAAACTTTGAGTCTAGAATTGTTAAAGAGTTTACAAGCTTTGTACCTGTGGGTACCCCTATAAAAGTAAGGACCACACAAAACTCCGAAATTGATCCCTGGAGAGGAATGCAAAAATGGGCTGGAAGTCAAGAATGTGAGAATAGTTATGTAAGTAAACAGGAGTATGAAGAATATGGTCCTGAGTATATCAAAGAGCATGGGTTAGGAAATGTTTCGCTTTGGGGTTAAAGTTTTTATGACATGATTGACGTGAAATACCAGTGATGATAACCGAAATATGCGTCGCCTCTTAAGTAATTGAGGGCTCCTGATTAGGACAAAAGTTTATTATAAATAACTAATCTCGTCAATCGTGAAAACTTTATTGCAAAGTTTAATTTTGCCACAAGAAAAACCTTATAAGTCCGTTCTACAAGAAAAGAGAGTTTGATGAACCTTTTAGCTCCTAATTATCGTGTATATTTTCATATTATGCTCTTGGCTTGATTCCCTTCTTCTTTAAAGCTCTCTTAATACTCTTATCAATAATCTCTTTATCATCTTCATCATTAAATTCAGCAAAATCGTCATTAATAATACCTTCGTCTTCAGCTCTGGCCATGGCTTCCTTTTCTTGGGCACCAGCCTTGGAGACATCATGAGGAGAAGAAGCTATTTTCTTGAATTTGGCCACGAAGAAACCATCAACGTTATAAGTATGAGGATAGTATCTTCTGGTTAAATTGACAGAAGGATGGAATTTCTTACCTCTGAAGGAAACAAATCCTTCTTTACCAATTTGAAGGCCCGTATCAACGAGTTTAACATTTGGTCTCTTTCTCAATGCATAATCAACCACAGCTTCGTTTTCATCTACTGCCACAGAACAGGTGGAATAAACTATAACTCCTCCCGTAGCCGAGTCAGCATCTACAGAATCAATAGCACTAAGAATCAATTGTTTTTGGAGGTGTGGGATTTGAATGAAATCTTTCTCGTTACGGTTAACTTTAACTGATTCATCTTTAGCGATGACACCAGTACCAGAACATGGAGCATCTAATAAGATTCTGTCAAAACCTCCAATAACTTTAGGGAATTCTCTAGCATCATAATTACACACAATGGTGTTCTTACATCCTAATCTATGGATATTAGCAATTAAAGATTTGGTTCTGGCCTTATTGAAATCATTAGCAAACACACAACCAGTATTCTTCATTAAAGCAGAAATGTAAGTGGTTTTACCACCAGGAGCAGCAGCCATATCCAAAACTCTTTCATTTTCTTGGGGATCAAGAGCCATGACGGGCAAGAAAGATGAAGCAGCTTGTAATATATACTGACCAGCCAAGTATTCTGGAGTAGCTCCAATGGGTACTTGAGAATCAAACACCTGAAGACCTACTTTGGTCCAAGATCCAATTGGTTGTAAGTTAACACCTCTATTTACTAAAGTCTGTGCCAAATCTCTACGTCTGGTTTTTAATGTATTTGTTCTGATAGTGATTGGTCTGGCAATTTCATTGGCTTCGAAGAATTCCATAGCTTCTGAAGGAGAGAATAAGTTGAATAACTTTTCAGCTAAGAACTCAGTGTATCCGAAATATTCACAGATATCCTTAAGTAATCTAGAAACGTAGTCAACTCTGGAAGTTCCTTCTTCGGCCAACTCTTTGAAGTTCTCCAACACTTTAACAATTTCGATCATTCTGGTTCTTACCATAGTTACGTCTTGGGGTCCTTGAGAGATAATCTTTTCTTCTTCTTCGGTTGGTAATACTTTTGCTCTTGGCTGAGCAGCACCATGAACCAATTCTTCTTCAGCTTCTTCTGCCTCTAACGCTTCCTCTTCGTCCAACTTACGGGATAATGCCTCCATATTGGCAGCGTTTAAGTCCACTTCGTCATCCTCATCATCTGAGAACATAGGTCTTTCTCTACCTTCCTCATCTGAATCGTACTCTCCATCGAAGTCTTCGCCATCATACTCATCATTAAGTTCTTCTTCATCGAATTCTTCTTGATCAAGTTCATCTAACCCTTCTTCTTCGTCAGATTCATCGAATAATGACTTCTTAGCAGATTCTAATTCTGGCTCAACTTCAGGCTCTTCTTTCTTGGATTTCTTAACTTTCTGTGGTTTTTCAACGCTCTCATTCTTTCTTTTACTTCTCTGTTCCTTTCTATCCTTCTTGGCCTGGAATTCATCCAAGGATGGTGGTACACCTTGCTTATTTTTAGCTCTTCTTCCCATTGAAAAATTGTAAAATCCATCTCATCGCTTCATCGCGACATTTTCTAAGTGAAAAATTAATGGATTCACACACTAATTTGGAGTTATTGGGCAAGAAATCCACCATAACGGTAGGACAACATGTGTTGGTACGGTTACCCAGTGCTATGATGAAGATTATTGAGTTAAATGCCGGAAATGTTATAAGTTTGGGGAAATTTGGCAGTTTTAATGTGGATGATATACTAGGATATGCGTTTGGTCAGTCATTTGAGATCATTGAAGGGGGTGTTAAGCCGATTAAAAGCTTGAATGAAGAAGTTGAAATTGAGGAGGAGATTACTAAAGAATCTCTTACTGCATTGTTCAGTGAAAACAACCAGAATATCATTAATGTAGGGTCAGAGATTCAGAAATTGACCAGCGAAGAGATTGAAGAATTGAAGAATACGGGCGCCACGTCCAACATAGGACAATTAATTATCCAGAAAATGATCGAAGGACACGGGGGATTTGATAAGAAGACTCTTTTTTCCCAGCAAAAGTACCTCAAAAGAAAACAGCAGAAGTTTTTAAGAAGATTCACCATAGATTATTTAGGGTCTTCTCAAATGCTCCAATATTACACTGAAAAAGACAATGGTAAAGTATTGGATATGAGTGAAGAAACGCTTGGATCCTTAATGACATACTCAAACGTTAGGCCAGGGGGAAAATATCTACTTATAGACGAAACTGGAGGTATTATTCTCTATTCTATGCTCGAAAGAATGAACTTTGAAGGAACCATAGTGTTGATTCATGAACACGAACACCCCAACTATTCTGCATTAAAATATAGTAACTTTCCTGAAGAACTAATCAAGAAACAAGTTAAAATGATCAATTGGCTCCAGATTTTCGAACCAGAAAACGAAAAAATCGACTTTATCGAATACTCCGAAGAAGTATTGAATGAAATGAAAGGCCCAAAGAGATCACAGTACTATAGGAGATTACAAAGGTCTAAGGACATCAATGAAGTTATAGATTTGGTACAACAGGGAAACTTTGATGGTTTCATTTCTGTTTCTACCCTTGATCCTTCCACTTATTTATCTACCGTCATTCCCTTGGTAGGAGGATCCAGACCCATCAGTATCTACAGTCAGTTCAAGGAAACTTTATTGGCTACTCAGCATGAACTCCTAGAAGATAAGAGAGTGTTGGCTCCCTCTATATACGAAACTAGAGTCAGACCATACCAAACGATCTTGGGAAGAATGCACCCAGTAATGGTCATGAGGGGTTTTGGCGGTTACATTTTGAATGGTACTAGAGTGTTTCCCAAGGTTGTCCAGGCGGTAGGTAGAGGATTGAAGAAACAGCCAAGTGTGTAGAATTATACCATATTTATAAGATTCAAATTTGAGTCTTTGGACCCCAATATACATCGTAAGTTACCCGACAGGTCGAAGTACCGCTTTGTGGTCCAATCAGGAAGGGATTGGCTTACAAAGTGGGCTTGTGACTCGTATCCTAGCTCAAATATAAAGTCTGTAGCGTGAGACAGTTTCACCACCCGAACCAAGCGGTCGTAGAATTCAAGGTGTCCCACGAGTGCCTGGTGGGGCTCGTATTTTCGAACCGAAATATCAGTCGTTAACATCTCCGACTGGGGTATGTATGGGGGATTAGACGTGATTAGAGTACATTTGGGAGGATCATACAGAAAGATATCTTGGACCTGGAAATCCACCAGAAGACCATATTTTTGCATATTTTTGGTGGATAAAGCAACCGCCTGCGTAGATATGTCCACAGCGGTGATGTTGTTCGGTATTCGGATGTTCTTATTCATTAATAAGGGAATACACCCGCTCCCAGTACACACATCTAAAATCGAAATCGTCCTCAACTTACTTCTATTGACCAAATTTACCACTTTTGTGGTCCATTCCTCCGTCTCCCATCTCGGTATAAGCACCCCGGGCTCCACCGCCAATTCCAAGTTCCCAAACGGCTGGGTTCCTAAAATATACTGTAGGGGCACATACTTTGATCTGAGCAAAACCGCTTGTTTCCAGTCGTTTTGTGGAAGTTCTTTTTTTATCCACAAAAGCTCCTGTCGTGCTTGCTCCAAAGATGCATTGGGCCTTAGCAATGGCACCAAAAGACGAGAATGGCGCCGGGCCAACCGTACATTTTTGGCAGATAATCTCATGAGATGCAAAATGTGGAAATGTCGCAAAATGAGATAGAAGAAGAGGTCACGTGACTGATTTTATTAAATATGTACAAGATCACAAACCGTTTCTAACATAATACATGTAGGCCCTTTCGTGTAAGTGGATTGGGAATGGCGTTATGACTTCGGATTGACCGGGTCTGGCCACCGGATCTCTTAAATAAACGGCATGGCAGGTGCTGAAAGAAACTTCGATGTGAGAAGGTAAGATAGCAAAACACCCAAGGAAACCTCTTGGAGTCCAAGGAGTGAAGTAAGATTTGGAAGGATCTTTTCTTCCGAACAAATGAGGTTGGAAAGGTAAGCCTGTGGCGGTTGACTCGTCCTCCAAGGCCTTTTCGGCGTCGATTTTAGGTACGGTTGAAAGATTTTTACCAAAATTCAGTGGCATAGGAACATTTTTGGAACCATCCGATACTTTGGTGTTCTGGGACAGAATTCTTAAGTACTCCACGTGGGATTTGACGATCTCACTAAGAACTTGCTTGACGGAAGAGATCAATTTGTGTTCTGACTTTTCAGAGAAGTCAGGAGACTTTTTGTGGACGATTTCTGAACAAACATCAAGAGAATTGGAAGAAACCAAGGAATGGGAAGCCTTAAACAACTGGTTATAGATGTCGAGGCATTTAACAGCATTCTTTTGTCCAAAGAGACCTTCAAAAACCTTGGCGTCGGTCAATTCTTTACCCTGAGCAGCTTGGAGGATATCATATAACACTTTTTCCCTGGTGGTTTGCTTCTGTTGTTCCTTCATTTGGGATTCCACTCTGGAGTTGTGTTCGTCGGCGTTTGCCTTGGATTTTCCTTGTTCAAGGGTGTTAAGACTTTTTGGTGCCGCCTGTTTAGCATCCCATACTGCTTGTGGGTTCTCTCTGGCGTTTTTCACATAGTTATTATAGGTGTGAATCTGGGTATTTGTCACCTTAATGGACTGGTTCAAACTTGGTTTAACTCTTCCCATGGCCAATAAAACCTTTTCTGGGTTAACACTGAACATATCACCACTCTTTAATGGATAGGATGGATGTTTAATAACCACCCCATTAACCTTAACATTACCTCCTAAGATAAATTGTCTTGCTTGTCTTATAGAAGAAGCAAACATGGACCTAAATAAGGCAAATTCTAATCTTTTCTCCAACATGGCATAAGTCTGTAACGGCATTGGAGTTGGTTCCACGCCCAAACCTTTCAAGGAAGCATCCAACTGGGCCACACTATGTAAATTAGGATCAAATATGGTTTTAAATCTGCTTTCAGTTAAATGTTCACCGTGATACGCTCTGGTTTCGGTTTTAGCAACCCATTTTTGTTGGTACAAAGACTTATTTGTAAAATTCACTCTTGGCTTCTTGTAGAGATTGAATAAGTTGAACTTATTCATTGTAGACCTAACTCTACCTCTACTTAAAGAGTTAAGCTGTTGGGAATTCCTAGGCATGAAGTCAAAGATAAAAAATTTTCAGTTGTTCACACGACTGCGAAATCGCACCATCAACAAATCTGGTTACAAGTATTAAACCCATGAAAGAGTGGACAATAGAGCAAGAAATTGAGTTATTTAACTTTATATGTGATAATGTTCCAATTGGGGAAGAAAAAGATTCAATTTTGGAGAAAATTGGTGAGAAATTTAATATAAAAAAGGTGAGTGACGTGGTGGAGAAGCTCAACCAGTTTTGGGATTTGGAGTATTTGGAGAGTGACGAGGAGGAAGAGGAGGAAGAAGAAGAGGAAGAGAAGCCCCAGAGATCCACCCGGAGTGGGAGGGGCCGGGCGGCGGAGAAGAAGCGGACCCGGGCGGTGGCGGGGGACGAAGAGAAGGAGGACAAGCCGGTGAAGAAGAAGAAGGTGGAAAAGAGGCCTGTAAGGAGAAGTACTCGGAAGAAGTAGATGGAAAAGAGGCCCGTACGGAGAAGTACTCGGAAGAAGTAGATGATGGAGGGGTGGTGGCTTGATATGACTACAAACGAAAGACACGAAGGGTATAGAATCAAATGATAATGTATAATATTAACACATTTACGGTTTCATATCTATTATTATATTACATTTATGCTAACCATGCCCATAACTTTTCCCATAAATTCTTTGGTTCTGGTTCAACATAATATTCATCTATCTCTCTGACACCTGAATCAATGTCACAATCTTCTGTTCTAATCCAGAAAGCTTCTCTACTCCAAGCTTTCTTACCGAACCCATTAAAGAAGAAATGGAAAAATACATAGGCAGCTGCAAAGAAAATCACTGAAATATATGCTGTGAAAAATTTAGAAGCAGTGATATCAAAGAAAGCAGAGAAACCTTGTAAGAACACCAATACAAAAATAGTTATGGTGGCATATTGGGATAAATAAGGCATTAAAATGGCCTTGAAAGGTAAAGAATCTCTTGAAATACCCCTGTGTTTGAGGATACTCATGAATCTCAAATGAGTAGCAGAGATCCATCCCCAAGAAATTAAACCGGCAACAGCAGTAATGTTCAATAACCAATCAAAAACGGTACTACCATCTTCAGACAATACCATGAAAGCTAATAAACCAAAAGCAGATGTAACCCCGACAGCCACATATGGCACACCTTGTTTGGTGGTTCTGGTCATAAACTTTGGACCCACACCAGCTTGAGCTAAACCGTATAAAATACGAGATCCACAATAGATATTGGAGTTACCAGCAGAAATAATGGTAACTAAAAGCACGGCATTAAAGATATCTGGTAAAACTTTGGTACCGGCCAAATCCATAGCAATAACGAAAGGAGAAGCAGTGACATAACCATCACCTCCTAAGCTTTTATTATCATAAGGAATCAATAAACCAATGAAAAACATAGATAACAAATAGAACACAATAATTCTAATGTAAATGGATCTGATAGCTTTTGGTAAAGATTTTGGACTTTTCATTTCACCGGAAGCAATACCAATTAATTCACAACCTTGGAAAGTGAAAGCAGCACTGATTAAAGAAGACAACCATCCCAAAAATCTGGCAGTATTCATGTTTTTAACAAGAATACCTGGACCCCAAGGACCCGGGTTTCTCCAGTATCTGAAACCAATTGGACCAGTTTGACCAGCTCCACAAACGATACAAAGAGCATAGATTAACCACCCAAAAACAGCAATCACCTTAAGGAAGGAAATCCAGAATTCAATCTCCCCATAAAACTTAACTGGGAAACAATTAATGGTCGTCAATATAACAAAGAAAATTCCAATCCATGCCCCCAATGGAACAGCATCAGTCCAGTAAAAAATGATTTGTCCCACAACCGATAACTCCAAAGCATACGTAATGGCCCAAGAAAACCAATATGAATACCCATTAGCCGCTCCTAAAGCTGGTGAACACCATCTAGCAGTAAACTGGGTAAATGAACCAGAAATTGGTATATACGTAGCCATCTCTCCTAAACCCTGAATAACCGCAAACACCAAAGTCCCCATAAATATAAATGAAATTAAAGCGCTTACAGGTCCAGCATCTGCTAAAGTTCCTCCAGTGGAGATAAATAAACCAGTACCAATAGTACCCCCTATGGCAATCATAGAAATATGTCTTGGTTTTAATTGTCTTTGAACTTGTTTACCTTCAAATCCTTCCAACAAGTTGTCGTTTGAGTCTCTGGACACGACATTCAAGTCTTTGTCTGACATCTCTTGTCCTTTTTCAAAGTCTGCCATGATTAGTGAAAATTGACGAACGGGAGAGTTTATATGCGAAAAAAATTCTTAAAGAAGAAAAAAGGTTATATGCAGGTGGCACATAAGGTGCCCAAATTTGGCGGGTTTTATGTGGTTGGCAGGGTGATTGTGGTTGGCGGGATGGTTGGTGGGTGTGGGGAGATAAGAATAAGGTTTTATATGGACATAGATAACCACTGATAAAAGTTAGCGGAACCGGAAGAGCTAACAGAAACTTAAGGCGTTGGTAGCTTTTAGAGAATTTGCAATCGCCGTACGCCAGCTCATCTGATGAACCAATCCCGAAGGGGAATAAATGGCCGATTTAACGGCAGGAGCACACGGAGTTATGGGAGGATGCGAAGCTGGGAGGGAAGGAGAACCCTGGAATGGGAACTGGGAAGGAGAACGAGAGGTGGAGGGGCCAATTGGGGGATGAAAATTGGGGGACATGGGCCTAAAACTGAATTTTTTAGCGACAATTTCTTTTTGGCGGCTATAACTTGCGTGTGCATGCAGGACGCATATGGGCATCAGCACGAGCAAATGAAGATAAGGGTCCTGGGAGGAGCGTGGGAGAGAGGGAGATGGGTTGTAGTTGGGGAGGATGGGTTGTAGGGGGTTAATGTCCGGGGTAAGTATCAGGTTGTGACGAGGTTTAGGTTTAGAGAAAACCTCGGGTGAGATACCTGCAGGGTAGACGTTTGGAGCATGAAGGGCCGATGTTAACCGTTCGGTGAATCACAGGCCATGTGAGTCAGCCAAGGAATCACTGGATCAGGCCAAGGAATCATTGGGCCACTGGCGTGTCCCACCGGGAGCATGGAGAACGTTGACTGAGAGCAAGTTTCTACAGATCATCTACTTATACATTAATTATACAAAACAAATTTGGCAGTACCAGAAGTAACACCCACGGTACATCCATCTTCACCGTCCCCGTTATATTTACCGTTTTCGTACACACATTGACCACTAACTTGACCGTTATCGGCCACAATCTTCACGTTATAGTTCAATGCATCTCTGTTATTAGGGTTTGGAATTAAAGATAAGTAAGCAATTCCATCTGTGTAACCGGCACCGAAGTTCAATGGAGCCCAGTTACCGTATCCACATCCGTCATCACCCCAAGAACATCCAGTAGTCCAATCCACACCGGCATTATTAACGTAGTATTGACAAGAAGTGGCACCACCTTTCCAAGTGTAGTAAGTACTGGAATCGACGGTGGTCAAGACAGACTTGGAGCCTCCACCAACAACAGTTGGAATGACCATATTTTCAGTACCTGGATAATCAGTTTGACAAATGGCCACTGATTGGTCTAATTTGGATTCAACGTAGGCTTTATCAACACCCCATTCACATAAGTATTTTTGATCAGAATTGGATCTGTAAAGTTTACCGTTTTTACATAATAAACCACCAACAGATACCCCATTAGCAGGTTGAGCAGAAGGCCATTGAGTTTTGGCCATACCTGGTTGACAGGCATATGAACAGTAAGAACCTTCTTTACAAGAACCACCAGTGGAAGTATCACTATTATAGATACCGGACCAACCTCCGAAACCTAAGTGATCAAGAGAAACAACTCCTTGACCGCTTGGGAAGTCACTACAGTCTAAAACACCATCTTCAAATTCTTCACTTGGGTCCGAATAAGCAGATAAATCACCAGTTGGAGCTGATGAAGAGTCTCCAGTGTTAGCAGCTGAAGCAGTGGAAGATGTGGAAGTTTTGCTAGTAGTTTGAGCTCCAGTAGAACTAGAAGTGGTAGCAGCAGCAGAAGAAGTTGGAGCAGCAGCAGATGAGGATTCGGTTTCAGCAGCCTTCAACACATTTCCATCACCATCCACGGTAACAGTGACGTAAGCATAATCATATACAACATCTCTCTTGTGTTTATGATGGGCATGGACTTTAGTTTGAGCACAGTCTTCAATAGGAACAGCTTGAGCTAAACCAACTGCGAGTAGCAATAAATGATTGAATTTCATCTATAAAAAGTTAGTAAAATGAATACTGCAATAACACTTAATGATTTGAAACTTTCAGGTATGGAATTAGAATTTACTGGCTAAACAATACCACCAATTGGCTGGTTATTGTTAATGGGTGCAAGAAAATTTTGCTGGTTATGCTGGAAGACGTCAGAAGCCAAGCACCATGTCCAAATCAGGATAACCAGCAAAATATACATACAAAACACCGCGACCAGGAAAAACAAAACACAACATTGGCGATTGGCGTAATTACCTGTTTAGGGATAGTAGCTAGCCTATTTGGGACAAGAGCTCCTATTCTTTTGTCGTCAATGTAATCATGCGTTATTCGAAAATCCAAACACGAAACGGGATTGATTCCACATTCTGCAAAAATCCTCAGCTCGTGGTGGCGTGGCCCCGTGCGGTGGTGGATTTCTCCTAGGCCCTGGGCCCATTCTAGTGCCTTCCAAATCAAATAAATACGAAAGATCAATGCTTCTACCCATTAACCGACGTTTAGGTGATTCAAATCATTCAAATGTGTTAAATATACATACCTTAGTTTTAATAAAGGAATGACAGGTTAAACCAAAATAAGTTAGTTTTAGTTGAGGGAATTTTGGTACATTTATATGTTTTATATTTGTTATATTTAAGCCTTGGCTATTATATTGTTTTGAAAATAATATGAAACCAGCATACAGAACTGGTTAACCTGTAAATGGATCGAGCCCGAATTTTGCGCATATTTTTGCAGATTACGCCTTTTTTCTTGAATAGGCCCCGCAACCTGTAAAACATTTCTCTTACAATTGGCGATTTGATCTGGTAGTATGGAGCAACATGGTGCTAGTTGAGAGGAGCTGGGTAAACAGAGGGGGTGGATTTTAACTTTATTGGTGACGTGTAAAATCACACTTGGAATTTTCTATGGGGAATTTGGTTGTAAACTGGAAGATTATTGATGTTGTAAACTGATTCGTGAGCCAGCACGGTTGTCACGTGGCGGTATCGTGCTGGCGGCTGGCGGCTGGCGGCTGGCGTGATGGAACGGTGCGGCGGTCACGGTGCCATGATCACGGACACACGATCACGGGAAAGTGTGATACACATCACCTGACAGAATCACTGTCACGTGTACGCTGTTCCTACACCCTTCCGGGATAACCCTAGTTCCTCCCATGCGAGTGACCATCGGGTGGCTTACTATAAGCAGATAAGACCCAGACACCAAGCTCCCAGACCCAAGCTCGTGCCAGCATGCCAGCCGCTAGTGCCAGACCCGCCCGACAGGTGCAGCCATCGCCCCGCCGTGGGCTGTCCCCAGACTGGCCCCAGCGCTTCCCCAAAAGTCCCGCCGCAGCCTCCTGGTTGTCCCACTAATTCCACCCTACACGGCCGCCCCAGCTCCAGCCAATAGAATTGCTGCGAAAAAAAATCACCTCAATTTTCTTTTGTCATTTAAACCGAGAAAATCTGAAAAAAAAATATCTTAAACTATGCCAGCTAAATTCGAAAAAGGTAACGAAAAGAAAGGTGCTAACTTATTTAAAACCAGATGTTTACAATGTCACACTGTTGAAGCCGGTGGTCCTCACAAAGTTGGACCAAATTTGAACGGTGTCTTTGGTAGAAAATCTGGACAAGCTGCTGGATACTCTTACACTGATGCTAATAAGAAGAAAGGAGTTGAATGGAGTGAACAAACTATGAGTGATTACTTGGAAAATCCAAAGAAATATATTCCAGGTACCAAGATGGCATTTGGTGGTTTAAAGAAACCAAAGGATAGAAACGATTTAGTTACTTATTTGGCTAAAGCAACCAAATAGTTATTTATCTTATTTGTAAATATGTTAATAGAAGATTGAACCATCTGTGATTGGCTGATTTGGCGCTCGTCTCTTATTGGATATCTCTGGGGTGATGGTTGGCTATTATGGTTGTTTGTAGGGGTTTGTGGATGTTCGGAGGTTGTTTTGGGGTGTGAGTTTGGGTGATTCACCTGGAATGTACATGACTGGGAAAGATGAGGTTATACCGATTGTGAGGCCGAATTTTGGGACGACGGTGGGCGGTGTACGGGGATATGATGGGGCCATTGGCGTGGTAAGGGTGGTCTAGGGGTATGGATTGGGGGTTCCATGGGGTCAAACTTGGTCAATTGGGGTTTGGTGACTATAAATCATAGATTATGGTTGTAACGTATTTTTGCGAATTTTGCAGCCTACCACTAATTTTTTATTTGGCTGAGTTTGGAGATTGATTCTGGTAGTTGGGATTATGGAACACACGGGCTTTTTGTGCCCATGCAGTAGAAATTCTCCATCATACACCCCTTTAAAGCCATATTCTCTTCAATCTACGGCTTCTCTTAAGTATGGTACAGCTGATTCTCAAACTAGCTCCACTGAAAATGGGTCAAAAATAACTTTAAAAAACACGGAAAAATCACAGAACCACAAGCATCCCCTACTGAATCTCCCTATCCCCTCAAAGTCCTCCCTGTATCACCACTTCTCCTTCTATACCATCCTTTCCCTCGCCAGCTGCGAAAAAGATGCAAATCAGAATCTGCGAAGTGAAAAATTCATGAACAATTTACTTGATAATATAAAAGTCCCAGTGGAAGTTGATCCTACGGAAGATACCGAGTGGAATGATATCCTCCGGGCCCATGGAGTGATTCCAGAAAAGCCTCCGTCGCCAACCCAGGAGTTGGAAGACGCTCTTGACGAAGCAATCAGGAAACAGCACGAGAACCGATTGGAGAATAAAGACTTGGATGAGCTCGATGAACTTGAAGATCTCGAAGACGAAGAGTTTTTGAATGTGTATAAGCAAAAAAGACTCCAGGAAATCAAGGATCTTCAGGAAAAGTCTAAGTTTGGGAGCGTTTTTCCTGTTTCCAAGAATGAATATGAAGAAGAAATCACTAAAGCAAGTAAAGAGTGTGTGGTGATGGTACATCTTTCTTCCAATTCGGTTCTTCAATCAAGACTCTTGGGAACCTTATTCACAAGACTAGCTCCCAAATACCCAGAAATAAAGTTTGTAGACATACCTGCTCAAAGAGCCGTGGAAAATTATCCTGATCTGAATGTACCCACAATATTGATATATAAAGGTGGTAATGTTATAAGACAATTCATTACTTTGATGGAATTGGGAGGAAATAGCTCCAGTATAAAGGATATGGAAAGAATAATGGTAGATTTACAGATTGTTCTGTTCAGCGACAGAAGATTGGAAGTGAACCAGGACGATTTGGACGACGACGGAGAACGGAAAAGAGGACAGAAGAAAGTGATACAGGATGATAGTGACGATGAATGGGACTAGGCCCACTCTAGGCCCATATTTGCCCCATTTGTGCCCCATTTGGAGCCTATTTGTGCTCCATTATGGCCCCCAAATACATAGGTTTATACACGACACAACCAGTGTTAGATAAAACTCAAAGCAGGGAACCACTCATACCGGCCTACTGCACCTCTTATAACTCTCTTAGCCACCCCAAAAGATGCTTAACAAGCGTAGACTCGTGGGGCTTGGCCACCGCGAGCCACCGCGAGCCCCACCGGAGCCCCTGAGTCCACCGCACCGGCTCCGTGCGCCCATTTCAAATCTTGCTCGCTCAGGATGAAAATCTTCCTGATCTGACATGTATTCAGACTTGGACCCTTGTTCCCACATCTCCCAAGTCCTTACTACCAAGGCCAGAGAAACCGTACTATCCACGTACCACCAGGCGTTAAATCTCCTTCTAATTACCAATGATTCCCGGTTCAAATCCAAAGATAATTCCTACTTTTCCACTGAAAAACTCATCCAGCTCAAGCTCACAGCGTTAAAATGCACTACTTGTCATCAAAATAACTTCAATAATACATTTATTTGCTTACAGTGTCCTAATATAGGATGTAAGGATCATGCATATACACATTACAAACTTCAACAACACGTATTTTCCATAGATAGTGACTGTGGATTAATTTATTGCTTCAAGTGTAACAACTACATTTATCACCCAGATCTCCAGACGGTGAGGGCTCAGACGATCCCCGAATCAGAACCAGCTATTCCAAGTGGTGTTCTTGAACACTATTCTACACCCACGCCGGTATCGATAACCGGTCTTCGGGGTTTCATTAACTTTGGATCTACTTGCTTCATATCGTCAATTCTCCAGACTTTCATCCACAATCCCATTTTAAAGCAGGTATTCTTCAACAATGATGACCATTACTTCAATTGTGAGCTTGAAACATGCATTACGTGTTCTATAGACAAGATTTTCACAGATTTCTACACCAGTACAACCACAGAATCCTACGGGATGACCAATTTGCTAACTAACAGTTGGTATAGAAACAAATCATTGACTGGATACGAAGAACAAGATGCCCATGAATTCTGGCAATACATTTTAAATGAGTTTCACAGAGACCATGAACGAGTAAGTGGAATTGAAGGTGACAACTCTTGTGAGTGTTTAACTCACAGACACTTTGCAGGGGAACTTGAGAGTAATATTGAGTGTCTAGACTGTGGTAACATTACCACAACAATAGACCCGATTATGGATTTGTCATTGGAGCTCACAGGCCTCAAGCCAAATTCGACTATCTATGATTGTCTCGATAGATTTACTCATAGTGAGCCAATCAAGTATAATTGCAAGTGTAAGAACTCCAAAGCTCAAAAGTCTCTTAAAGTGAAGAATCTTCAGTCCATACTTTCAATTCAATTGAAAAGATTCAAACATACGAACAATTCATTCGTCAAGAATGATTTACACATCCAGAATCCATTATACTTAAATATGGAAAAGTATGGAGTAGACAGAGTTTTTGAGCTATTTGCATTAGTGATACATATAGGAAGTGTCAACACCGGTCACTACGTTGTCTTGGTGAAGCATCAAAGTCAGTGGTTAAGATTCGACGATAGTGTAATCAGCTTGGTGAAAGAAGAAGACATAGCTCGTGAAAATGCATATTTGTTATTTTACATTGGATAACGAGCCAATACTAGCACATAATCATACTTACCCAATAAATAAAATTCTACAGGTGATAGTAACAATTATCTAATATACAATTAAATCTCCTATACTCTTATTACATACTCTTTTCTATTCTAGTTTTACATTTAATAAGCAATAACATGCTCAAAATCATCTTCATCGATATTACCTTTTTCACACATATTTTGGAATACACCTCCTGCTCTAAATAAGCCTAAAGGTGGTCCTCTTTCAATGACTTCTCCTTGATCCATGACTAATATTCTATCATAATTTAAAATAGTTTTTAATCTGTGGGCAATACAAAGAATGGTACATTGACTGAATTCTCTGGCAATAGTTTCTTGAATTTTGGCGTCAGTTTCATAATCCACAGATGATGTAGCTTCATCTAAGATTAATATCTTAGAGTTTCTTACCAAAGCTCTGGCTAATGCCAACAATTGTCTCTCTCCAAGGGAAAAGTTTTCTCCATCATCCTCCACAACTTGGTCCAAGTGGAATTTGTGAAGACTGTCAAGTAACACTTTGTTGTTTGGATCGAGTTTTGTGGCCTTAACTTGGTCTAATTCATCTTCCTTGATGAGACCGGATCTTCTTAATGCATCCCATAATACTTCATCAGTGCTTTCATTGAATGGGTCCAAGTTCTTTCTGATACTTCCCTGGAATAAAACTGGATCTTGAGGAATAATGGAAAGTCTTGATCTAAGATCATACAATCCCATATTACCAATATCCAATCCATCAATGGTGATGGAACCAGTTTCCAATTCAGTTAATCTGTAGAGGGCAGTCATAATTGATGATTTACCTGCACCTGTTCTACCACAAATACCAACTTTTTCACCTGGGTAGATACTGAAGTTTAAGTCTTTCAACACCAAAGGTAAATTTTCTCTGTATCTAAGATTAACCTTGTCAAATTGAATATAACCAGTTTGAGGCCATTCAGGTGGTGGAGCAAACTCCAGTTTCTTATAAGCAGATTCTTGCTTCAATTTGAAAGCATATTCATAAAGTCTTTCCACTGAATTCATTTCTGTTTCCACTTGAGTCATGGCTCTTACAGTCAAAGATAATAAACCAACAATCTGAATAACATAATTCAACAATAAACCAGTGGAAGATGCAGAAATATTGAATTGTTCTGTGATACACAACATGGAAATAATCAAAGCAAATAAAGCTGCAACAATATCTAAATGAACACTCAACCATCTTTGGGTAGCAATGGACAAATAATATGCTTCGTTCATCTTATTAATATAGTCATCATTCTTTTTAATGAAAACATGTTGTTTGGAATAAGATTTAATGGTGTTCATACCAGTCAAAGTTTCATTAAAGTTGTTGTAAACCATAGATCTTTGAACTGCTTCTAATCTCTTAATTTCTCTTGAACTACCTTGGTAAAAATCAGAAATGAAAATGAAACCACCACCCAAAAATGGAACTGCAACTGCAAAGTATGGTAAATAGGTGATACAGAGAATAATAATACCAATGATTGTAGCTAATGGGAAGATGAATAAACGTAATTGTTCACCAATTTCGTTATCTAAACTGTCTGTATCTTTAGTGAATCTGTTCAAGATTCTTCCCATTGGATTGGTATCAATAAAGCTCATTGGAGTATGAAGAACTTTTTCCATGGCCTTGACGTTAAGAATTTCGGCTGACTTACTGTTCATGTATGCCAACATGGTAAATTGAATGGCGGTGAAAATCACAGTCAAGAAAGCAAATAAAACATAGTAAGTAACATAGAAATTATCGTCCTTCATTGCAAATCTTCTTTCAGTCCAATAACTTAACCAAGTATTGGTGAAAAGTTGAAAGAAAGTAGCAAGTGCCACCAAAAGAATAAAGATAGGAGCTGCACTATAACCAAATATACCACTTCCTAAGTTGATGTACTTTCTGTAAACGTCAAAAGAAATAGCATTGGTTCCTTTTTCTTCTTCTTCAATTGTTTTTCCGATTCCATCTCCAAGATCTTCCTTTACTTCGATATCTTCATAATCGTTGGTAAGAATTTCGTCCACATCAGCTGCATGGTGTTCATTAAATTCAAATAAGTTTCTGAAACCTTTATTTCTCTTATTGAGCTCGTCTTGTGTACCAACATCAATACTTCCATCTCCATTAAGGAAAATGATTCTGTCTGCATTTCCTACCAAAGAAAGCTGGTGAGTTGCCAAGATTCTGGTTTTATCTTTGATTAAGCCGTGGAATAAGTTATCAATAATGTGTTTTCCAACTCTGGAATCAACAGCACTAAGCACATCATCCAATAAGATTGTATCAGGATTAGCATAGATGGCTCTGGCCAAATTGATTCTAGCTTTTTGACCACCAGAAAGAGTCACACCTCTTTCACCAATTTCCGTCAAATCTCTAGCAGGAAGAAGTTTTAAGTCATCTTCCAATGCACAAGCGTAAAGAACTCTTTTGTACTTGACAGCATCATATTCACTACCAAAGACAATGTTGTTTCTGATACTGGCATTTTGAATCCAAGGTTGGGAGCAAATTAAGAGTTTATCATAAATTTCAAGGTCACCTTCTTCAAGTTTCATAAGACCTGCCAAAGCATTAAGAAGGGAAGACTTACCTGAACCAATAACCCCAGTAATAACAATGAATTCGTTCTTTTTGATCTCAAGATTAATATTATTAAGACCGTTGAATACTGCAAGATTATCTGAAGATGAATTTGTACTTGCATTTGGAGAATGAACAGTGCTTTCAATGATTTCCTTTTGTTGCTTTTGTTTCATAAGAAGTTTCTTCTGTTTCTTCAACTCTTTTTCGTGTTCCTTTTGCTTCTTTTTCATGAGTTTAGCCTTTTGTTTCTTAGTCATATTTGTGGCTTCCCATAAAACGTCATTTTCGTATTCTTCGTTGAAAGATTCCCAAACAAACTTACCACCAGTGACCTTAAGTGCTAAATCTGATTTTTCACTATTGAAGTGACCATAAGATTGTACATTAACTGTGTCATCACCAATAATGTAGTCTCCTTCTTTGTTGAACAGTTCCACAGATTCATGAGTGAATTCTTCACAACTAAGAAACTCTCTTAATCTGTTGAAACCAATCAAAGCATCTGCACCTGTAGCCAAAGCAATTGGCAAAAGCATAATGGCTTGAGCCAAGATGGAAAATAAAGAAAGGGAAGAAAATGTCTTACCAGGTGATTTCATGGCATCACAAGCCCATAAAGTAACAAATGAAAGCATAGAAGTCAAAGTAGGTAAAGTAACTGCATAGGCAGTGATGAAATTTCTAAGCACTTTAATGGTGAATAAATATTTCATTTCCATTTCTCTGACTTTGGTAATTCTGAGTTTATAGGCCAATTCCCAGGCGTAAAACTTAATGACTTTCATGTTTTGTAAGATTTCTCTCATCAAACTGATTCTTTCATCAGTATAATCAACAACTTCTTCTCTTGTGGAGAACAACTTGGAAGTTAAAATCACACACAAGAATAAACTGAATACAAAAAGTCCAATACCGGCAAGGGAAGTAACCCCAATGTTGGTAAGAAGAAGTACTATGGCAATTATGACCGGAATAGGACAACAAATCACAAGTGGTTGGAATCCAATGGCCAAGTCAATTCTAGCAAGATCAGTCGTCATTAAACTGGTGATTCTTCCCACAGGGAAATTGTGTTTGGATTTGGAGGACAAGGTGAACGATTTAAGAAGCAAACTCTTGGAAAGTATGGCCTTTGATTGAGCCCCAGTGACCATGGCATTATGGAAAAAGTGATTAAGTAAAAGACCATTGATATAAACAAGTACCACAGCTCCCAAAGTATAACCAATTCCCTTATTAAGAGTTCTTTCGAAACCCAATGCTCTATATTCAACGAAATCAATAAGTCTTCTGGTAATAAGTGGGGATAAAGCTTGGCAAACAAACGATAAACCAAGCCAAATGCATGACAAAGTATACTGGAGTTGGAAAGTCTTATATAAACAAATGGGAATAATAAATTTTGGCCATTTGAAAGTACTTAAATCATTGTGATGTTTAAGATGTTTGGCTTGAGCATCTGCAATGTGTTTCTGAAGAATATCATCAAACTTTAAATGCATATTCTCCACTTTAAGCTCATCTGTAAGATAATATAAATCATCAGGCACCAAAGTTCTTTTATAACCTTTAACAAGAATCGGAAGCAACCAGAAAAAGATTCCTCTAGATGCATAGTTTGTGGATTTCCATGGATAAGGCTTACGCTCTTCAGGTGAGTTAATTGGAGGAACCTTTCTGGAGAAGAGAAATGTGAATAATCTCTTTTGATTCTTTAATTCGGGAGCAGGATGAGATTCTTCATCTTCTGATTGGATTGTGGACACAGGTTTTCTCTTCTTAAACGGCTTGGGTTTATTGTCAACATATGTGGTGGTAGTATCCGAGTTATTACTAAACTCTGATACTTCAGAAACAGACCCTTCTGATTCAGTATTGGGGAAATATGACATTTGTATATTTCGGTATCAAGTGAAATTTCACGGGTATAAAATCTCAGAACGTAGATGCAAATTACTTAAACCAGTTAAGTAATTATTTGGGTATAATACGTTCAAAAATATAATTAATCACCGATTTAAACTATTGGATAAGTTAAAAGAGGTTAAAATTGGTATTTTGGTTCGATTGAAGATTTTATAGATTCGATGACAGTTTTGAACTTACCTAATGCGGAAGGTCAAATATTACCGGGTTGGGAAATGTTATTAGCGGAGACAACCCGGTAGTGTATGGGGCCCGCACACAGCCTGGGCTTGCATGTTTTGGACTGATCTGGAAGCGGAAGGAGGAAGGGGATTTGGCGAGGACTGGGAGAAGGGAGGTTGGGGGTACTGTGGAAGGATGGAGGGTGGAGGAGCCGTGGAGGGACTGTGGAGGATGGGTGGAGGAGCCGTGGAGGATGGGTGGAGGCACCCCAGAAGCTGGGCCCGCCACGGTGGAACCGCCGGCTGCTAAAACTCTGTGGGGTCGCAGCTACACTTTCTATATGCTCAGTCGTGTGACTTGCTCTGGCATATGTCTTCGGTAATGAGTGGGTCGTGCGCGGTCGGAAAATGTCCCCCACAAACCTTTAGATTCAGCCTTGGGCTGGAGAGACGGAGCTGTTGGGGTCATGGACCAACGGCGGTGTGGCCGGGACTTCAGGCATTCCAGTTCTACAAGAGTGTTTGTTTGTGGGTGAATTTACGGGGTTTTGGGGCTAAGTCAAATGCATATATTTTAGAGCCGGGGTGCCGACCCCAGAATCCCAGGATCTAGGATTCTCGAGTCCAGGGTCCAGGGGGAACTTTCACTGATGTTTCACTACATACCAAAAGGACGGTCTCCAATGCCTCCGAATCCGCCATTGTTCCTAAAGCCAGGCAAGCCATCCGATATTAAGTCCATATTCTCTGGATCTCCTGGCATGGGCTCATCGTGCCTGATACGAGGATTTCTGCCTCCTCTGAACAATGGATGGTCTCTGGACATGTACATACCTTCTCCATTTCCTCCTCTTCTTAGAGGATCAAATCCCATGGGGTCCATTGGGTTCCGTATACCCCCAGGGTAAAGGTCTCTGTCTCCCAAACTAGAATCGGGCATCCCAAATACTTCAGGGTGGTTTCTCATTTCATATTCATCATCAAACTTGGGTCTATCATCTCCATAAAATCCTCTTGTTTCTCGAGCATCTCTGTCTCTAAGATCTCTAAGATCTCTTTCTCTTAAATCTCTTTGTTTGAGCTCTGCAGCGCTTGGGCCTGGTTTATCAAGCCTCATAGCCTCTCTGGAGGACTGCTTTGTGTTTGTGTCTGTGTTTGTTCCCACAGGCTCTGAGTTTTGGCCCAGGGTGTCTTTCTTACTGTCTTCGCCTACACCCTTGATCCCGTCAATAGCCGAGCACTTTTCATTAAATTTCTTCATGACATCGTCCGAAACGCTAATGGGATCCACGGGAAACTTAACAGCAGCAATATCGTCCCAATTGATCAATATACTATCGACTTTATCTCCACAGACAACATTTATTACAAACAGTTTCTCACCAACTTTACTCACACTAATCACCAGATTTCCCACACAAAACTTCACAACGTTTCCTTCCAGTTCCAGCGAAGAACACTCAACTCTCAAAGAACCAATATAATCCTTAACCAACTTACTGGTCAACTCAAAATAATCTTCAATCATATTAGTGATCAGATTTAATTTGCCGCAATGCAACTCCCGCATTTTATGCATCACACGCATTCTCTGTGATAGCTTGCGACACCCGCAGGAAACCACCGCATAAAAAGTGCGAGAAAAACTCCTTGAACAATTTTAATGACAACCACAGTCCCCTTGATCTACTCATTTCCTGAGTTTAAGGGAGTAGCCGAAGCGGTGGCAGATCATGTGATCACGGCCCAGAACATGGCTTTATATAATTCGACAGATGCGAAAGAGATAGATATGATTAAGAATAATTTAATCACAAGACCCCAATTATTAAGTTCATTATCCACCAATTCCATAAATAATTCATCATCTTCTACTAATTTGAAGAAAAAGAAGACGAAGACGCCCAAGGATATTCGATTTAAGATAGCTCTTTCGGGAGGATCTCTTATTAAGATCTTAAAACAAGGATTATTACCAAAGCAAGAACATATTGAATGGTCCAAATGGGATATTTATTTTGCTGATGAAAGATTAGTACCGTTTGATTCGCCTGATTCTAATTACGGACAGGCTAAAAGAGAAATATTTGATCTCATCGAAGGCACCAAGCCCAATATTTATCATATAGATGAATCTCTTATAGATGATCCTCAAGAATGTGCTGATAGTTATGAGAAGCTCTTGGTGGGTAATTTTGCTAAGAAAGATTCGGTTAAATTACCAATGTTTGACTTGTTATTATTAGGTTGTGCACCAGATGGTCATATTGCATCGTTATTCCCTAATCATGGGGAACAATTACGAGAAAAATTGGCTTGGTGTATGCCGGTATCTAAAGCTCCTTCTGGTCCTGAAAACAGAATTACTTTAAGCATTCCCGTCATATGTCACGCCCACAGAGTCACGTTCGTGGTGGAAGGGTTGACCAAGGCTCCTGTCATGAGAACCATCATGGAAAGACCCGAAAAAGGTTTACCAAGTTCAATTGTTAATGAAGGAGCAGCAGGTAGAGTTACATGGTTTGTAGATGATGATGCATTAAAAGATTGTTATGATGTAACCAAAAAGAAGTACAAGTTTGAGAGCACTTCGGGATAGAAAGTGAAACTCGAAATTCAAGTTTGAAAGCACCTCGGGTCAGAAACTGAAACTCTCATTTTATCATTTTCTGATTACACCCGAATCCCGCCTCTCTTCTAGATAGGTAGAGCATACAATAAACGAGTATATGAAATCGGACCTATGTGAAGCGAGTGCCAGTGCTCGTGGTAAAGATCAACGGCGTTCTGCGTATCGGGGCACACAATAGATGCACCGTAGACGAGGATTGGTTATCAGATAGAAGAATACAAACCCCTTAAAGCCTGGCTCCTGACAGATTGTCCCGAAAGATCTTTCAGGTACCGTTACCACAGGATAATTCCACTTGGAAGGTATCCAAACCGTATAATTGGCGTCCCCCTGGCGCATTTCATCATTTAACCGGTGTACAGGCTGCAGATTCCAGACGAAGTCATCGGGATGAATTATGCTTTCATGAACCTCCAGGGTATTACCGTGACTGGTAAGGAGTGAAAGGGCCAATGAGTCTGGACGTACCAGTGGAATCTGAAAAATTTCAGAGGAAACTGAAAAATTTTAGAAGAAACTGAAAAATAGTCTCTGGAAATCTACAAATAGACCTGGATCTAGGCTTAAGTAAAACATATATTTATAGTCCTTGACTACCGAAATAAACTCTATAAAAAACCGAACACAGCGAAACACACTTCCAGGTAATATCAAATCACCAATTTTTCAGGATTACCAAAGCATCCTAAATGGGTATCAAAGGAATTTAATAGTGTTTTTTACCAGGCTTACCTTTACCTGGTTTACCTTTACCAGGCTTTGGTGGGTGGTGGGGGAAAGTACCATTGGTCCAGGTTCCGTTATGGTGTGGGAATTTTGGAAATTCTGGTTTGTGAGGCTTTTCTGGCTTATCACCTCCAAAATGTCTAACAACTAATTCATTACCTTCTCTTTCGATTAATCTAAGAGGGTTAAACATGGCTTGGGTGGTGGCTAAGAAGAAAACAATTGGTAAAGTAACTTTCATGGTAAAAATTCGGCTTAGATTAATTGACAGACTCAAACTCATATTTATACCTTTCAATCAGTAGATTTACCTCTCATGCATGACGTGTATGCATCTCATTGAGCAACTTGGAACGGAAGGTACTAGAATATGAATCATCCCTCGGAATCTACTTTTTTACGTCTAGATCGTGTTTCAGAGTTTAATTTTTTGCAGTTATTTCGCTACACATTTAATATTCATCCACAATACTTTATACCATGGTAAACCCAGTTTTTTCTACTAAAAATCCTCCAGAAACTACATTTTCCCTTAAAAATTCCTATAAGATAAGAATTGCCGTCTAATTGTTACCACTCCTGATTAGTATGTCAAATTGCCGGAATATTTGAATAGCCAGACCATATACAGGACACAAAATGCATATCTAATGCAGGGCTATATACAGGAGCAAAAGATAACAATAATGATTTCTTTCCTATTGTTTGGCTAATAACCTATTGTTTATGTGCCCGAATGGGAAACCACCGGTACTGAAACGGACACAAATTGAGTCAATTACATATCCCTTCTATGAGCCCTAAATCTTACAATCGCAACGGTTGAAATTCATGGCTCTATTTCACTTGTTAGAACAATGTACACCTCCTTTATTCAATAGGCTAACGGAGAAAGGCGGACGGTTTAAACTAAAAGTATTGTTTAAATCGTCAAATTTAATTGTGGCAATTTTGTTAATTATGTTCGAATCATTCCCCCTTTTTAGTTGTTTAGTAATTCCAGATTTTTCAGGTAGGAGTTTTGGGCATTCCACGCTCCGGAAGATGCACGCCCTGGCGGATCTGTGCCGACTTGTCGATCCACGCAGACACTTTGTCGATCCACGCAAGATGAGATAAGGAGCAATTAGTTAATGCATGATTCACTGCCGATCCATTAATCTGATATGGCGAAATTTACCGGACATTTGATTTAAAGTTGTTGGAAATGGAAATGTAGCAAGTTAAAATGGTTTGCTGTGTCCAAATATCTGTGACTGAAGTTATGTATAACCTGGTGTCTTTTGGTTCCTTACATATTAAAGGTCCTTGATTGCGATTTCTTAGGGTTTTCTGGGCTAAATTTGGTGTTTCTGAGTTGGTATTAGGTAATTATTTTGCAGGTGGATTTGTGGATGGATTAGATTTGTGGATGTATTAGATTTGTGGATGTATTAGATTTGTGGATGTATTAGATTTGTGGATGTATTAGATTTGTGGATGTATTAGATTTGTGGATGTATTAGATTTGTGGATGTATTAGATTTGTGGATGTATTAGATTTGTGGATGTATTAGATTTGTGGATGTATTAGATTTGTGGATGTATTAGATTTGTGGATGGAATTCATTTGTGGATGGAATTCATTTGTGGTGGTTCTGGATTTGTGGATTCGTGGATTCGTGGTGTTAGGGCCTTATCCATGAGATGTCTGGGCCCCGACATGCCCCCAAATTAGACGTTTTCTGCCCCGAATTAAACACTTCCAGCCCCACGAGGCCCTGGTCTCCCATCTGGCCCCACCGCCCCTCCTGATGGGCCAAGAATAAACCCGGTCGAGATATATACAGGCACCAGACTGTCTACAGGAAAACACGTTCATCTACAGGAACAGTAATTAAATAAAACATCTATTCGAACTAACGGTATACTACACACAGTGTTTTGAAGAAATAAAAACAATCCTTTTTGGGGAAGACACTTACAATTCACCTAAGATTCCAGTTGGCAAAGCATCTTGAAGTTCTTGTGGTAAACCAGAAATGGTGTCCAAAAGATCACCAACAATTGGTAAATCTTTAAGAACTGGTAAAGCAGCAACTAATTTTAATAAATTACCAAGAGCAATTAATAATGGAGTAGTAATACCATTTAAACCAGCAAGGTCAGATGGAACTGCTTCATCACCAGTTGGAGTTGGGATAAGATCTAAAATTTCAAGTGGTAAAGCACTTAAAAGTTCGTGAGGTAAAGCACCTAAAGCTTTTAAAAGGTCGGTAACAACTGGTAAGTCTTTAATTAAAGGTAAACCTTCAATGATAACTAATAAATTACCAACAACAGCTAATAATGGTTCGACAACAGCGTCAACACCATTAGCATAACTGGTAGTAGCAGCAGCAGCAAGAGTTGGAGTAGCAGTTAAAGTGGTTGGAATTAAACTAGTTGGAATACCTTCTAAAACGGCAGTATCAGCTCTCTTTTCAGCAGGAGCAGCTTGAACAGCTAAGGCTAAGGCGGCGAAAGTAGCAATGGATAAGTATTTCATTTTATTTGAGTTGATTATGAAAAAACTAGGTGATTTGGACGTCAATTTATAATTTTTTTGCAACCTGCCTAGAATATTGTTATCAACTTCTTATCACGGTTGATTACGAAAGAATGAATTTCATTCGCTTTTCATTGTTTTTGTTATACCATTAACCTAAAAAGGTTGGAACTTTAAACTACTTTTGGAACAAACATAGTCTGAAAATAACCTTCTCTACTCCAAATTACTGCAAACAATAGATTTCGGGCCCGAAAAATGCACTGTGGTGGGATTGATCATAATCACAGAACATTGTAAACATATTACTTGCAGGATATTTACAATAGGATACAGTCCCCTACATATTTCTATCAAGCTCTTATCATTTTTTTGGTGATTTCAAAACGTTTATTGGTCAAGACTTACCAACAATGGTTTTTTGCACGCGACCGAACCCTTAACAATAAGGTACTATTGTTACACTCAATTAGGAGAACCGCTTCTGATTGGGAACCCGCTGCTGATTGGGGGAGCAATACTGATTAGGAAGTTATCTTTTTACTAGATAAGAGATCTTTTTGCGTATGGTTGCTGGCACCTTCCAGCCCCTTTATACCCCGAGCTTTAGTTCAAGGTGGGGGTGGAGGTCCCACTTGTACAATGAGTCGATTATATTGTCCACCGCCAACTGTGGTTTGTTCCCGTGGCTTGTACACCATAGTTCTGGTGTGAAAAATTTTTCACAAAGTTTAGACATGTGGTATAATTAAAGTTTGAAATGTAAATAGAAGTTAATCAAGCGGTACCGGCTAAATTCATGACACGAATTAGTCTAGCGGTTAACTTAGACCGCTACACTCTATTTCCTATCTCTTATCGGGTCCCCTTAAATCCGTTTGGCCTAGTGCACGCTCTTTTTTTTTAGGTTTGAATTTAATTGGCCCTTGATAAACTGGTTAATTTCAAGCAGTGGTGATTTTAGCCGACCTTACATACTGACGATAGAATCTTGGGGTCTTGCTGGGGTGTGGTGGCTTCTGGATAATTTTAGGCCCGCTCCCAAGCAGCTTTGTGTCCAACCCTCCTCGGGCTAGACAACCAGGTTCTCCAGAATCACTCCAGTTAGAGTTTCATCGATTACACAATTTGACGTATTTGGATTCTCGGCGAAAATGTTTACGGCTGGAAAATGACTCAAGTGACTCATGGCCTGGAATTCCCTTAATAACTCCGCCGGTTACGGCGTGGACTTACCCCGGCTAAAATGGCTTAAATTTCATGCAAGCTATTAGGTTCATATGCCACAATTATGCATCAATTGCATAATTGAATATCAGAGAAAGGTGTTTTTGGTAGAACTCTACTATCGTCGTTCGGAAGATTACATTCCAGATGTCTTATCTTTTTTTGCTTGGATATTCTTGTAACCAAGACTTGTTCCTAACCTTTGTTTTGATTTTGTAGTAGATTTCGGCAGATTCACTTTGTCCTAAAATTTCGTACTTGCAAAATTTCATGTGATTTTGCAACATCTCAATTTTATCACTCAAACCTGGTTTTTTTTCAAATGACTTTACCGAAAATCCTTACATTCCAATAAAATTTCTAGATTAGCAATTTTCTCCTATCTGTACTCTTTGGTTCTAAGTTCTCTGGTTGAAATTTGCCCTTACTTGTTTGGTGCATGAAGCCGCTGATCTATATGCGTGCTTACGTAATTAAACAATTAGTCGATGCATGAAGCTTCCGCTGATCTTCTACCATAGGAATTGGGTCAAGTTTTGCGCTTTGTAGATTGAACGTAGATAACACAGATCAGTAGCAATCTACCACCAGAGAACATTGCCAAAAAATCACTCAAACTGGAAAAAACTCGATACATAATTTCACGGTTCAAAATATACTACGAGGCTATATACGTAACTTTAAAGCCACAATCACCGGCCAATCAGAGTTCCCACCGGTAATCAGGTTAAAGTTGTTCTAAATATGGATTTCGTATCCATTATTGAAAAGGTTTCACGTTCTAGGTGGATCTTACGTAATTCTGGTATAAGCAAAAACATTTTTTGCAGTTCTACAAGGTTCCATATTAAACATTTATTCCTATACTCCCAGAGTATTCAACTTAAAACGAACTAAACAGTTGAAGCTTATAAACCAGCTGGTAAGGTTGGTAAAGAGCTGGTTGGCAAAGCACTTAAAACATCAGTTGGTAAACCACTTAAAAGAGAAGTTGGTAAAGCAGAAAGAGCAGTTAAAAGGTCACCAATGATTGGTAAATCACCAATTAATGGTAAACTCTTAAGAACATCTAATAAGCTTCCAACAAGTCCAATAAGGGAAGTTAAAGCAGAAAGTTGATCGGTTGGTAAAGAACCGATAATATCAGTTGGAATAGCACCAGTGATATCAGTTGGAATAACTCCGGTTGGAATAACACCAGTTGGGATAATACCACTTGGAATAACACCAGTTGGAATAACACCAGATGGAATAACACCGGTTGGTACAACACCAGATGGAATAACACCAGTTGGTACAACATCAGTTGGAACAGAAACTGGGAGGTCTGCTCTTTTATCAGCTGGAGCAGCTTGAACAGCCATAGATAAAGCAGCAATGGTGGCAACAGTGGAGAATTTCATATTTGGATTTATTGGTTAAAGTGTTAATCAGTTGATTGATGATTGAATCAAAGGAATTTGCATGTCAATTTATAGTTTTTTGCAGCTTATGACCCAGGCCAATTTGAGATCACTAAAGCCCCTATTATAATGCATTTCATCTGTAAAATCGATTGTTCCCCATTCATTCTTGATCCCTTGTGTCTTAATTTACTGGCTGTTAGTCCATTTTAGGATTACTAATGAAGTTTTCCCAAATTTTCGGCTCAACATTTGCTGCAAACAATAGAAACTCGGGCTAAAACTTCTCTCAAATGAAGGTACATTCAATTGATTGGGCTACTTCACCCACAGAACTTCCCATTGTATGGTTATTCTAATATAACTTCCTAAATCATCGATTCCCTTGTTGAATCCGGTGGTATATTTCTATTGGTCAGCCCCAAGATCCAACAATAGCGGACCTGCACACGACCAAGATTGACAAAGACCCTTAACAATAAAGATGCAATTGTTAGACTGAACCAGATGAAAGGTTCCCAAATGGGAAACAATACAAAGGAAATGAATTTTGCTGGTTATTTATATTATTACGAAGAATATAGTCCATGAATTATTATGGAAAAAGGCTGGCTATTAACCACGCTTATGTTTTGACAAAGGGACTGACGAGGTCAGAACAAAGCCCTGAAAATTAGGTAGCGGTTGGCAACGGTTGAAGTCATTGATTGTTTACAGTATCGCTAGCAATGACCATGTGGTTCAATGGGAGAAGATCTTCGGGGGAGGAATTTATGCATGAATGGGATGGGTCGGGAATTTGAAGTGGACACGCCCCGGAAATCTCCCATTCCATGGCCTTTAGCATGGGTATTACCAAGGCCATGGACCAGTTGATACTAGCGTCTTGGTACATCTGTAACTAAATAAAAACCTCGAATTTTGTTGGGTCTCAAATATTCCAATCTACGCCAAAACCTTCTATCTCTACAACACCCTGTCAAAATATTCATCATCTACGTAACCCCCTCTCATCGTGTCCTTCACATTTCTTCCAAATAAACCCGGGTTTTTCTTTAATACGTTAGCTGCATTTTTATTCAAGGGGTCTGTGGGATTTGGCTCCAAAAACAAAAAATTTAATCCAATTAACACCGAATTTAAATTCAAAGCAGGTGACCAGTCTTCTCTAAGAATGTTCAAACACACGTTACCCTCAAGATCAATGTTCGGATGATAGATCTTCTGTAAGCATTTAATTTTGGGAGGATCTATGGGGAAATTTTCATTGATCGATACACCAAATTTGAACTTTCCATGCTTATAGTAACCTTGCTGGGGGTTTATGATGATCCCAAAGTTGGATATATCATCATCCGAAAATGAAACTTGAATAGATTTGGGTAAATCAAGTTCTGTCAAGTCTTTTTGAAGTCGGATTTGTGACGCCTGAACTTTGGTGGCTGAAGGCTCTGATTCTTGCTCTTGCTTCTTCTTCTGGAGTTGACGTATACGTAACTAACAGTTAGTACACAAACGGGTTTGTGGTGGTGAATAAACGTACCATAATTGGATTCTGGAGGCCAAAGTGTGAGAAATTATCTGCACAAGAATGCGGTTTGGACTCAGAGACTTGCACCCAAACTAAGAGAGGTGTACACCAGGAGAGTTTGTGTCATAATATTCATTCTGTTTGTACACACTAGGGGGTTTGTGGAGGCCACAATTGGCCCTTACGGCCATTCTATTAAGGAGGTTGTCACCTAACTACAGTTGTCATTAGTAAAGTTGTCATTAGTAAGCATCACAAACGGGGTTTTGTACTTGCACTCCACACGCTGGAGCCACTCAAGCTCTCTCTGCACCAACTCCAGGTCGTCTCTGGTGGGCCCAGGACCCATCTCCGCCAATGTTATGCCATACTTATTAAGTATATAGTGCACCAACCGATTATATTCTTCGGTGGCATATGTTGGAGTTTCGTAGATAAGACACCTCATATTGGTCCAAAGTGACACGTCATTTAGTTTTTGGCGACAGTTAGCAACCAAATCATCCACTATTGGGAGTCCTCGCACCTTACTTATCTGGATTAACCACGCTAGAAAGTTGTTGGCGTAGTAATTGGCATAATGATTGGAGCACGATTGAAATAACCTGTCACAAAGCACTTTAAACTTGGTAGGATCCACCTGGTCGTGGCCTAAAACAACTATCATGGATATCCGTTTGGTAAGTTCCCATAATAAGCTATTTTTGTTGATTTTCTGGAGCTTACTGCTCACCAAAGTGGTTAAAACCTCAAACTCCATATCTAGAATAGATTCTCCTCTACGGCTTAATTCCGCCACAATCGTCTCGTGCTGCTTCACCACCGTGGTGTGGTCGTTCACTGTTAGGAGTGTTCCCACCGTACAGTAGTACATGTCCCATAAGGTGCCGATTTGGGCGGTTTTGATCTCATCAAACTGGGCCCTGTGGGCGTGCCAGTAGTCAAAAGATGCCTTAAAAATGGTATAATAAAGCTTTTTAGGAATCCCAATGTCCACCACTCCACCGTCGTCGTGTACCACCATCAGATTGCCTTCCATTGGCACCATCTGAAGCTGTTTTTGGCGCCCTTGATGGCTCCAAATTGGCTCTAAAATTACCTGTAACATACTCATTTTCGCACCATTTCACGGTATGAGATACCACCAGCTAATCGACATTCAGCCAGAAGATGTGCCGCTGGACGAACAATCTGACACCATATACCGAGCCAGTAAGGCAGATTACCTCTTCAGAGGTGTAAGAGACTCAGAGGTCGAAGAACCGGCGGAAATTGAGCCAGTTTCACTGGAAATAAGTCCCGATGAGCAGCTGGTAGAACCAGCTAATTCTGCTAATTATAAGCTTCTTCGGGTGATAAACAGTCACCAGGGCTGGGTAAGGGCTTTATCAATCGACCCAGTGACGAATTCCTTCTTTGCATCTGCGTCTTCAGACGCCACCATCAAAATTTGGGACTTCAGCTCCTCACTAAAAGCTGTAATAACAGGCCATCACATGGCGGTACGATCCCTTACGATATCTGCCAAATATCCATACTTATTCTCCGGGTCTGAAGATAGGGAAGTGAAGTGCTTTGACTTGGAGAGAACCCACGAGGCTCTGGGGTGTGAAATCAGGAATTACCACGGCCATTTGGGAGGCATTTATGCAATGGATTTACACCCAGAACTTGATATTCTTTTCACTGGAGGTAGGGATACTTCTATAAAAGCATGGGATCTTCGATCTAGAGCTGAGATTATGACTCTTACTGGGCACCGAAATGACATTACGTCGATTTGTGCTAATTTGGTGGACCCACAAGTTATTTCCAGTTCAATGGATGGTACCATCAGGTTATGGGATATAAGAAACCAAAAGAGTGCTCTTACTCTAACTCATCATTCCAAAAGTATCAGACTGATGGTGGATCATCCAACGGAGGCTACATTTTGCTCGGGTGATTCTCTGGGAAGGATTTGTCAGTGGTACCAAGGAGATTTATTGAATGAATTCGAGACCAAAGGTATTATAAATACCATGTCTATTAATCGAGTAAATGGTCATTTGTTTGCTGGATATGATAATGGAGATTTCAAAGTGTTTGACTATGTGCTGGGAAACATTTTGAAAGAGGGAAAAACTGTGCTGTTGCCTGGAAGTGACGGAGGAATTTACTGTAGTGGGTATGATGGACTGGGAATGAGATTAATCACAGGGGAAGGTGACCATTCGATAAAGATATGGGAAGTGTAGTGAAAGGAGAGAATTAACGAGGTTCAAATTCACATATCAGAGATAGAGGTCCATTGAATCACATAATACATTATTTATACAAGGATATTTACCATCCAAACCTCAATTGGTTTGCTGTAAATAATGGTGGAGTCCACACCAACTTCTTTGGATCTAATTCGTGTTTTTTCTTTTCCTTCACACGTTTCACTAATTTTTCGTACAATGCCATTATTTGATCGGTAATCACAATGATATGTTGTCCCTTATAGTATCGTAAAATTTGTAAAGTAGTTAGGGTGTGTAAAATATCTGTAGTAGTCATACAAGTAATAGAACTGATTTCTTCAATGGTGATTTCACTACCTCCCTTTATTTCTTCATCGTCATCCAGTGGAGGATTGTTCTTTCTGGCTAAAGCTGGATTATTTCTCTCAACTAATAACTTCACCAAAGTATCAGTCCAAAATGCTCTGAAAGATAATAACCCAAGATCACTAAGGGGCTTTTCTGGAGAGCCAATTTTATTCTCAACATTGGATAACATATAAGAGAACTGGATTAAGAGCTTCCCAAATCCTTTCTTTTGGTAACAAGGAAGCGTCAAGATACATGCTAAGTTATAGTTTTCCGCACATTCTTTCTCTTTAGAGAAGAATCCCACAACATGGTGTCCAGTTTCTGATCTTACTGTCATCACATAAAACATAAAGGGATCAACATCGTAATACAAAGCCTTGTGGTCCAAAAACAATTTACATAACAAACAAAGGTTCCTACACCAGGTTCTTTGCCTCCTTCCATCTATCTCCCAAAAACTTACCTTTTCATCCCTGTATATCTCGTTTCCTGGTGGATGCTTCATTGAACATTTAGACCGAAACCTTTCAAATTGCTTCTTGGAGCCAAAATACGATAAAGTGAAGTCACAAATGAAAATTTCATCTTCTTCTGTTAGCTCTATAGGATAAGGACTGAAGTACCATGGTTCTATAATGTGTTCTCCAAAGATAACTCTTCCAAGATTCCTCACTCTCGACACTTCTGAGTTATTCTGCATCATGGATCCAGAAGTACGAAGTTTCTTCATCTCATCTTCTCTACTAAGCTCCTCACCAGGCCTTTTTATACCCTGAACGTTCAAATTATTAAGATCCATCTCGTCTTCATTCTGACTAATAGGCGTAGGGGTTTTCTCTTGTTGTACAGGCACATCTTTCTTGGACTTAGTCTTCTTGGACTTGTTCTTTGTGGTCTTCTTCTCTTCCACCTTTACTTCTGGTGCGATTATTGCCTTCTTAAAGTCAATACGGCTCGTTTCTATCCACTCATCAAGACGTTTATTGAACTCCTGGTAATGGACGTAGTACACTATACGTCCCTTTTTTTGATGTTGCTGAAGAATTTCAGCCAACCTATACTCTCCGTCTTTCTCCACAAACACCTTACACCCCGGAATGATGTCATCTGTAGTGAAAGAACCACTTTCTGACGTAGTAATGGGGATCTTATCTGTCATGTTGTTGTGATATGAGTGAGAAAATTTAGAACTACCGCGAACACCGCGAGAATGCGGTGGGAGAACAGGGTAAGATTGGCATGAGTAGAGAGCGGTCTGAAAAATACATCGCGAGGTAAGTATCATACTCATGATACTTTACCAGTCTATATTTATTTACAAGTCTTTGTACAAGTATGTAAAAGTGGAAGGTATTCTAGGAATTCATGTTCTTGCCTGGGTGATTAGGTTTATCTCTAAGAAGTGGACCCAACCTGTCGTCTGATTGTTTTAATGCCAAATATCCTACATTGAACTCTCCAAACTCCATCAAATGTCTAACAAGCCTTGCCTGCATGGTGGAAATGGTTGTGTTTTCTCCAATTACTATCAAATTTCTCTCTAAGCAGGCTAATTGGAGCTCTTCAGGATTGAGATCCCACAAATTTCCCAGACCATTTAAACCAGCCAAATAGTAATTATCTACAGTTATGTAATTGAAATGACGCTGAAGACGGTTTCTAAGCACAGTTTCTGGGTATACGGTCATCGGGATATATTTTGAAGCCAATCTAAGACTTCTGGCCATCGCTTGAACGAGATCCACAGGTAAATTGTAAGCTGTTTTGGATGCAATTTCTTCAGGTGGCTGGGAAACAGCTTGTGACAACTCATAGACCTTATTTGTGTTTTTAGGATTCCATATTCTTGGTAAAATCGACGGCAAAACACATGTCAGGGGAGTAATCTCCGGGAAGGCATAGCACACAAATGGGGTACACTCCACAAACACTGCAAAAATAACAGCAAAGAGTGGAAGCTTGATAAAATCCTTACGAGTTCTATGAAGGGTTTGAAACTCAGACCTCGAAAGGGCAAATAGATCTTGTGCTACCACTTTATTGTTGGTATTGGATTTTATCACAGTAGTCTCGCTAGATCTAGCCATGGCTCCTGCCTCTATTCTACTTAAGTAAACCTTCTGGCTCATCTCATGGCACAACTTATCGAAGCGGGAAACTCTAAAACCCACTTCCTGGCCCCTGGTAGTACCAGGGAAGAAGAAACGGGAGTTTATGTCTTTACACACTTTGCGATTCTTCCACACATTTATCACTCCAGTCTTGTAAAATGACCCTATAGTCTTTCCATATGCAAAGTATTGAGAAAATTTTGATGCTCTGCCATTAGGTGACTTATCGAGGACTTCCTGAAACACTTGTGCCTTGGATTTAATGGATATTGCTAGAGTAGGCGAATTCATCAGTACCTTGGTAGTAGTTGGATTCCATATTGAGGCGAATATTTGGCCTTTTAACTGCTTTTCAAAGGCATTTTTTGTTGAAGGAATATTCCAAAAGCTCATACTGTAGATAAAGTACCCTATGTAGCTGTAAATGTGGACTTATTTGCCAATATATGTAGCAGCAGATTTTATACCAGTGAAAATTATCGCGGACTTTTTATTTCCCCATAAAACTCACCCAAATCTGATCTTTCGATTCACAAAAATGATACCGGAAACTAGAATTGCAACCAATGAGGACTTGGAAGTGTGGAAAAGTTCCAAGCGCTTTGAAGAGGTTCTTCTGTTTGTGGAAAATCTCCAGTCTTCGGTTCTTGGGCTTACTAATGATGCTCCTGTGGAGCTGGAAATGGCAAAGAAGCTTACTAATATCATCCAACAAATCGGAAAAATGGTGGAAAAGAACCCAGTTAAGGATAAAACAGCTTCCAGATTTGGTAAGCTTGAATTCAGAGAATTCTACGACCAGCTTCAATCAGAACTGGCAGGTTTACTTGAAGTTTTTACTAAAGATTATGACCAAGTGATGGAATTGAAGTCTTATCTTTCAGAGAGTTTTGGGAATAGGACCCGTATTGATTACGGGTCGGGACACGAGCTTAACTTTGTGTGCTTTCTTTTGTGTCTTTTCAAGCTCGATATCATGCAAGAGTCTGATTTTTCTGCTGTTGTACTTCAATCTTTTACCGCCTATATTAAAGTCATGAGATCCCTTCAGAAGACTTATTGGCTTGAGCCGGCAGGATCCCACGGGGTATGGGGATTGGATGACTATCATTTCCTCCCATTCCTTTTTGGTGCTAGTCAGTTGGCCACACATCCTCATATGAAGCCAAAATCAATACACAGTGAAGATTTGGTAGATTTATATTATAAACAGTATATGTATTTGGAGTGTATACACTTTATCAATGAGGTTAAAACCACACCACAGGGCCAACTAAGCCTCAGATGGCATTCCCCAATGCTTGATGACATTTCTTCTGCCAAGAGCTGGAGTAAAATCAAAGAAGGAATGATTAAAATGTACAAGGCTGAAGTGCTAGGAAAACTTCCAATTGTTCAGCATTTGAAGTTTGGAGATATCCTTCAATGTCCTGAAGGTGTACACGAGCATAGTGAAAAGGATGAGAGTCATGAAGGACATAATCATGGGACTTGGGGAGACTGTTGTGGCATTAGAGTTCCTAGTGCAATTGCTGCCAGAGAAATGAACAGAATACCTTTTGATTAACTTATAAATGTATATTATGGAGTCTACTGTACAAATTCTACTCGGTGTAACCAAAGTTAGTGGCTACAATGACATTTCTGGGGAAAGCACCCGGAACTGGTAACAAAACCTTTAATTTTCCTTTGGTTTCTTCATATTTACTTACATGGACGTATCCCAATACACAACCATCGGCGATATCTTTTACTGGAGTACTTCCTGGTAAATGGGTGATGGCTAGAATCAAATTTTCAAGGTTATCCTCCGAGAAGTCTTCCACTTTTCTGTAAAATTCTGGGTCCTTTTTCTCTGCTTCATCAGGTTCAAAAGAATCTCCCGCTGGGGCAAATAACATACTGGACGTGAGTTCTTTGGAGTCAATTATCTTATAGAATACAAAGTCTGACGTATTTATTTCGGTCTTGAAAGGAGATAATGGGCTTTTGGGTGTTCCATTGAAATACTGTTTGATACTTTCTTCCTGACACTTTCTTAAAAAGCTATCCTCTACTTCTACTACTCCTTCATTCTTTGTTACCTTAACAATATTGATGTTTTTATGAGCGAACTTCTTCTTTAAGTCAATCATTAGCTTTTCGTTCCCAAGAACAACTATGTGGTCCACCTCAAAATCAGAAACCACATTTTCAATCTGTTTTATATCAAATACTGGTGTATCAATGATGATACCCGAATTTTTGACACCCAAGTCTTCCTCCAAACGAGCCAAGGTAGCCACGCCTAGTTTGGATACTTGCTGGTTATATAATTCGAGGTTTGCATCCAAGGATTCAAATCCGTAGTTTCTAACAATGGGCTGTTTAGGATTATGGACGGTTGTACCACTGGTGGTAGTCCCTCCGTAACCATTGATGGCCTCCAAATCAAAATTATCACTCACAGGAGTAGCGCTAATGGATCCAGGTAAGCAAAAAACCCCATCACGAGGGTTTAAATTGACTAATATTGGACTTCTATCCATTTTGAACCCATACGAACACAAAATTTTACACAACGTAGATTTCCCCGAAGATTTTCCTCCCAAAACCAACACTTTGGGACCTGGTTGTTTGTTCTGATTCACAACATTGGAGTCACTGACGAGCTGACGTTTCTTCTCCAAGTAATAATGAAGATTTATCACTTGTTTCATATTTGTGTCGCTACTAGTATATTCACTGATACTAATATCTTCATTTGTGATATTACTCTGTTCCTTATTGAGCTTAAGTGTATATTCCAACTCACATCCATCTGGGAGTGGTGCAAATACACAAAATTTAACTCCCGTTAAGTTGATTTCTGTGTTTATTGGAAGTTCTGTACCAAATATTTCACCTATTCCGTGAGTGACTTTTATGGATATGATGAGTTTAAACGGAACTTCAAACCTCCATTCCTGTCCTTCAGTAAGTTTGATGGATACAGGAGTTGCAGAGAGCTCTTCATTACGTTCAAATCCTGGGATGTCCATTGTGAGTAGTGGAAACTGGTGCGAAAGGTTGTAGAAATAGGGAGAGCGCTCGCGGCAGCGAGCAGCTGAAGAAGGACAGAGATAAAGAGGACAGTAAGGGAGCAAGGAGGAGTAGAGACTAGGCAAGAGGATCACAATCAGATAGAGAGATCACACAGAGAACTTGGGTTATATAAATTATGAATTGTCATATTATTATGATACACAGTTGAAGACCTGCTTCAAGTCACATCCAGATATTATCAATTGGTAGTGGTTAAACACTGAAATCCAACTTCTTGGGCTTGATTCTGGCTTGGCGATCGCTTAATTTGACGACTTTCCGTTCTCCCGTCTTATTATGGACCAATTCCAAGTGAGTATCATAGTTAATGTCATATTTAGGCTTTGTAGGTTTAGGTTGAGCATCGGATAAGAATGGATTAACCAATTTCTTGGGTACTATTGGTTCAGGCTCATCATCAAAGTACTTAGAGGACTTTCCATGCCATTCATATACTTTATCTTCATCTATAATCTGTTTTCCAGGAGTTTGGGGAACTGGCACTGGGATCATCACATTGGAAGGAGCTTCACATGTCTTCAACATCGACATGAATGGATTGGTCTTACCGGTTGGCTTCAAGAAAAAATCTTCATCTTCTGACTTAGGTTCAGCGTCTTCTTCGTCACTTTCAAATTTTAGATTATCGTTCAACAGCAATAAAGTATCAAATTTAAGTGCTACTGGCTTCACCTTATGGAAATTCCCATTACTTTTCCTTCCAGAACCAACGGTAGACGGAGTTGGAAGTAAAAAATCACTCATTCCCACGTTGGGAGTGAAAATTGATTCAATGTTCTTCTTCCTGGTGAGCCTAGGCGATTTTTGAGGAGTGAAATCAGGCGTTATTGGCTCCAAACTTTGGGCTCCAGAGAGAGTCCCAAGGAAGTTCTGGACTTTTTTGGACGTTTGAGGCGTCTTAAGTTGGATTCCTCTCCCACGTCTTGGAGGTGTTGAAGGAACTAAAGATGACATGACACGGTACGCGATGGCTGGCTGAATTTTGTGCGCGAGTGGGCGCGGGGCCGTGCGAGAACCACCGTGCGAGAACCACCACCACGCCGTGTGGGAACCACTATAACCTTATCACCACAATTCCGCTATTCCGCTTTATGCTTTCCAAACGTATCTCCATCCAGTGGCCCCCTGAAGAGGCGGGCGACGCCACCGTCACCATGGTGGTATACTCCACAGAAGGTCATTTTGTGGACATCAGAGTTTACAAAAACCAATATCCATTGGTCAATGAGCACCCAAGTTTGGAGGATTTCAAGCAGTGCTTTGAGTGGGCCATGACAGGGGATGAAATTCCCATGGAATCAGAGGCTCCTGATACGTATAGACTTGGCTTCACCCATGAGATTGATTCTATGGCGGTGGTCAAGTCGATTGAACAGAATCTTCCCATTGAACAGTGTATTGGAGACCCAGATGAAGGTACATTTAGTAAGATTCCTGGGTCTGAAGATAGAAAAGAGGTGGGGGCCATGGTTAACCCAGCCACTGGTAAAAACCAAGATTACATTGAAATCTGGCGGTCTTTAAGCAGCGTTAGCAGCACTCCCAGGAGTGAAGTTCGAGAAAATGAACCAGATCTCGCTAAAGAGACGATTTATGTATTAAGAACTGAACTGAGCGAGTACCAGGGTCAATTAATTCGTACTGGGAACTGGTGTCAAGGTATCATCTACGATAAAACCAATAAAATCGCCCCATTGAACGTGATCAGAGGCTTTTTCAACGGATCCACCTGGGAATATCTCATCAAATTCGGCCCAAAAACTTTCCCAGTGGATTTCTCGGGTTCCAAAGGATCCTCCATTACCCATGACTCCTTAACTTGGACTTGTATAGAATAAATTCTGGTTCTATTCTAACTTGCAACCATTAAACTGGTTGCGACACACTCTTTGCGCACTATCAATGAAAAATTTGGAAGAATTTCTCCCTAGATAACAATGACAGGAGAAAGCTAGTAAGTATAAAACTGGGGATTTAACCGAGGATGTGCACTAACAATATAGTTTATTTATTCTTGCAGTTATTGCAAATGCAGTTAATTTATTTGCTCAGGTGTTTTTCACCATCATGTACTCTGATTTGGAGTGTGATTATATCAATCCGATCGAATTGTGTAACAAATTGAATCCATATTTCATTCCTGAAGCGGGTTTACACGGTTTCTTAACGGTATTATTCCTTATTAATGGATACTGGTTCCCATTCCTTCTCAATGCTCCATTATTGGCTTATAATGTTAACAAATTTGTTAACAAGAATCATTTGTTAGATGCCACTGAAATCTTCAGAACTTTAAGCAAACATAAGAAAGAAAGTTTTGTTAAATTAGGGTTCCATTTATTATTGTTCTTCTTCTACTTATATAGAATGATTATGGCCTTAGTATCTGACGAGATCTAGATACAGATTAATATACGATCATAGATATGGTTTACCCTAACTATTGTCAAGTTTTAAACTATTGTTAAGTTTAACCTAAACTACTGTCCACTTGAGTAAGGAGTTGGTTTATCTCCTGTAAATTGTCTCCCATCTGCTTCATTACACGTAGCGTATTTATATCTTCTCGAATCGCTTCCATTACGTTCCCATCACAATTATCTTTAATATGGTCTCTCATCTTGGCTATACCATTGGTAACTTCTTTAAACCTTTCATATTTATGCTTCTCATCGTTAAAGTCTTCTCGTGCTTTATTAAGGTCATTATTTACTTGCTTATAGTCTCGCCTTACCTGAAGGATATTTTGTCTCATCTCATCTTTGGCTTTTCGTATCCGAGTGATTTCTTGATTAAGATCCCCAATGCTGCCATGAACGTCTAGTAAATGACTTAAATAGTCCTTTAAATGGGTTTTGAAGTCTTTATGAACGATTTCCAGGTTAATGGTTGTTTCTATCGAGTCAGGTCTGAAATTTCCCACCAAATGCTTTACCACATCAATTGTGTTAATTTTGAATCGTTTGTGTTTGTTCGAGTCCGTCACAAGTCTCTCAACATCGACATTCAACGGCCTTTGGATGTGTCGAGCAGCAGTTTTGGTTAAAGGCGTGGGATCGGGAGCAGCTCTTCTCTTTAGCTTTCTTGTGGCAATCGAACCTTCACTTATATCAAATGGAATAACTTCTGTAACCACTTCTTGGCCACGTCTGGGTCTTCCCCGGGGCCTCTTGGGCTTCTCAGGCTCTTCAGAGGGTAATTTTATCTTTCTGGGACGGCCTTTCTTACGAGGTTTCTTTGGTTCAGGCTCGGGTTCTGGGGTAGGAGACACTTCTACCGCATCAGAATCGGGCATATCATCCACCAAGGCTGTTGTAAGTTCACTATCTGATGGTTCCGGGCTTTCCACTACCTCCAAAGCGTCCTGGATCTGCTCCAGCGATAGTATGGTGGACCTTCTTCTGAATCTTGGTAGATTAATGTCTTGCTCACTGATTAAAGCAGAGTCAAGCATCCGTGGCTTGGGGGAATCTGCAATTTTAAGCAAGTCTACTTGAACATTACGTAGACTGGATGTTAGTTGGGCGCTTAACTTGGTTTATATACATACTCTGCTCCTCTTTTACGGGATTCTTGCTTCTCTAGTCTATCAGCCATACGCGTAAGGAAGTGCGAAAACGATTTAGGGAGAAATACCGCGAGTTTGCAGGCGGAGACGGGGACGCCTGGCGCGAGGCCTCAGTGTACGTAAGACGAGAGAAAAGGATTAAAAGACGTTATATTACTACACACCTATTGTTGGGCAAAGTGTTGTAACAACATGTTTCTTTCTTCAGAATCAGCACCCCAATTCTTAACAACGACACATGAAGCACCAACAACTTTTCTGGCGTTACCGTCTCTGTCTAATTGACATAAACCAGCCCATTCACCTAATTGTTTAGCATCAGAAACTTTGATTAATGGGATTTTTTGTTCTGGTTCATTACATAAAGCTTCAACTAATTTGACAATGGATTCTTCAGTAACAGATTCACATAAGACACATAATTGAGCTTCTCTTCTTGATAAAGCTTTAGAAGCTTCTCTTAAACCTCTGGCTAATCCATCATAGACTAATGAAGTTCTTAAGACAACTTTTAAAGCATCTTCAATGGTGATTTCTTCACTTTGTTCAACGGCGACTTCTTCGACGATTTGTTGTTCTTCAACGTCAGACATAATTATTATTAGACTTCTTCGACAGTTACTCTGCTCAGTAAAGAGAATTTTCACTCGCAAGAATTTTTAGTGGCATGCGGGATGCGTGCGGGATCCAAATACGTGCCAAAACCTATATATGGACGAAAAGAGACGTCGTGTCACGTGGAATGTGCGATATATTAGGGCTACAGACCTGGAACCACTACAACTCCATTTCGTCAGCTCCAAACGGTTCGTCGTCGCTTTCGATGGCCACTTCGTCTCCCATTTTGACACTTGCTTGCGGCTGTTGATGGAATCCCGTCCCATTAAACGTATCGTCGTCATCTTCAAAGTCTACGTCGAAGAAATCATCGTCTGAACCCGTCACTGATGAGTAAATTGTTTTACACTCGCTGACAATTCCATCATAACTTATCTCTGAAGAAGGCATATTGGTAAAAATGATGTCTCCACAATCCTTAGACTTACGGTGGTAGATATTATTATCTTTCGTAGGGTTAATTATGTTGGATAAATCGTTTGCCACGTAAGTTTTTTGGGTGAATCCAAATTTACATAGAATGTCTAGTTTCTCTTTGGGCACAAAGTTCTGTAAGGATTTACCTAATTTAACCGAATTAACAATCACTGGATTTCCTGATTCATTTAAAATGAAGTCACTTTCATCAAGTACTCCATCGATATCACTGGATGTCTCTCTAAGAATTGCTTGTTCCATTTTGTCAAATGCACATTGAAGATCTTGTTTAGCCTTGGAAGAATCTTCTTCAAATGTGCTTAAATACCATATGGATTGACCTTGAGGACAAACTCCGCTATCACCGTTTTGAATTAACGCTTGGATCAGGTAAGCATTATTAGATGATAAAGAATTGGGAGGAAATACCACCATACAGGAAGTTTCGTTCCCACTCATCCATTCTTTACAGTCTTTCTTGACAATTACAACCAATCTATTAATATTCTTGAGCGAAAGATTATCAGTAATTTCATTGTATGAGTCCTTCAAAAACTTGGGCATTTGTGTTGGTGAAACAATCAATTTTTCATTGACTTTAACTATACTGTTATCGCTGAATTTAGCTTGTTTCAATTGAGGGTCATAATCGACTAATGAAGTGTTCAATCTATAAGTTGCACCCCCAACAGCAGCACTTCTACAAAATCCCTGAGATATTTCTCCAGGGCCTCCATATTTCAGCACCAAAACGGGAAAATTTCCATAAATGTTGAAAGACATCAAGTATCTTTTCATTCTAGCTAAAGCTTCAGGAGTTTTAGTTTGAGGCTTCACACAAAGACCAATTGAATAAATCAATTCATTAGTTTGTGAAGTGTCAAGGTTGAATTGTTTAGATAAGAATTCATCAATTGGAACCTTAGCATTATCTATAAGAAGCTGTTTCTTTGTTTCATCGTTATTGTCTTGCAAAACGAACTTTAAAAATTTCATCAAGTACCGTTTAGTTACTAAACTTAAAGATTGATCTGTGAAAATTTCCTCTTTAGAAGTATTTGTGAACTTAGCCTGGAAATTATCATTTTCAAAGATATGGAAATTACTCAAACTCTGGAACTCTAAATACTTATAAACCCGAGATTTCACTAAAAGACTCAACAAATCAGATTGAGCAAACATGATTTTGGGAGTCAAATCAATCCCATATTCAGAACTTTTGAATTGCTGATTAAGTAAATCCCGGGACATGTAGATCTGAGCATCTTCAAAATGCTGTATTCTGCCCGAATTGACCTCCTGGCACCAATTTTGAATCATTTTGATCGTAAGCGTCGAATTGGAATCACCATAGTTAGGTTGTTTATCAATATGAAGCACATTAACTCCTTGCCATGATAAAGCCGCCGCCACAATACTTTCAATTAATCCAGTTCCAAGGATCAATACATCGCATTCATCCATTCGAAGATTGTGTTCTTGGGCTTTTTCAAGTCCAACCAATTCAGGAATCACGTCGGGCGTGTAGGAAACACTAGGAGATCTTTCTACCACAGATGGGCGCCTATCTACTCTGGAGAAGTTACTCATAATTAATAATATAAAGTTCGCGAATGTGAATTTACGAGCCGCCTGAGCACTGAGGGGAGGAGAGTAGGGCGGGAGGGGCTCGAATTTAGGGAGACGTTGGCGGGAGACGCTCATGATCCACCGCGAGGGTTTTTTGCTCATTACATGTCAGATAGGAAAGGATCTTTATTACTTGCATGGCAGGTTAGAAATAAACATTGTTTGGTGATAGGAGGCGGTGACGTAGCGCTTAGTAGAGTCCAACACTTAATAGTTGCTCAGGCGAAGATCACGGTGGTTTCTGGCGACATCCACCCCGAAATTAGAGTGCTCCATGAAAAAGGCTATCTTCATAAATTGGTAGAAAGACCGTATAAATCGAGTGATTTGACGATGTATCAAGACAAAGATATTAGAAGTGTTCTTGTTGACGATGTTACACCAGAAAAGTATCAGGAGATCAGTGACTATGTGTTTAATAATCGGTTTGAAGTTGTATGCTGTGCAATTGATGATCATATTTTATCAGAAAAGATCTATTACCAGTGTAAGGTGCTTGGACTCAATGCTAATATTGCTGATAAACCACCATTGTGTGATTTTTACTTTGGTAGCATGATAAATAAGGACAGTCTACAGATTATGATCTCTACCAATGGGAAATCTCCAAGATTGCTGAAATTGATTAAAGATAACATTCTTAAGACGCTTGATGGTGATATAAATAAAGCCATAGAGAATTTAAATACTGTTAGGATGTATCTCCGGAAGGAAAAGCTACCAGAGGAGAATCCAGAAGTCATAGAGTTGAGAATGACTTGGATAAAAACACTAACTGATTTTTTCAGTATTGGGGATTGGAGCAAACTTGATATAAACGACGGAAATGTACATAGAGTGGTAGACTATTATCCTGAATATCCACCCCAGGAATACGAACAATTTAAGAATATCTTGAATAATTAAGTCAAAAATATTTACAATAATTTTATATATCTTGATGTAAGAAGTCCTTCTCACCTCCAGCTCCTTTATATTCTGCGGCAATTTGTCCATTACCTCTTAATTGATACTGATAACTCATTAAACCTTCTAAGCCTACGGGTCCTCTGGCGTGAATTTTGTTGGTACTGATTCCAACTTCAGTTCCAAATCCGTATCTGAATCCATCAGCAAATCTGGTAGAACAATTCCAGTACACTCCAGCACTATCGACAGCTTTCATGAACTTTTCAGCGTTTTCCTTTGACTCTGTCATGATACAATCAGTGTGTTTGGAAGAATGATAATTTATGTGAGAAATGGCATCTTCCAAAGATTCAACATATGCCACACTAATGTCAAAAGAAAGGTATTCGATATCGAATGATTCTTCATTAGTATCTACCACAGACTCTAAGCTTGTGAGTACACTCTTGATTTCTGGGGTGACGTGCAAAGTAACGCCAGCTGCTCGGAGAACATCAGCAATTTGGTTAATATTTTCAGCGGAAATAGACTTATTGATCAACAATTGTTCGACTGCATTACAACCAGCTGGGTAATTTGTTTTGGAGTCAACCACGACTTTGGTTGTTTTAGTAATATCAGCAGTTTCATCCACATAAATAGAACAAATACCATCAGCATGCCCCAAAACGGGAATCTTGGTATTCTCTTTGATGTTTCTGACCAAAGCATTCGATCCTCTTGGAATAACAAGGTCAATGTACTTATCCTGAGACAACAAATCCCCTACTTCCTCTCTACTTTCAATCAATTTAATAGCATCTTTAGGGACCTTTGTTTCTTGGTCCAATACCTTATTGACTATATCACTCATGGCTTTGAAAGTCTGGAAAGACTCCTTACCACCTTTCAATATGGCTGCATTACCAGACTTAATGGCTAAAGCAGTAATATTGGCAATAACTTCTGGTCTGGATTCGAAAATAATCAAGAGAACTCCAATTGGAGCAGTTACTCTGTATAAATCCAAACCTTCATCTAATTTTTTGGCCAAAGTGATCTTACCTATAGGATCCTCCAAAGAAGCTACGTCCAAAATACCCTGTAACATAGAATCAAACTTCCCTTTGGTACTTAAATCCAATCTTTTAATCAAACTTGATGATAAATCATTTGAGGTAGCGTTTTCAAGATCAATTTTATTGGCTTCCAAGATGGCTGTTTTTTCCGCTAAAAGTCCAGCATGAACCTTTTGTAACGCATCATTTCTCTCGTCCTCACTAAGAGTCTTCAAAGTGGAAAATGCCCTGTTGGCATCCTTGGCTATGGATTCAGCTGACATGAGTCACTGAAAAATTTAGCGCGAAAGATGGCTTATGCACCACGAGCATGGTACCGTCCCACCGCCGCGAAGGGCCGCGCTATTTATAGACTCCCCAGCCCCGGCCCACCGCGGTAAATACGCACAGATCATCAACAAATAAATCATGTCCAACCCGTTTGAAGATAATCTAATAGACCTCGAGGCCAACCGGAATCCATATGATCAGGTCAATTACGACCCGTTCCAGGACCAGTCCTCGATCCACGACCAGTTTGTGGTGGATCACTCGGATGATGAGTCGATACATCGTCCCCAAAATCGGGTGTTTAATAACTTTAGAAATAATTATACCACGATGCAAAATCCATTCGAAGATTCTGAAGCTCCAGGATCCAACATCAAAGACACCCAGGAGCTGTCTGATTTTGACATCCGTCGAATCTGGAGTAATTTGAAGCGGAAAGTCACCAGATCTCCCAATTTGACAGACGACACGCCTAAGGGACCCAGACAAATCTATATAATGAATCACGGGGCTAACAAATCGTTTGGATATTATGGTAATTACATTTCTACCACCAAATATAACTTTGCTACGTTTTTACCCAAGTTTTTGTTTGAACAATTCAGCAAATACGCCAACTTGTTTTTCCTTTTCACGTCTATTATTCAACAGGTTCCCAACGTTTCTCCCACAAATCGATATACCACCATCGGTACATTGTTGGTGGTGCTTATAGTGTCGGCATTGAAGGAAGTTATGGAGGATTTGAAAAGAAACAAAGCAGATAATGAGTTAAACAACACCAGAGTTTTGGTGTTAGACCCCACAACCGGTGAATTTGTGATGAAGAAATGGATTAAAGTACAAGTGGGTGATATAGTAAAGATTTTAAACGAAGAATCATTCCCAGCAGATTTGTTATTGTTGAGTTCTTCTGAGCCTGAAGGGTTGTGTTATATAGAAACTGCCAATTTAGATGGTGAGACGAATTTAAAGATTAAACAGTCAAGAGAAGAAACGTCATATTTGGTTAATCCCAGATTTTTGGTAAGTGATTTAGGCCAATCAGAAGTGTTATCAGAATCTCCCAATTCAAGTCTTTATACCTATGAAGGTAATTTGAAAAAATTTGGATCAAATGGCGATATTCCAATGTCTCCAGATCAGTTATTATTGAGAGGTGCTACTCTCAGAAATACTCAGTGGGTTCATGGTGTAGTTGTGTTCACGGGTCATGAAACTAAGCTAATGAGAAATGCCACAGCTACGCCCATCAAGAGAACTGACGTTGAGAGAATCATTAACATTCAAATCATTGTTTTGTTCTGTCTTTTGATTGTGTTAGCATTAATATCATCCATTGGGAATGTAATTAAGACCCAAGTAAGCAAGAAATCTATGGGATATCTTTACTTGGAAGGTACTTCAATTGCCGGGTTGTTTTTCAAAGACATCCTAACCTACTGGATTCTTTTCTCCAATTTGGTGCCTATTTCCTTATTCGTCACGGTAGAAATAATCAAATATTACCAAGCATATATGATTGGGAGTGATTTAGATATGTACTATGAACCAACAGATACCCCTGCAAATGTTAGAACTTCAAGTTTGGTGGAAGAATTAGGTCAAATTGACTATATATTCAGTGATAAAACTGGTACATTAACAAGAAATATTATGGAGTTCAAAACCTGTTCAATTGGTGGTAAATGTTACATAGAAGACATACCCGAAGATGGACAACCTCAAATGATTGATGGGATAGAAATAGGGTATCATACGTTTGACGATTTGAAAAATCAATTGAATAATACCAACAGCCAACAATCAGCAGTAATTAACGAGTTCTTAACTTTGTTAAGTGCTTGTCATACTGTAATTCCAGAAGACAATGGCGGGGAAATCAAATATCAAGCTGCATCCCCAGATGAAGGTGCATTGGTTGAAGGAGCTGCATTCTTAGGGTATAAATTTTTAATTAGAAGACCTAAGAGTATTACCATTGAAAACACCATAACACATATCCAACAGGAATACGAGTTGTTAAATATCTGCGAGTTTAACTCTACCAGAAAAAGAATGTCTGCTATTTTCAGATGCCCAGACGGAATTTTAAGATTATTCTGTAAAGGAGCAGACACCGTCATCCTCGAAAGGTTGTCACAAACCGAAGAACAGCCATTTGTCAATGCCACTGTTCGTCATTTGGAAGAGTTCGCAGCTGAAGGTCTCAGAACTCTTTGTATTGCATCAAAAATCATATCAGAAGAAGAGTATCAACAATGGTCAGTCAAATACTACGAAGCGTCCACTTCTTTAGATAACAGAAGTGACAAAATGGATGAAGTAGCGGAATTAATTGAGAAAGACTTGTTCTTATTGGGAGCAACTGCTATTGAAGACAAGTTACAAGACGGTGTGCCTGAGACAATTCAAACCCTCCAAACTGCAGGTATAAAAATCTGGGTTTTGACGGGTGATAGACAGGAAACTGCTATAAACATTGGTATGTCGTGTAAATTATTGAGTGAAGACATGAATTTGCTTATCATTAATGAAGAGACAAAAAGTGATACGAAACTCAATCTTCAAGAAAAATTGGATGCCATTATGCAACATGGAGAAGAAGTAGATTCATCTTTAGCATTGATTATTGACGGTCACTCTTTAAAATTTGCGTTGGAAGCTGATTTAGAAGACATGTTTATTGAACTAGCTTCACGATGTAAAGCAGTAGTTTGCTGTAGAGTATCACCCCTTCAAAAGGCTTTGGTGGTGAAAATGGTGAAGCGAAAAAAGAAAGGAAGTTTACTCTTGGCAGTTGGGGATGGAGCCAACGATGTGTCTATGATCCAAGCAGCACATGTGGGTGTTGGAATTAGTGGTCTTGAAGGTATGCAAGCAGCTAGAAGTGCAGATGTTTCTATTGGACAATTCAAATACTTGAAAAAGTTGCTATTGGTTCACGGTTCATGGTCGTACCAAAGAATATCAAATGCTATACTTTATTCATTTTACAAAAACATGTGCTTATACATGACCCAGTTCTGGTATGTATTTGCCAATGCATTCTCCGGGCAAAGTATTGTTGAATCATGGACATTAACCTACTATAATGTGTTCTTTACTGTTTTTCCACCTTTTGTTTTAGGAGTTTTCGATCAGTTCGTTAATGCTAGACTTTTGGATAGATATCCCCAATTATACCAATTGGGTCAAAGTAGACGGTTCTTCAATGTCACGGTATTCTGGGGATGGATTATTAATGGATTCTATCATTCTGCGGTGATTTTCTTATGCTTATACTTTATTTATCATAAAGGAGATCAACTTTCGAGTGGTTTGGTGGTTAATAATTGGGCATGGGGTACTGCGGTGTTCACTACTTGTACTTTAACTGCTTTAGGTAAAGCTGCCTTGGTGGTTACAATGTGGACCAAGTTTACGCTATTTGCAATTCCAGGATCCTTTTTATTATGGTTGGTTTTCTTCCCAGCCTATGCCACAATTGCACCTTTAATTAATGTTTCACAAGAGTACAGAGGTGTTCTCAAAGCCACTTACCCATCTTTGACATTCTGGGCCACGGTATTCTGCATTCCAGTTCTTTGTCTTCTCAGAGACTTTGCATGGAAATTTTATAAGAGAAGAGCTAACCCCGAATCCTACCATTATGTGCAAGAAATGCAAAAATATAACATCCAAGATCATAGACCAAGAATGGAACAATTCCAAAAGGCTATTAGGAAAGTCAGACAAGTTCAAAGAATCAAAAAGCAAAGAGGTTTTGCATTCTCTCAAGTTGAAAATCAAGAGAAGATTATTAGATTATACGATACCACCAAAAAAAGAGGAGAATTCGGTGAACTTCAAGATTAGGAGAGTCCAATTATGTAGTAATATATTTAAGAAACTTTCAAAGTTAGGAAGTGTCCTGGCAGGTACTGATGTTGATAGTTCTACACTAATTTTTGCAGCCTAATCCCAGCTCCATCCTGAAGGGCACACTTGGAACACAGAGTTGTTCAAGGCTAAAAATAACGGAAACCATTGTTCTGTTTGTGGATTTTTCTTGTCCTGGTTCTGGGCCTATGCAAGTTGGCACAAATTTAAAGTGGCTTACATTTTAAACAAGTTTTGTGTTTTAAGGAAGAGGTCCTGCTTGGTTACATACCTGGAGGAGAGACAATGGCTCTGATGGGCTTCAACCCATGCATCTTGTCGTTCTAAAAAACTCTAAAGAACTCAGGAATAATTGAAGAAGATTCCAATTCTAGATTTGACCAGAAAGTCTAATTGAAATCAGGGCCCCTAGAGACAATGAATCTATATTCTGACATTTGTCTAAGTACATCAGCCAACATTGAATGTGTCAAGATTCTGTTGCATTGCAACATCAATTGTAATTATATTTTAAAGTTTCAATCTTGCATGAAGGACAATAGAACGTTTAATCTTAATTAGGAAAGTAACCATATTGGTTTCAGAATTTAGTTTGCCGATAGAGCTAGAATTTTCCCATTGGATAGAATTAATATCCAATTTACCTGCACTATAAGCTATTGTTGATTCTGGAACTTCCGTTTGCAATTTTTTACACCCAAAATGCTACATTTAGGTTGAAGCTAAAAGAATGCTACCCCAGCGCTGTCTAAAAATAGGCTTTACATCCTGTTGCAACATATTGTAGGCCAGAATTATGCTCTGACTTCCCAATAATTGAAATATTAGAAGAACCACACCACAAATTAGAAGAAATGGTGTTATTTCTCCAGAGATTATAACACATATATAGTAGGCTTCCTGGTTCTTTTGCTTAACAATGAAATTCACTATCTTATTTTGTCTAGCTTTGGCTACTTCAACTTCTTTGGAAGGCTGCTACGTTGATGAGCCCCAAAAGGGCCTTAGAGTGGACTATTATGACGATGTGGCATACGATCCAAGAGAGAAACCAGAGATATACACTGCCTATCTCTCACATATTGCAGTTATGGCTCCATCTGATACTAGATACGGAATCCATGATCCGTTCTTTAGTGTTTTAGATATTCCTAGGACTACCAACATTGATATGAGACCACTTTACGGGAGGAAAACCAACTTTAACCACTTTGGTCTAAGACTAACTGGATACTTTAAGGCTCCCCAGACTGGTGAGTATGGTTTACAGATAAATAAGGCAGATGATGCCATTCTGGTTGCAATTGGAGCCGGTAAAGCGTTTGAATGCTGTGGAAGTCCCAAAAAAAGTGTCTCTGATGCCCAAATGGTCTACAGTGGATTGAAAACTGACAGAACAAGTGTTTATATGGAAGCAGGATACTATTATCCAATCCAAATGATATACTATAACACTGCACCTGCTTATGCCATATTAAACGTTACATTTCAGTATCCAGATTTGACTATTCATCAACAAGATCTTCCATTCTACTATGTTCAAGAGGACGGAACTTGTTTTACTACTGTAACTACCACAGAATACTGGACTGGAAGTGTAACGAGGACCATCACAGAGAAACCAAGTGGAAAAGTGGGTACAGTTAGTGTTATTATTGAAGATCCTCCAACAACCATCACCACTGGAGGTTCTTCGGGTTTTACCTACACTACAACCCTTTCGAACGGTGAGCCAGAGGTAGTGGTTGTGACTCCCACTAGTTCGTCTGTGTCCAGGTCTTCTGAGACATCCAAATCTTCTGAGACACAATCTAAGTCAACATCCAAGTCTTCTGTACTGTCCAAGTCTTCCGAAACACTGTCTATATCTTCAAAGACATTTCTGACTTCCTCTGTCAAGTCCACTGTTTCTTCAACAGAGCCCACTGTTTCTTCAGCCCAATCTAAAACAACTTCCATTCAGTCCACAATTTCACTGTCCCAGGACAGTTCTAAAAAGTCTGAAAGTACGCCGGCTCCTGTTCCAGAGTCTACAAGTGTCACAGAAATGAATACAATTACCATCACAGGTCCTTCATTAACCACCTACTTATCTTCTTTCACAGGAGTTTCAGGAATAACTTCAGAGGTGGTGATTGTCACACCAATTCCCCAAGTTCAGACCACGACTATCACTGGTGCTTCAGCAGAAACTTATACTACTATTCTCACCAGTCCTATTCCCAGAACTGAGGTGGTTGTGATCGTTCCAGTAAATCCAGGACCGTATTGTAACTCCTCCAGTCTAAGTACATATGACCGGAGTCCCAGAACTTCTCTGGGTAGCAGGAATGAGGGAAAGACTACAACTTCCCTTGAGCATCCTTCCACAATGACAATTCAATGTGAATCTTGTGGTGCCGGCAAACCTGCTGATTCAGAGCTTGGATACGCTTCTGGTGTTCTTTCCACTTTTTTATCAAGTATAAACATGGAACTGAGCCAGAGCATCAGCTCCAAAAAGCCATTCCCTTTGGCTTCTGCTTTTCCAGGAGCAGCTTCAGAATCTTCTATTTCCATTTTATGCTTATTAAGTTTCCTTATCTCACTTCTACAGTTTTAATTATTTTTTTGGTCTTGTTTATTAAGGTTCACTTTGACCGATCATATGTAGTTTAATATAATTTCAACACAATCAATATAATAGCAGATTTCTCATGAATTACCTTGAGTCTCGTCAATACCATTTTCCATGCTTTTCAGCTGAAAAATCACAGTTTGATCTTTGAAGCTTGGTAAATGTGATTATTCAATTCCAGTTTCCCGTTATGATATACCAAGAAACCACAATCTTCTTTTCTAATCAGCATTTCTTCTCGATTTATGGGAGGTACCTGCATACACTTGAGTTTCGCAGCCATATGTATTATATAATCGTGAGTGGGAACAGAAGTGTCAATTGGATGTCAATTATAGTGTCTATAGAGGTGGCAGTGTATCTATGCTATTAGTGTTCACTGGCTGAAACTCAATGTTCTTTTGAGTTGAAAAATTTGGCCGGGAATTTGCTTTTGACTATAATCTCAACCATTTTTGAATAGTTTGACTCAATGTTTTTTTTAACTATGGGAGAGGAGAAGTCCAAAATGTCCCCTATCATCATCGCAGTAATATATAGAATAACGGGTACTATTTTGGGGATTTTTGGAATTCATTTATTGGTGAATTATTAATACTTAATTTATGCAAAATTTACATTTTTCCATAGAGTTTACATCAAAACAATATATGCAAAATAATAAGTGGTTGATGTTCAACCATTACTCAATGCAACACGTCAATAAGATTGAGATACTTTCATGAGGAAAGGTCTAATCTTTTGGACTGAGAAAGGAAGCGTGGTCGTTATTTCTTGATGTCGAGATCACTTATGATCCTGATTATAATTTCTATGTCTATTAGTGGAATCAATGTATTTGTGCATTTTTGTGGAGCAGTATTTGTGGTTGTATGAACTTAGAGGTTTACAAAGCCAACCTGTAAAATATGTGTATTTGTGGGTGTATGAAGTAAGAGGTTCACAAAAACAACCTGTAAAATATATTTGTGTTTGTGGCAGTATCGACTAAGCAGTTTACAAAAACAACCTGTAAAATATATTTGTGCTTGTGGCAGTATTCACTAAAGAGTCCACAAAAACTAACTTGTAAAATATATTTGTGTTTGTGGTTGTACAAACTAAGAGGTTTACAAAACCAACATGCAAAACATGTCGCCCTTCATGCCCTATTTTTTGCAGCCGAATGTGCCAAATTCGCAGTTTTGCCTCGTGCGAAAATACATAATCATCTTACCAAAGTATGGTAGACAAAGATACGCTAGGGAACGACATAAGTCCCGATCCGGATAGGAACGTACATCCCCAAGCACACATAAATAACTTCCCGCCAGGAATTTTGGTTGAAATATTCTCAAATCTCGAGTTAACCCAATTAAGTACGTTAAGATTGGTGTGTAAATTGTGGAATCATGTTGTATCAGATAATAGCATTTGGGAGAAGTCTTTCAGGACCAAGTTTGGTAATGATGAGATATTCCCCAGCTTTTCAAAGTCCAGAAGCTGGATCATCGAATATTTGGGCCGGTTGAATAATTTGAAGAAGTGGAAGAAGGGAGAGAGTTCTCATATCACTTACCATATTATTAATGAGATGTATTTGGGAGATAATGAGTATTGTTTGACCAATTTCTTCAATGACAAGCTTCTCAGCTACTCCAAGATTAACAACAATATCACCATGTGTACTTTGCATAACGGGAAGAACGAAACATTCATCCCGGGGAACAATTTTCAGGTCAATTCGTATGCCATAAATTGGAATTATCTTGTTTTTGGTACCACAAATGGCGGTTTATACATAAAGAACTTGATGACTTCCACTACAGCAAGCAGTCGGTCGTCCATAAAAGAGGTCGTGGAAGAAGGAAATGGAGACGACCAGATAAGTGCCATAGACTTAAATCTATATTCCGACAAAAATAAGATCAAATTGGACATTGTGACTGGGTCTGACATGGGAAATGTTGTATTCTATAATTTGAATGGAGATATGTTGAAGAGGCTTGAGGTTGGATCTAAAATATTCAAGGTCAGATCTGATTTTAAAGAAACAATAGTGGCAGTTTCCCAAAAGACGGTAGTCATAGTGGATTACTCTCTGTTTGAAGAAACTGTTATTGAACTCGACATAACCATCGACCAAACTTGTATTATAGACTTTGATTTTGGAGATTGCAACGTAATCTTGTGCCAGGGAAATAAGATTAGAGTTGTGAATTTCAAAGAGTCGCCAGTAATAAGAAAATTAGATCTACCATGGAATATAAAGCTAGGGAAACTCCAGCAAAATATCAGGGCCACTAGAGACCACCTGGTGGTCGGACAAGACGGTCTTTTCTATGCCAATGTCTTGGAAGATAATAGCATCATTGTGTGGAATATTAGAGAGCATCTGCTTGACATCAAGGTAAGATGCCAATTCAGAAGCGAATTCAAGTATAAAAGTCTAAGCTCAATTGTGAATGACCCAGACACCATAAATGCAATTGAACTCAATAGCTCTGTGGTGATAACAGGAGGATGGAATGGATTTTGTAATGTACATGATATCTTCACTGGGAAGTTTATACGAGAGTGTTCCATCAAATATCCTAAAAAGTATCCCTACATGTTCAATTTCAAAATCCCTGTCAAGGGAATAAGGCTTAATGACACCATTAGTCAAACGAACGGTTTAATTTTATGTGGAGACCTCGTACAGTATTTCCAGTTTGGCTCCATTGATTTCAAAGATAAACCCGAAAAGAAGAAAAGAGTTAATATAGGAGACGGAAACAAAAGAGGAAGAAACATCCAAGGAAGAATAAAGGATCAGCTTGAAGACTACGATCTCGAGAAATACAACCAACAGAAATTGGATAAATTGCTTGACAAATACAATGGAGACGAATATAATAGTGAAGATGAGCTTTCAATAGCCATAGCTATGAGTCAAAGCACCCACAACAAAGAAGATGAAGAGCTTAAAAAGGTTCTAGAACTAAGCAAACACGACCACACACACGACAACCCAATCCAACCAGAACAGGAAGACGAAGACCTCAAAAGGATCTTGGAACTCTCCAAACTTGAACAAAAACAGACAGGATTTGCCCAAGATCCGTGGGGAAATGCCTGGACCGGGGCGGTAGAAGGCTCCAGCAGGCAGCACGGCGGCCCAGAAGCAGATCGTCCTGGAACCGAACCCGATTTGGAGGAAGAAGAACAATTAAAAAGGATATTAGAACTTTCACTTATAGATCAATAAACGTAGACCTGAGTCTAGAACCATTTGACAGTAGTTTAAATCCGAGGGCATAATGGGGTTGAAAGGCCGACTGACACGGACACGGAGCCAAAACCCGCCAAAGGAGCTCAAATCCGCCCCCGGTCTTACTCTCGGATTTGTTCCGTCCAAATCAAGCCTAATGCCGTACGGTTCCGGAAGGGAAAAAACGGAATCCAAATTTTTTCGTACAAGCCACGACTTTTTGGGCCAATTGACTCAATTCTAACAGTATAAAATTTTATATTTCCCTACACGTAGGATAAACAACATTAATCTAAACAGCAAAATTGCTGAATAATTTACCTTTGATTTCGTATAAATAGCTTCATTTAGTACATGAAAGGATGGTATTTTGTTCATTTATAAAGGCAAGGTATTATCCTGTTCATGTGAAGTTCTTTCAGAGTTCAGCTTCGTACTTAAACAATCAAAGTTTGACCAAGTTTCAAAGCAACTATGCCCGAATCTTTAAAGGAGAAGGTCCTCATCCATCACATAGATATGGTAGGTTTTTGGGAATAGCTGTAGGACATTATGGATTATATTATACCATATTTAGTAAAGATGGAGACAAAAGGGAGCCAAATATTGATATATTACACTTTGATCCCTTACCATTACACAAGCCCGTAAGAAAGATGCATATGGCCAAATTCTTCATCTGTGGGTTGAATTCTGAGATGTATAACACCATCAAGGAGTTGAAGACCAAGACCAAGGACTATTTATCATTTTTAAGAAACCCATCATTTTTATCTGGTTTAAGGGAGGCCATCCCACAGGACAACCTTCAAGAGATTAAGGTTCAAGATATGCATGATATAGAGGCAGAATTCAGTAAGCATAACCCAACGCTTCACGATAGCACTCAAAACTTTACTTCTAGTCCTAGTTTCAACACTGAAATCATTGAAAGTGAAGAATCTTTTGATAGTTATGAATCCAGCCAAATTCATATGATTGAGAGACTATACAGTAGTGAAGATTATGACCTCATATATCCAATTTATCAATCAATAAAGAGACATGACATTTCACTTGGATCAATAGAATTATACAACAAAGTTTTGGATTCAATTTTATACAGAAAGATCGATAACGGGCTGGAATTAAGTGTGATTGAAACAAAGTTGACAAATCTTCTTACTGTTTATCAAGATCTCTTGAATGAAAAGAACCCTGAATTAAGACCAAACAATGAAAGTTTCAACAAAGTGATAGTGGGATTATTGGATGGAAGTTTGAAAACCATTCAAATTTCTAAGTCATCTAATCTCCCAACAATCATATATAACGATGCCTTTGTTAAGTCACAGGAGTTTGCACTCATAGCAATTGAACTCATTTTGTCAGTAAAGAAAATCCAAACCCTTGATTTAGAATCAATTTACCCTAAATTATTCAAAGTCCTTAATGAATTCCCAAACTTGGCAAATGAAGATTTACTTCTTTTAGCATTCAATAATATGATCAAAGATTCTAAGAAATTTGACTACTACCATCAATTAATCAATTTAACCAGCCAATTCAACCAGCATGGAATTCTTCAGTCTAACAAGGAAGCATACGACTTTTTGTTTCACATTTACAACAATTATAAGTCGATGTCGTCACATTTCAACCGGTCACAAGATTACAAAATCTATGAAAGTTTATCAATTCAGTTGATCAGAACTGATAACTTTGAATTGTCGGCAAAATTCCTTGACTCTGTTCTTTTATCTTTCAAGTCCAGCTATAAAGTCCAAGAGAAAGAGCAAGTCTCTCAATTAATATCCAACTACTTGATGGAAGTTTCCAAAGTAAATTTGACTGAAAGTTTCAATCTCATGAAAGAGTTCAACAAGCTCAACTTCATACCAGAAGTGTCAATGGAATTAAACAACCAATTGATTGACAGATTCATCCAAGAATATTACCAATTAGAGTCTAACAAAAACGAATCTAATTACGATTCTGTCTGTGCCAAACAGCAGCAAATTTATCACAATGTTTGGGAAATCATTGACTACAATCTTATTAGAAAGGACTTCAAGATTAATTCTAATTTGATTGCTCTTTCACTCGACTTGAATGATCAAGACAATGTTTTCAAACTCACAAAGATGTTGTTGCTTAGTGATGAGTTGATTGATATCAACAGTTTGAAGAAACTTTTGAATTATTACTACCATGGATTGAATTATAATTTTGTTAACAACTATTCGATTTTAAGTGATTTGATTGAGCACCAGAGCAAATTCTATGATAGCCACGGAAAACTTAATGATTACTTCTCCGAGATAGTTGACTTTTTGATCATTCCTGGTAACTCCCATAGTTTCAAGACTCTTTTGAATTCTTCAATGATTAAAGACATTTTTAACAAATTTGATTTAACGAACGACAAGATTTATGGACTCATAAGATTTTCCAAGTACCTTATTGAATATCAACGTTCGAATGACGTAGACCCAAAGGATTTACTTAAGGTGATGAACTTCCACAGTATTTTGATTAATGAATTTGAGAACCCAGAGTTGGTTTACGTTTCTTTGGATGAAGATTTAACTAAATTCAAGTCAGATTTGATTGACTTATTCAGATCTTTGTATCCCCAATTAGAAGGTGCTACCAAATCAATGAAAGAAACGGCCAGATGCTTGGATATTGAAGCTGCTGACAAAAAAACAGTTGCGGTTACTCCTGTCACTGATTTAGTGCCAATGTTGAATATTTATTACCATTTAGGTATGAACAAGTTCATCGAGTATTCAAAATCGGGACACGATTTCACAGAGAATACCCTTAGAGCTATGATAGATAACCAGTTTTTGATCAAGAATGCAAACAAGATAAACATGAATAAATTTGTGAAACAAGTTATTAATACTGGAAATGAGGAATTACTCCATTCTTTACTTGAACAAAATATCGACAAAGTTTCTATAACTGTACTCAAGCATTTAGATTCTACTACAAGTAAAGTGTTTGATATTTTAGTTAAGAATCTCCTCACATCTTCCAACAAATACTTGTACCAGTTATTTGTGTCTGCTAAGCATGGGTTTGATCTTACTGACAAGCAAATAACCAAGTATCTTAGAGTGCTTTCAAGAAATGAGGATCACAAGGAAATCAGCAAGATTTTTGATGCTAACCCCAACTTGATTCACACTAATGATGCGACCCTCAGCATCTATTTAAGTTCTTTACTCACCAATAATGATCTTGAAAAGTTCAATTCAGTAATCAGATCCCAATTTGGAACCAAAGAATCATTGAGCAAATTGTTAGGTAATGAGGAGCTCAAGTCAATTGTGGATGATTATTATCTTATGACCAAGTACAACTCTAGATTTTTTACACCAAAAAAGTTTAGAGACGTCAACAAATTAAGTGATTCTATCTTCAATCAATTGAACAACCCAGAAAACCTCAAACAGGTTCTTGAATTGAATTCCAAGCTCATCAATGTGAATCAACAAATAATCTTGTCAAACATTCTCACAAAGATCAAAAACTACGGATTAAATTTTAGAGTTATTTTCACCTTTTGTGAATTGTCGGACATCAAGAAATTGTCAATTACTAACTTTAAAAAGTTAATTGCAATCCTCACAAGAGCCAAAGATGAAATGAATCTCACTATCCTTTTCAACAAATTTGCCAACGGTGAATTAAGTTCATATATCAGATTTGAAATGATCGAAGTATTGGTTTCCAATATGAAAGATAAGTTGGAATTACTAAAGGAATTCAAACATTCTTTCCAAACTTTGGACAGTCAACTCAACCTCAAAAGACTAGAGAATTTTAACGTGTGAACATGTAAATAGTATTTATATAATGAATAACGATATGACGAAACTCCAGGTGCCCTCCGTCTAACGCCGCTGTTAAAATCTGTCAAACGCGCGGCGGAATTTCTCACTAATTCTCCCCAATTCTCCCCAGCTATGAGCAAAAGAGCCCACGTTACCGCCATAAAATCCTTCAATTCCAACCATTTGAACTACGACCAGTTCAGGCCAAGTTTCCAAAAACCAATTGTTGATAAATTTCTCAAAGATTTGAAGCTTTGGGACAACAATGCTCCCCAGATCAATAAAACGGTGGTGGAATTGGCTGCCGGAACCGGTAAATTCACCAAGAATTTGGTGGACCAGGGATGGAAGGACAACTTAATTGTGGTGGAGCCCAGTGAAGGAATGCTTGAGAGCTTCCAGAAGAACTTTCCTGGTATCAAAACCCATCTTAGCTCGTCATATTCCATTCCCATGAAAGATCATTCGGTAGACGCCATAGTTGTATCCCAGGGATTCCACTGGTTCGCTGACGAAGAGTCGCTTAAAGAGATTAAACGGGTGCTTAAACCTACAGGTGTGTTTGGATGTATCTGGAACTTTGACGGTCCCTCCAGGTCTCAAGAGCTAACCAATAAGGAAGCAGATATCACGTACTTATTTGACCCGGAAATATCTGAAGCTATAGGTAAACAGGACCTCAGTGACTCCATGGCCGTAAGCAAGAAGACTATGGGGTTGTACGAGTGGAATATCCACGTAACCAACCACTTATATGGCTACGACGTGAACGTTCCTCAATATAGAAGAGGTGTGTGGAAGGATTTGTTGATGAACAATCCGTATTTTAAGCCATTGGACCAGGAAAACTACTACTACTATAAGCTCCTAATCAAGGGCACATCTGTATATGACTACTGGCTCACCAGATCTTACATCACAAGCTTATCGGACGAAGAAAAGGAGAAATTGAAAGACAAGATAGAAGATATCTTAGACGAGTACGTTGTGGACAACGATCAAATCATGAATGATGGGGTTGTATATTTACAAAGAGTAATGGGGACACACTCAATTACTGTTTCTCCTAAAGATTAGGGCCTATAGGTTATACAGTGGCCGTTTTTTCAGTAGGTTTTTCAGATTTTTCAGCTTCCAGTTTTGGAGGAGACTTTTTAGGTATGCCCAAAGACCAAATATCAGCAAGAAAGCTGTATTTAGTTACACTCGTGTTATTGAATTCATAAAATTTCCCAATGTCGTATTCTTTTTTTTCGTTATACAGTCTGATCCTATCATAGGCACAATAATAATATCCACTACAAACTCCATTTTTCACCCATCCTTTCTGTGGATCATATTTTAGCTTGTGGGTCTTCACTCCGTTCTTGCCAAAGTCTGGAATTTCATCCAGGTCTCTTTCTCTTGTTTTCCAGTACTTATGCTGCTTTTGTTCCCGTTTCAAATTCATGTCATCTTTGATATCTCTATAAGGAGGAAGAGAAGGTGGTACAATGGCATGTGTGATGACCAATGGAGACGAAAAAGTTTGTTTTAACTGGGACTGACCATATTTGGAGAATGGATACAGAGTTCTGTCCTTATAATGACTGTTTTTCTTACAAAAACTGAAGCCTGAATTAATCCAAAGAAGCTCCCCATTCTCATTAATATGGCCTGGATGGGTGGAACAGACTTCATGGGACTTAGATTCATATACCTTATACTCTTCAGCAGAATCTACCCCTACGGAAGCCGCTTCATTCTCATTAAATTGAAAATTGGTATCTCCTGCCATCATCAAACTGAGCCAGTAGAATTCCTTGTCTCCCCACATAGCAGTTTTGAGTGGCTCTCTCCACAAACCAAGTGGAACCATCATCATAACCCCACGAATGTGTTTCTGTTTATTTAAAGCCACCACTCCAGCTTCCTGGAAGTGTCTAAACCCTTTAAGGTATCCATTTGCAGCAAAATCAGTTTGGTTCAAAATGGGAATTTCAAGCATCAGATCTAGAGAATTTTCATTCGTGGGCATAAGCCGTTGCATATAATTGGTTTCAAGAAAGTCATTAGTATCCCTTAAGCTCCGGTCTTTGAAGAAATAGGTTCCAGTGGTCTTGTATTGATGGGAGTCAAAAAATCTTTGGGGCTCCACCAACGGAACCGTATCAGCATCCAAGAGAAGAATCTCCTTAAAAGAACTTAAAATAATGGCTAAGAGCTTATTATTATAGCTCCCAAAGTATTTCTTACCTTCTACAACTCCTTTGACGGCTGTAAATATCACTTCTTGCTTGGGCCAGGTAGATTTATATTCTTCTACCAATCCCAAGATATTGTCTTTCCCTACGTCTCTGCCATCAGGAACAGGGGCGTCTAAGGCTTTTTCAAGGCTTTCATTGGCAGCCTGGATTAGAATATCCTTGGATTTGGTACTGAAGCTTCCCCGAGTCACTATTTGTATGGGGAGCTTATTATTTAAGGCTCTGAGCACTCGAATTAGCCGTACAATGTCTTTAGAATGGGTGGAAGTGGACGCTAGAACAATGCCCTTCCCATTCATGTGCTTCTGGATGAACTCCACCCGATTCTGGCCCTTTTCAGGTTGATAAATCTTATTGTTAAACCTGCCTGTGGTGAAATCTGGGATCCCATTATCAACTATAACCAAATCATCTCCCAGTACAATTTCATATACCGGCAATTTGTCGGTCATAAAATGGAGTATCATCTCCGTTAACTTGTCAAAAAGATTCTTGTTGATTTCCAGGCCTCTTCCTAGGAAACATTGACCATAGGCTCGTAGTATCAGTACAGAATCAGCCATTTTTTGATCCACACTTAATGTTTCCTCCAACTCTTGGTAAAAGTTCCCAATAATCTTGAATTTTTCCCTATTCGATAGCAACACTTTTTCCTCATGTCGTTTTTTAGCATCCAAGAGCCGCTTCTTCTCCCTATTGAAAAAATTCTCCAATTTATCTACGTCTTTATTGTATGATTGACCGTCAAATAAAGGAAATTTCCACTCAGGGTTCCTTTCGATAAAATTCAGGAAAAATATTTCACACTTATCCCCAAGTGGTTTGTTCAAAATCCCAGGATTCTTGTTAAGAAACCGATCAAGATCACTATACCTATAATTTGAATAATGGATCTTTTTCCTTATCCTCTGATCATGCTTGGTAAATATTCGAGACGAATATTTGTCTATCCAGATTTCTGTCACCACCAAGTAGGAGATTATACAAATAAACACAAACGTTATGAAAAATCCAATTCTCTTAGAGGAAATCCTCATGGCTGTCAAAGATTTAAGGAGATTTTGGACGTTTTTTGGATGTAGGGGGATAAAGTTTGACACATCCAAGCCTCCAGGTCGCACGTGTTGCAGCCAATTTGGATTTGTGGATGGCGGCTGTTTGTGAAACAGAGAGGAAACATAGAGGAAATGAGTTAAGAGGAGTTTCTGGTGAGAGGCTTTCCACGAGTTCAAACATACAATTGCGCCGGATCCCGTCCCTGGGGGAACGTAGCGTTTTTAAGGTTTGTGCACAAGAGGATATTTTTAGATATGTCAACTGCTGGATTATATGCAGAACATGCATATCATTAGAATGCAAGTTGGCGATCAGTCCTCTTAGGAAAGGTTAATTGTTCCGGGCCAAGCTTGGCTAGAATATACACAGGACGTATATCAATCTACAGCTACAAAGTATATACCACCAACCTTAATTAGTTACTTAACGAGCTTTACCGTCTGCTGCCTTCACATACAAAATATCACCATCTTCAACATAATAATCTTTACCTTTTTGTAACAACTTACCGGCAGCTCTAACACTAACTTCATCTTTCAATTCAATCAAATCTTCATATTTAATGACTTGGGCCAAAATGAAAGTCTTTTCCAAATCAGTATGAATTGTACCAGCAGCTTGAGGAGCAGTGTACCATCTTCTAATGGTCCATTCTCTAACTTCATCTGGACCACCTGTGAAGAAGGAAATCAAATCCAATTTTTGTCTCATACTGGTAATGATCTTTGGTAATGCAGATTGAGTACCGATTTCTTTCAAGTAGGCTTCTCTTTCTTCATCACTTTCCATACCAACTAATTTTTCTTCTAATGAAACACTGATTGGGATGATTAAATCACCTGGAGAAAATTCGTCGACCCATTCCTTGATTTTTAATAAGTACTTGTTCTTTTTTCTGATATAATCTCTTTCACTTAAGTTAATTAAGTAAATACATGGTTTAGCAGTTAATAAGAACATAGAATTAATCACTTCCACTTCTTTAGCAGTCCAGGTTTGGTTAGCAATTCTTTGCTTGTTTTCCAACATACCGATGATTTTTTGAACCAATTCAGCTTCGACTTTCTTTTGTTTAACTTCCAAAGATTGTCCACCTCTTTTGGTGATTTTTTCAATGGCTTCCAAGTGCTTGGTAGCGAATTCAATATCCTTCAATCTTAATTCATCCGAGATAATTTCCAAGTCGGCAACTGGATTAACTTCATCGTTAATGTGAATAATCTCTGAATCTTCAAAACATCTAACCACTTGGAAAATGGCATCAACTGCCCTAATGTTGGCTAAGAAATTATTACCCAAACCTTCACCAGCGTGGGCTCCTTTGGTCAAACCAGCAATATCATAAATGGTCATAAATGCAGGAACCTCACTTTTTGGTTTATACAATTCACATAACTTATCGAATCTTGGTGATGGAACAATAACTCTGGCTTCCTCTGGTTCAATGGTTGCGAATGGATAATTGGCAGGATTACCTAAAGGAGATTTAGTAATTGCCTGGAAAAACGTGGACTTACCGACATTGGCTAATCCAACAATTCCAGATTTTAAATTATTACCTGGTCTACCTAATAAAATTGGTTTCTCTTGAGCAGCTTTCTTCTTTGGGGCCATTATAAGTAATTTTTTTGAGTTGAGAATTTGAAAAATTTTGATCGGGAATGTACACGACCCGCGCCTAAAAATTATATAAGTGCACGACTTTTGATGGTGCGAATTTGGCCAGTAAAATTTTCAATCTGTTACCCGCAGCTAAATGTTTAGAACAAATTTGATACAGTTTAGAGGTTTAAGTGTTAGTAGAGTTCTACTCCAGACCAAAAGTTCGTGTGCGGCCGGAACTGTTTTGAATTTAAAAATCAAGAAAAACGGTAACGAACCCGTGGCGCTAGAGGATAGTGAATATCCAGATTGGCTTTGGGATTGCTTGGATAAGGAAAAGCAGGATAAAATGTTGAAGGAGACCGATTTTATGAAGTGGAGAAGGAAGCAGTTGACTAAGGCTAATACGTTGAAGATTAAAAATAACAATTTTTTGTCTAAAATGTAAGATAACATAGCATTAACAAATATCAGACCACAAGCCAAATATGGTTAAAGGGACAATTGAGCGTTTAAGAAACTAATTTGGTCAACACAGGCACGCTGGGGTTCCCACATATATCATGACCATCCATGTACATAAACAATACAAAGAGTAACGATCAATTTTTGGTGTTTCCCCAACATTTTTCAGTATTATAATCTTTCGTAAACTGCTCCTGTGACGCCAATTTCTCCTCCAAAAACCAATAATACTCTGACCTCCTGGTTTCTATTGCCTCTAACCACTTCTATTTCCCTCCAATCCCCAATCCCCCACATTTTGGCCACTGCTTATTGGTGAAGATTCTCACCAACTGAAAATTTTTTACCAAACCTTATAAAATGTCAGATCCTGAACCTCAGGAAGAATTGAAGACATTGAAGTTACAAATAGAGCTTCCCAAGTGTATTTCTGCTTCAAAAGAAACAGTTGAAATTGAAACCACTTTGGACGAAACTCTCCCCCAGTTGAAGGAGACTTTAGGTTTGATTCCCAGAACTGAAAATTTGACCAACTTCCATATTTATTACAATGATATTAACTTATTCGAACAATTTACCGAGGACAATACTTTTGGTGATGTTTTACAAGTATTAGGATTGTCTGGTTCTAATCTTAAGCTTAAATTGGTGGAGAAACCTTATAATTTGTCAAGCGTATATGACCATTTGTTGAAATTTAGACAAGTCATTGGCTTACACCTTTTAGACAGATCTAGTGATAATTTAGGTGCTAATGGAGGTGTCAGCAAGTTTAATGATCTTGGTCTTGAAGCTGTTAGAGCTCCAGAACCAGCCAGCGAGTCGACTCCAGAGCCAAAAGATGAAAAAGATGCTTCCCAGACTAAAGATTCTACTCCAGAACTTACAACCGACGAGAAGGAATTGGCGGTTAGACTCGCCGAGTTGGTAGTCACCCCCGAAGCTAAAGTCAACGAACTTGCTTCTTTTCCAAATCCTTATGCCAGCCTTAAACTTCCAATCAAAAGTCTTACCATTTCCCAATGGTCTCCAGTACCTCCATATCAGAGATCTAAAGGTGATTTGTTGTACTTGACATTACAAACATTAGAAAATGAAGTGTTCCAAGTTACGTGTCATTTCTCTGGGTTTTTTATCAACAAGTCTTCTTCTTCGACTTTTAATCCCCAGCCTAAAAATCAATCTAAATCCTTCATTTTATTCGATTTGGTTAGAAGCTTATCACCTGCGTTTGAGAAGACTATTATCTCCAACTCCACCCACTTACACTCGTCTGACCAACCAGAAACATACCTTATTGCAACCAATTCTTTTGTCAATTATCCATGGTTAGTCAACAAGAAAAATCTTCATAACAATCCAGATTTAACTCAAAACCAACTTCCAATTTTGAATGGAGGGGTTGACGGAAGTGATTCTATTAGAGATTGGAATGAAGAGTTCCAGTCAATCAAAGAATTACCCAAATCTACCGTCAACGAAAGAATTCTTAGAGACAAACTCCTCAACAAAACCATCTTTGACTTCAATAAAGTTGCTACCCAAACGGCTATTGACATAATAAATGGCAACATAAACTCCCTTAACATCAGTGAAGACCCAGAACAGTTGACATTTTTGAGGAATGGAATCTTTTATTCTTACGGTGTGGACGCTACTGGAGCTTTTGAAGCCAAAGGTGGCGATGAAGCTGCTAGATATACAGCAGGAAAGGATTTGAACACCGTTAGATTATTGAATAGATTGGATACAACCGATATTCACAATCTTTTGACCTTGGTGGTGGACTATATGGGAAGAAGAATCATTTGTCAAGCTCCAGTTCCCGGGATATTCCAAGAAACCACAGATGAACAGGGTGAAGTTGTTGATAAGGTTGCTCATGGATCGAATTCAGAAGGTTCTGGTATCAATTTCAACCAGAAGTTTAACGAAGCATCAAAACCAGTGGCCGAAGCATTTCACTTAAAACCCCATTCTATCAACCTTGAAGATGGTACCACCACTGAACAGTTTGTTTTATCTAAAGACATAAAAGGTATCTATGGAACTGATGGAAGAAAGTATATGATTGACTTCTATAGAAGTAGCCCATTAGATATTTCGTTTATCGAGAAGAATTTTGGAGGTGAATATTCCTATCCTCATAAGGAAGCATTGATTAGACATGAAGCAGTTGAAGAGTGGTGGAAACGTCAATTGGCTGTGTTGATCAAGCAAGAAACAGACAGATTAGAAAAAGAGGGTAAGACATTTGACACCAAAGAAGGGGAAAAGCCTCAGATTTTAGTCCAGGGAGACCAAGTTTCAGTTAATCCCGATGCTTTCACTTCTGATTTAGAGTCTAAAGAAGATCAGGACGGGGCTAGACAAGTTTCAGACTTCATTGATACTTTAATTACCGAGTTTTTGACTGAAACCAGTGGACAATTGGCTCCTTTTGATGGTGGGCATTTAAGTCTGAGCTTACATAAATTTGGTATTAATTTAAGATACTTGGGTACAATTGCCGAAAGAGCTTTGACAGAAGCAGACAACGAAGAAAAAAGAGCTCAAGAGGCTAGAGAAGAATCAAAACTTAAGAAAGCAGAAGATGCCAAAGCCAAAGAAGCAGAAAAGGTAGACAAAAAGGAAGAAGATAAAGAATCAACTCCAGAATCTACCGAAACTACGGCAAATTTTGAACCAACCGTTGCCAATCTTCACACAATCCATTCACTTGCTGTGGTTGAGATGATTTCAAGAGCTGTCAAGCATCTTCTTAGAGATTTTGCCAGAAAACTTCCAACTAATCTCATGCCTCTGTTTGTCAGCCACTTTTTCAATTGTCTTTTCGGCACTTCTATCAGCCCTGCTCCCATCTGTCTTATTGATGAAGACCTTAAGGCTTTCTTCGACCTCAAAGATCTTATGTTCACTAAACTTACGCCTAATGGAGTTGTCTTGTTAGTTCAAAAGGAAGTTCTTACCAGATTCAGATACACCTTACCAGAAGAATTCATGGAAACCGTCAACAAATTCCAGTTATTCAGAGAATGTTCCATTAAATTTGGTATCCAATGGGCCGCCAAAGATTATCCTTTCACCCAAGAACAATTTGACCTCATTAAAGATTCAGCTGAAACTCAAACCAAAGTCACCGAAATTGCCAATGGATCCAAGAAGTCAAAGAAGAACAAAAAGGCCGTTTCTGTTGTGGAAAAAATCATCACTCGTCAAACAATTTTCGTCCCTGAAGACATTATAAGCTTTATTCCAATTGTTAAAGACTCAAGCTACAAACCAACTTTATTTGATGAAGTTTCGGAAACTGCAAGAGCTGAGTTGGCCAAAGACCAGAATAACGGATTGATTTTATACAACGAACTTCTTTCGTTTTACGAACAAGTGTTTGGAAGAATTCATCCAGAAACTGCCTCCTACTACACTTTCCTCAGTCAGGTATATGCTGAATTGGATTTATTACCCGAAGCATCTAAATTCTCTAGAGTTTCATGTATTTTGAACGAAAGAGTCTTTGGTTTCGACCACTTCAACACTATCACTGCCTACATTAATGGAGGATACTTTGAAAATTCCAACCAGGATCCAATCAACTCACTTAAACTTTACCAACACGCTTTAAGTCTTTGGAGAACTAATTTTGGTGATAATCATCCTTCATTTATCACAACATATGCCAATTTAGCAGATAGTTTGACTAATCTTAAACTTTATGATAGCTCCAAGAAGTTGTTCGAAAAAGCCATTGATTTGGCTGTTAAACTTACTGGAGAAACTTCTGAGATTAGTGGTTTGATTAAGTATAGATTTGGTTATTCCTTAATTGTCGCCAATAATTATAAAGCTGCCAAAGATCAATTTTCAGGTGCCTATGAAATTTTCCTTGAAAAATTGGGAGAACATGATCATTTTACCACTAAAAGTTTGAACTTCGTTACAAACTTGGGAACATATTTAGACTATCAAAAACAACAAGCTAAGAATGGTAAAGAAAAATCCAAAATCAAGCCTGTGAAAGCAGCTCCACAAGAGAAGAAAGGGAAGAATAAAAAGAAAAAAGCTGTTCAAGTGAATGAAGAAATTGCTGGGAAATCTGTTGATGACATATTAGCTTTTATTGAAGGATCTAAGTAACTTGTAAATAGAAAATCTACTTATTTTCGTTGATATCTTCTTCCGTCAAACCATTATATTTCTGTTCGTCCACCTTCCTGAATTGGACATAAACGTTTCTTACGAATTTATCTTGATCAATGATACTCTTCTTGATCTTAAGCTCCAACTCGTTTATCTCATTAATCGTTTCGTTTTTGGTGTTTGGCCCCACCAACAGTATAAATACATTCGAATTGGCCCCGGATGTAAGTATAGATAAGTTCAAAATCTTAAATTGTTCATCCACCAATGAATCCAGAACCAATTGCCTAACCTTTATGGAATCTTCGGTACTTTTATTCTCACCTCTGTCAATTAACTCATACAAAGCACTCTTAAAGCTTCCCCAACCTGCCTTGATGATCAATCCCGACACCAAAAGTCCTCCAACAGAGTCCAACCATGCCACATTAAACATAACTCCACCCGTAACAGTAACCACCGCCACCAAAGCCGTTAACGAGTCCACCCGATGGTGCCAGGCATTGGCTACCAACACTTTGGAGTTGGTCTGCTCTGCTACTTTCATGGTTTTTTGGAACAAAAGCTCTTTAACAATGATGGACGCTCCCGCCAACCAGGCAGCATTAATATCTGGAATAACCTTTTCAGGCTTGACGTGGGATTCAGCCGAATGAGAGTGGGAATGGCCCAGAACTTCGGTGGGTTCCATTCCAAAAGAATGGGAATGACTATGGCCAATTTGAACCTTCGAAACATAGTCGAAAATGTATGTTGGTAAAGTGTATTCAAACACCTGTAATAAAGAAGACCATCCAACGGATATACCAGCAAATAATAACACCCCACTAACAAGTAAAGAGCCAATACTTTCAATCTTCCCGTACCCCAAAGGATACTTATCGGGGGTACCCACTTTGCTGGCCACATTAACCGTGGCCAACGTAAGGAAATCCGCCACCATGTCACTAAGAGAGTGGATAGCATCAGCTATTAACGACTGGGAGTGGAACCAAACACCTCCAACTCCTTTACTAATGGCCAATCCTACGTTAACTATAAGTCCTACCCATGTGATTCGTACCGCCGGGTTCAGTAGACTGGCAGAAAGGAGTTCGTTGGGCTGGGAATGGGAGTGGGAGTGGGAAAGAAGGGACAATCCTTCGTGACTGTGGCCGTGTTCTTGGTGATTGTGTTCATGATTGTGTTCATGACTGTGTTCGTGGTTGTGTTCGTGACTGTGTTCATCTGGCCCCGGTTTGTGGGACTGATCCCCAGCTGATTTTGATCTGGTGTGGACCATTTTGTAGTTGAAAAAAACAGAACTTAAGCTCGGATATTTATTGGCTAGATTCACCTCAATTAATGGTCGAAACGGAGAATTTAGTACCCTTAATGAAGGAATTCTCGGTGATAGATTCATTAGAAACTTCTCATTCGGGTCCGTTCCAAGCTTATGGCGTGTCGGTCCGAGCACCGCTATTGCTACTGTTATAGTTATGTGTCGCCCCACAATGGTGGCCTCACTACTCGTATTGTGATTTTTGCAATTTGACGTTTGTGATTTTTTTTACCAAAGTTTGGGTTTTTAGCGCCAATTGTAAGTTACCTATCACTTTTACATTTTTTGTTTACTATTATCTCTATAAGCGCCCAATTATGGGACAATGGCTCATTTGTATGTTTCTGCCAACTGGTACCCAAGATCGGTCCAGCGCGCTCAAAATTATCACCATGGCGGAACCAGATTCGTATAGCTACTTGAATGAGGAGATAATCCAGGAGTTTCTGGGGATTGGCCAGGAGAACTTGATCCAGTTAATGGAAGCACCCGATAAATCGGCTTTGGAAGCGCACGAGATCGTGGGAACCATCTTCACAGAGGTGATTTTGGCGCTCGAAGATGAAAAATTGTCAATTGATTCTGTGTTGGAATTTCTTTCCCAGTGTATAAAAGAGGAAGATATTGCTGTAAGTTTCTGTCAGACGTTGGATGTGTTCCCAATCACAGACTCCTTACTGTCTTTAATTCTCAAATTACACCAACAACTGAACATAATTCAGCCTTCAACCCTCGCACGGTTTCTTTCGAATGAAACCATTGGGAAGTTGGGTATTGTGCCTCCAGAAGTTCTTACAAAACAACTTAACACCCGTAAAAGAGATGAGTTTTATACCCAGAAGAAATTTAATTTATTCCATGAAGAGCCAGAAGGGTTTGCCCGGATAACAGTTGAGTTTATGAGAATATTGAAATCTAAAGAATCTGAATTCCAAGTACCTTATGCCCTTAAGGTCACAGACCAGCTCATAGGTCATTATAATCTTGATCCAAATAGAGTGTTTGATTTGATTTTTGACTGTTGTTCTAATACTTTGATTGGGAATAAACTGTTTATAGTACAGTTCTTCAAAAATTCAAGATGGTGGCCTTCAACACCCAGTGACAATTCAAGTATAGAGTCCCTTTCTGTTGGAGGGAATGAAGATCTAGCGAAGTTGATTGGACTCAAGTATATTAGCTTCGGGGATGACAAACCAATCCCTGAAACATTCAAACTCCTTACAGTAATTTTGATTAAAGAAGGTCTCATATCTTTTGGTAGTATTTATAAGTTTCTCACTCCAGATGAAGATTCAATGACTAAGTTGGGAGAATTATATAAAAAGAAGCAAGAGGATGAAGTTTTCAAGTCCAGTGCTAACGCTTTGGCACTAGCTGCTCCGTTAATGGACGATGAAGAGGATGAAACAAACACCAAAACTACAACAAGAGCTAAAAGTAAAACAGTGGAAGAACCAGCTTCTATAGAAGAGCAAATATCGTCTATGCTTAATGTTAATTTCAAACACCTGATTCTCAAAACTTGTTTGGCAGTTGGTCTATATTGGCCATCTATATTTATTTTATCCAATTATCCTTTCCTAGCATTGATAGACGAAGAAGTAAGAGCATTAATATGCAGACTTTATAACCAAATGATTACTCCATTATACGAGAAAACGGCTGAATTTTCTCTCGAAGATTTGAAACAACTCCAAGAACCAAAGAAAGTTGGTTATTCTAGAACAAACCATGAAATTTCTTATGAAAATATTAAAACCTCAACTTTCTACAACTTCAAACCCACAACACAGGATTTTGCTTTTAAGAAGTTTAAGTTTTTCTATGATGAATGGAAAGAAGGGTTACCATCGGTCAACTCAAGTGAAGATTTGTTCGAAGTTTCTGGTCAATTATTAAAATTCTTGAACGTAACATTTGCCAAAGATCTTAAACTTTACACCAGGATATGTTCCATCGGTATTGAAGACCTCACAAAAGGTAATTTGAAAGATGAATGGTTCAAGTACTTTAGGAACTATTTGTATCCGGGTATTTCAGTTCTCGAAGGAAACAGTATTGTTGCCGACAAAGCATTTAAAATTTTATCATTCTTTCCTAAAGAAGATAGGTTCAATCTTTACAGTGAATTTCATCAAGTTACATCAAAAAATAATCCATTTATAAAGATTTCTTACGGGAAAGCAGAAAAATCAACCAAAGACGTTTTAAAGAGACTTTCCAAAGAAACAGTCCGCCCAATGATGAGAAGAATTGCCAAAATTAGTTTTGCTAATCCCTTACCATGTTTTTTAACCATTTTGCAGCAAATAGAAAGTTATGATAATCTTAACAGTTTGGTAGTTGAAACAGCAAGATACTTTAATGATTATGGCTGGGATGTATTGACTTTGGCTATAATGATGAGAATAACTGCTAGTGGAAGATCCAATGTCCAAACAAATGGTCTTTTTGAGAGACAATGGATTCAATCTTTGGCTTCTTTTATAGGGAAAATTTGCAGTAGGTACCCCAATTTGATTGATATAGGAACACTACTCGAATTTTTGTTGAAATCCCTTCATGCTAATGACACAACCGGTCTTATAGTACTTAAGGAAATGCTCATGTCAATGGGTGGATTAAAGAGTATTACAAATTTGACATTGGAGCAAATCTATAAGCTTAACAGTGGAAATTCTCTTAGAAAAGATATTTATCACACTATCCAGGATTCCAGATACAACAGCATAAAACCAGGTAAGATTTTGGTCAAAAAAATGATTGCTTTAGATTGTGTTAATGAGTTTCTTGTGTTGTTATGTCAGATAGATGAGAAATTAACTTATGAAAGTAATGATCATCTAAAAGTTTTGACAAATAGGAAAGATGACATTTTGATCGTGATCCAATTATTCTGTGACCTAGTGGGATTTTTCACTGAAGGAGACGAGGTTTCTCAGATATTAATTCCAATTTCTCAATACTATAGCAAGTACAATGTACCCATTGAATGGGCATTTGAGATCTGGAGGAAGTATCTTAATCTGGAAAAAGAGGATAATATTACTGGTGTGATGGAAGAATTAGGGCCTGTTGGCCCTCAAATATGGGAAAGTTTGAACAAAGAGTTTTATGGAATGTTTTGGCAGCTATCTTTATATGATATCAAGAATGTCGATGCTTTTTACAGTCAATTTATAGAGAAACAGGAACAATTAGTGGCCAAATTGGAGTCTGGATATAACAAAAGCAAAAGAAAAAAAGAGTCGAGGCAGGTACTTGAGGCAGAGCTTGCTAAACTTGAGGATGCCAAAGCACTTCTCCAACAGATACCAGAAGATCAGAAAGCTCACTCGGACCATGTACAAATTGTGAGCTCTAGATTTAATGGTAATCTGAATTGGCTCACAGGAAGTAAAGAAGAGGCTCAAACGTTTTTACAGTATTGTATTTTGCCTAGAGCCATTCATTCTTCGTATGATGCTGTATACTCGGCAAGGTTTTTAATTCACTTAGCTGAGAATCGGGTGGCTGGTTATTCGTTGATTACTATCCTAAATGAGTTACTCAACAGCCATATTCTATTTGGAACTTTATTCACCTCCACAGTAATAGAATCAGAGAACATAGGTGTATTTTTCTGTGAATTATTAATCACCTTGAACTCGATAAAGAATGACTCGGATGTAAGTGAACTCCCAGTATCAGATTTGAAGACAAGCTTGTACACTTACCATGAATTATTATTGGAGGATTTACTCGCAGCTTTGAAGAGTGATGACTACATGTGTAGAAGGAATTCTATCACGTTCTTGAAGAATATAATTAGCATTTATCCTGCAGTGGAAGATCAGTGTGAGGAATTAGTAGAGTCAATAACGACGATAATAAATACAGAAGAAAGAGATGATCTTAAGCTTTCAGCTAATGCTTTAATTGGTCATATTAAATCCAGAATGAGTTCTTGGGTCCATCTATGGGATTTCAAACCTATGGAAGGTGAAGAACTCGAGGCTCAAAAGAAAAAACGTCAAGACATAATAGACGAAAGAAAGAGAATTGAAGACGAGATCAAGCAGAAACAAAAGGCCGAAAGAGAAGCCAGAGAAAAGGAAGCCAAAGAAAAACTTGAAAGACAAAAAGCCGAAAAGGAGAAGTTGGAAAAGGAGGAGGCAGAAAAGAAAAGACTCGAAACCGCCAAGTTGTACTCAGAAAACTCTTCAAGTACTCAAAGAGTTGAAAGGAAAGATACACCTCAAACAAGAAGTGACTACTCCAAGTATGCACAGGAGAATAAAAGACCTTCAACTGAGGATTCTAAGTCATCTGATGCCAAAACTGAAGAGAAGAATTCTAACACTTCAAATAATCAGACCACCAAGTCTGTTACCGCAGCTTCCCTGACAATAGCTAATAAGGCAGCGGTGAACAAGCAGTCGAAAGATTCACCAAAACCTATAGAACCGGTGAAGAAGTCAAATGAACGTAGTAGCTACGTTCCATCTCAAGCAAAAGTGTCGGCAGAAGTTTCTAAGACCCCGGAAACAGACAAGAAAAGAGTACCATTACTTCCACAACTGCAAATCAAGAAAAGGGAGCCATTGCCCCCACAACTGCAACTTAAAAAGGATCCTTTACCTCCACAACTGCAAACTAAAAGAGAACCTTTGCCCCCACAGCTGCAACTCAAAAAGGATCCACTACCTCCACAGCTGCAACATTCATATACACAACATGGTCCAAAGAGAGAATACAGAAGGTTCGGTAATGGACCAACGTATGATAACAGAAAGAATAATCCTGTTTATAACAGATCTATGCCTGCTCCACCGCCACCGCCACCGGTTAGAACAACGGCCCCTTCAAAATCTGCGGCTACCAAAGACCCACCACCTCCACCACCACCACCTGCAAATCCACGTCAACCCCAAAGGTATGACAACAAAAGGAAGTATGATTACCAAGGAAATGGTAGACCATACGATAAGCGTCAAAGATATTAATATATATTTACTATCACTAGTTAATTTGGCAAAGAGTCAGCCGATGGTTGATCCGGCAAAGAATCAGCCAATGCCCTCTCTTGTAATAATTTTAGTTCATCATCTATAAGTTCGTCCATATTAGTGTCGTCAATTTCATTAGGGTTTGGTGTTAAAAGATTAGTTTGGGGATCAACTGAGTCTTTAGCACCATTAAGGGAAGACAAATACTCTGATATTTTCCTCTTCTGGTTTTCATGCCACACCAAATGTCTTCTGAGGTCATGATCTCTCGAAAAGGTTCTATTGCATTTAGGTTTAGGACATTTTATGGTGTTATTAAAGTTCTTCAGGAATAAATCAATGATAGATGACTTCCCACTTAAGGTTCTATCTAGAGATTTCAAAGAAGACTGAGATGTAGGATGATCCACCACTTTATCTGAAGCCTTATCCGACATAGAATCTCCATTATAATCAAAGGTTTTGAGACCTTCCAACTTGGAAAAATCACTGGATCCACCAGAAAGTAATTCATTAAGTCTTGCTTTTTCATCTGGTTTCAACAAATCATCGGGTAAATTCCCATCATGTAACTCATTATAATGATTTATCAACTCTGATTTCTTAACGAACTTCCCGAGGTCACAGTATTCACACTTCCATAATTTGATCAAGTTCTCTGGATTGTGAGTTAACATATGTGACTGTAAACCTTGTCTACCAACACAACCTTTACCACAAACGTCACATTTAAGCTTTGGATGATCAGTCTTAATATGAAGCTGAAGAGCAGACCAAGTTTGAAAGTTTTTAAAGCATCCTTTGAAATCACACTGGTAAGTAGGAGTTTCAGAATGATATTTGATGTTATGCAGTGCCAATTTATTAGGCCTTTGGAAAGTTTTATCACAAATCTTACACGTTAATATCTTTTCATGTACAGATAATATATGATGTTTGAGGGACTGATGCTTATAAAATGACTCGGTACATCCTTCATATGTACAAATATATGATTTTGTATGAACTTTTTCATGTCTTTTTAGCTGTTGACGATTATTTACACCTTTCCCACAAACTGAACAGTGGAACGGTTTTTCCACCAGATGGGAGATTTCGTGGGCTTGAAGATGTGAGTTTCTTATGAATGCCTTATCACATCCGGGATATGGACATATAAATGGTCTTTCACCTGTGTGGGTTCTTTCGTGTTGTTGTAATAACGAAGGTTTCGAATAGCGTTTTTCACATTCTGGGTAAGTACAAACATAGTTCTTGGGTCTTTGAGATGACGTAGTGGATCGTATAGATCCCGAATCTGACGTATCAGGTCGAGGAGATTCTGGTGGTGTCATATAGTTATCTCATCTCAAAAAACGCGGCTGGCTGCAAAATGGGAGCAGAAGAGACAGAGATGGCGGAGGTGTTGGAGGGAGGAGGGTTGATACGGACACACCAGAAGACCACAGGGGCGCCAGAATAATTATCGATAGAAAAGAGACAGGTGAAAGGTGTGGTGGAAGAGTATTTGTTGGGGGTGGTCCAGGGCTGGCGAGAGCTGGGTCCATGATCGTTCCACACCACCGCGGAACACCGCCCCAGTTCTCCCCAGCCCCCAGTTCCAGCTCCAAAAACCCTGTCAAGCCACACATCTGTCAAACCCCAAGCCACACAAACCACCAGTTCGCTATAAATAACTGCTCAGTCCATTTGTGTAAACAAAACTCCCCATTTGTACCCATAACCCTCCCCAGATAACACCCCGGCCCTGTGATTGGCTCCCGCCCAGCTCCCAAACCTTATTCCCGTGATGACTCGACGTAAACCTCCCGAGTCATCGCGGTAACTTACCAGTTCAAGTTTTAAATCCGACGTGGTTAGGATCTAATCCTCATTCGGTCGTAAAAATGACTCACCAATCAAGGTTTGCCCCTTACCCGTCTAAGCGTATGGCAAAGATAGGCAAAATCGGTACACGCACTACCACCTTATCGCATCGTAAATTGAAAAATCACAGCACGTAAAAGACACTGAATATCCTGAATTTCGTCAATTCCTAAAGATGAATACAGGTTTAAATCCGCTAATACCTACAGAGGTTTGGATTGAAGATTTCAAAGTACTCGGTGATTATAAGTGTAGTTTGGAAGATTCTTGGTCCAATCCTTTGATAAATTCTTATAGTAATGCAGTTAATCCGTGTTTCTTATCCCTTATAATTGGGGCGCTTAATATATTTATGACCCTTCCAATGATATATCAATTGGTTGAAACGACATTTTTCAATTATTTCGGGTTCACTCCCATTAAATATTCTTTTGGATCAGTTTTCAAGGCTAAAAGTGTAGGAGCTATTTGTTTAATAAGACTTAATTCTGTATTTATTCAATGTATCTTAAGTTTATTACTTTTAAGCTTTAATTTTGGATCTTGGGATGATACAAAATCCCTTGGATTGGTTATTAATACTGGTATTTTATTATTTATTGTGTTACCCTTACACTTAATTGAACCTACAAGAAGTGTTATCCCCACAACTTCACTTGTATTTTACTGGTTATTTCAATCATTATTCAATTTGATTGTGCTTTCTCAAGACACGTTCTCCAAGTATAAGATTTATATTCCAATGGGTGATATTTCAATTCAATCTACTGTTCATGTGATTGAAATCTTATCATTTTTTAATGCAATTGCAGTTTTTTACTTAGAAGGATTCTTATATAAACCTTCAGTTGAATTAATTGATTATTTTGAACTCAATGGTTGGGATTATGTTAGAGAAAGAGACATTATTACCAGATTATTCTTCCTTCACATGGAAAAGACCATTAAAATTGCTAGAGAAACCGATAATGTAGAAGTTAAAGATTTACCTCGTCCTTTAATTGAAGTAGATAATGAAGTATCTTACCTCCAGTTCCTTAAGTATTGGAATAGAGCTATGGAAAAGACAAATAAAATCAATGCTAAAAGATTAGAAGAATCAAAGAAATCTGGTAAACCATTTGTAAAGAAAAAACCTTCTTTATTTTGGCCTTTACTTTATATGACTTTACAATATTTTATTGGCTCATTATTCTTTGATTTTGTTGAATTCTTTGCTCAAATCTGTCAACCTTTCCTTCTTGCAAGATTTTTGGACTTTGCTTCCAATAGATATTTAACCAAAACCAAAAGTGCTGATTCTGATCCAATTGTTGAACAACCTTTAATTGTTGGATTTGCAATTGTTTCCACAATTTATATTGTATCAGTTATTAGATATTTTGCTTTTAACAGACAGTTTGTTAATTCCCAAAATCTTGCAGATATGCTTGATACTTCTGTTACCAAATACGTTTATCTTAAAGGTATGAAATTATCTCCAAAAGCTAGAAAAGACAAATCTGTAGGGGAATTAGTAAGTAATGTTGCACAAGATGTTCCAACTTTACAAGATGCTCCAGGAGTGATTATTGATATTTTGACTCAACCAGTTAGATTGGTTCTTTACATTTATACTTTATACAGTTTCCTTGGGATAGCTGCTTTAATGGGTTTGGCATCTGCTTTAGTGTTAATTCCAGTAGCCAGTTATTGTTATACTTTTGTTTATTCGAAAATGGCCCTTCAAGCTAAATACAAGGATAAGAGAGCCAAATTAACCACCGAAATATTAAATTCCATTAAAAGTATCAAATTATATTCTTGGGAAAATCCTATGTTGGCCAGATTATTTGATCTTAGAAATAATAAGGAATTGGTTACAATGCAAAAAATTGGAGTAATCATGTCCCTTATTAATTTCGTTTGGGATACAATTCCTTTTGCAATTGCTGTGTCATGTTTTGTTGGTGCAAGTCTTGTTTCCAAGAAATTGTTAACCCCAGAAATCATTTTCCCATGTTTGTCTATTTTTGATCTTTTGGCTGAACCAATTTTGGCTTTACCTGGTATTTTCCAGAAAATTGGTCTTACCAATGTTTCTCTTGGAAGATTGGTTGATTTATTCATCATGGAAGAATTGGAAGTTAAATCCTATGATAGGACCAATGAACCAGTAAAGGCTGGTCAAGATGCTGTTCTCATTAAAGATGCTACATTCTTATGGACGGTTGAATCTGAAGAAGAAAAAGCGGCCACGGTTACCACGGACGAAGAAGCTGATGTAGATAACAAATCCAATCCTGTTGCGTTGACCAATATCAATTTCTCCGCCAAAAAAGGTGAATTGGCTTGTGTTGTGGGTAAAGTTGGTTCGGGTAAATCTACTTTGATGAAAGCTATCTTGGGATGTCTTCCAGTTGACGAATCTACCAACCCAACGTTGAAAATTAGAGGTTCAATGGCTTATTGTTCTCAAAGTGCTTGGATTCTTAATGCTTCAGTAAGAGAGAATATCTTATTTGGTAGAAAGTACGATAAAGCGTTCTACCAAAAAACTGTTGAAGCTTGTGAATTAACTAAAGATTTCGAAGTATTACCGGATGCAGATATGACCATTGTTGGTGAAAAAGGTATATCGTTATCGGGTGGTCAAAAGGCCAGAATTTCTTTGGCCAGAGCCGTTTATTCTAAAGCTGATATCTATGTTCTTGATGATGTTCTTTCTGCTGTTGATACTCATGTCGGTAAAAATATCATTAAGAATGTCTTGGGTAAAAAAGGTTTGTTAGCCTCTAAAACAATCATTTTGGCTACGAACTCCGTCACGGTTCTTCATGAAGCAGATAATATTGTTCTTTTGGCTGGTGGTCAAATCACTGAACGAGGTAATTTCGATCAAGTGATGTCTACTGATTCTGATTTAGCCAAGTTGATTAAGGAATTCGGAAAGAAAGAAGTGGAAGAAGACGTGGTTAAAGAAACCATTGAAGACAAAACTGCTACTGAATCCAAAGTTGCTACTCCCGATTCTAATTCTGAAACTGATGAGATTAAACCATTCGTTCCTGATGCTACTGAAGACCTTGGATTGACTCGTGTGGAAACAAACGTTACCATTGCTCCTAGTTTTGTATCGTTTGAACATGCTTATGAAGGTGATTTTACAGAAGAAAGCGACGCTTTAAGGAAAACTGGTGATACCGAAGAAATCCAAAAGAAAGGTAAGGTCAACTTGAATGTATACTTCAAATACGTGGAAGCATGTGGATACTTCTACTGTATTCTTTATTTGGGATTGACAACGCTTGGTACGCTTGTTACTTTATCTAATACATTTGTTCTTAAGCACTGGTCTGAAGAAAATATCAAATATGGTTACAACGTACATATTGCTTGGTATTTACTTGCTTATTCAGCTATTGGACTTTTCAGTCTTTTAATTGTGTTATTCACAGCATTCCTTATGTTCACCAAAGTTATTATCAATGGTAGTCAAAAAATTCACGATACCATGGCTAGAGTTGTGCTTAGATCTCCAATGTCTTTCTTTGAAACCACTCCAGTTGGTAGAATCTTAAATAGATTCACAGAAGATATTAATGTTATTGATTCAATGTTGGTTTGGACCATGATTACTTTCTTGAATTATACATTAAGGGCTGTTTCTGTTTTTGGTGTGGTTATCTATAATTTACCTTATATGATTGTGGTTTTAATCTTCCTTATGTACTTTTACGACTCCTTCAGAAGACAATTTATTCCTTCCTCAAGAGAGTTGAAGAGATTAAGAAGTGCTAACCAATCTCCATTATTTTCTCATTTACAGGAATCTGTTACTGGCGTGGATACAGTTTATGCTTATGGTCAGTTCGAAAGATTCAGTCATAAATGTACAACAAACATGAACAATTTAATTACCATTGATCAAGCATCTTTCTCCGCTAATCGTTGGTTGTCTATGAGACTTCAAGGTTTATCAGCTATTGTGGTTTATTGTTCTACTTTATTAATTTTGATTTCTTTAAGTTCAAACAATCCTATTGGTCCTGGTTTGGTGGGTTTCATGATGACTTATATTCTTGATGTCACAAGAACCTTCAATGCTATTGTCAGAACTTATGCTGATTTGGAAACTAGATCCATTACAATTGAAAGATTATTTGAATATAGTAGTTTGAAACCTGAAGCTGAAATGGAAATCGAAGAGACTAGGCCTGAACCAAGCTGGCCTCAAAATGGAGCCATAAGCTTTAAGAATTACGAAACAAAGTATAGAGAAAATCTTGATCCAGTATTAAAGAATATCTCCGTTGATATTAAACCAAGCGAAAAAGTTGGTATTGTAGGTAGAACTGGAGCTGGTAAATCAACCTTGACATTAGCATTGTTCCGGATTATTGAAGCTACCAATGGTCATATTGAAATTGATGGTGTTGACACCAGCAAAATCGGTTTATTCGACTTAAGATCAAAGCTTAATATTATCCCACAGGATTCACAAGCATTCAATGGAAGTATTAGAGAAAATTTGGATCCTTTTGGTAATTACTCCGACGAAAAATTATGGAAAGTATTGGAATTGAGTCACTTGAAGGAACATGTGGAAAATATGAAGACAGAATACAAACCAGATGAAGAAGAAGATACCAAAAAGGAAGATGTTAAACCCGTGATAGTTACTGGGTTGGACGCTAGAGTTGAAGAAGGTGGTTCTAATTTATCAGCTGGTCAAAAACAATTATTATGTTTGGCAAGAGCTTTATTAAATCCTTCTAAAGTATTGATTTTAGACGAAGCTACTGCTTCTGTGGATGTCCAAACCGATAAGATTGTTCAAGACACCATCAGATCTGAATTTAAAGACAAAACTATCTTGACTATAGCTCATAGAATTGAAACAATCTTGGATAGTGACCGAATCTTAGTGCTTGAAAGAGGAGAAGTAAAGGAATTTGACACTCCAAAAGAATTGTTAAAGAACACAGACGGCATATTTTATTCTCTTTGTAAACAAGGAGGTCATATATAGACCACCTTTCATATTTTATACAAATAAATGTTTTATGGATTTTGCAGCCACAACCCTAGCCTCGCGCACGACCGCAGTATCATTAATCGCACAATCTGACTTCAAATCTACAAGGATGAAGACATATTTGGTTTCAATTCCCACCAAAAAGACCGAGGATGTCAACTGGCTTTCTCCCCTTAAGAAATATTTAAGCGCTGTTTATGGCGACACCAACGAATATCAACAAGATATAGCGACATTTGATAAATTGAGACTGGATCTTAAAGGTTTAGGCGGAGATAATACCGGCATTAAACTTTATTTTAAGTATTATAGTCAATTAGAATTGTTAGATTTGAGGATTCCATTTAGTCAAATCAGCAGTAAGAAGATCAGTTTTGTGTGGTCTGATGCATTTCTGAAAAGTACGACTCATAAACAGCATTCTCTTCCATTTGAGAAGGCCAACGTTTTATTCAATATTGCTTCCATTTTAACCAAAGTAGGAATCAATAAATATGAAGAAGCCCAAAGATCCAATGAAAATATGGATGAAGGAATCAAGGAGACGCTTCAATTCTTCCAACAAGCAGCTGGAATTTTGGATTTTGTGAGTGAAAGTTTTCTTCATGCTCCTTCAGACGATTTAAGTCAATCCACTCTCCAGTTCTTGAAGAAATTGATGCTTTCACAAGCTCAAGAGATTTTTGTTTTGAAGGTGATAACCCAGGACTTGGACCAGACTAAGAACTCGCTTATCTCCAAACTTTGTTCTAGCACCTCAAACCATTTTTCAGAGTGTGAAAAGATGATAGATACAGATAATTCACTGGAATCTGCGTCGACCATTGATTTTGAATTAGTTGAAGATGAAGATGAAGAATTGGAAGCAATAGTAGAAGAAAGTGATCATGTTAAAACTAGCAAAGTTACGGTTAAATTGGATTCGTTATGGACTTCTTTAATTCACTTTAAGAACCTTTACTATAAGTCTTTAAGTTATTACTTCAACGGGTTAAGTCTTGAAGCATCAAACAAGTTTGGAGATGCTATTGCTTATTTCACAAAGTCTCAAAATATCCTTAATGAAATTCACTCTATAACCTTAAAACAAATTTCCAAGTCTGGCATTGGTGAAGTTTTCGAAGTATTGGACAATTATAAATTTCATAAGGATGCATTGGAAATAAAAATTAGAGATCTCACCAAGGACAATGATTTGGTTTACCACGAAATTATTCCTTCTCTTGTGACTTTACCTGAAATTAAACCTTTAGACAGTGCCAAAGTCATTCCAATGAGTCAAATCAAATTGTTCAATGAAATCAATGAGCAAAACTACGAAAACTTTTTGAAGAATGTTGTACCAATTGACACACATGAGCTCTTGAGCTACTATTCAGAGGAAAAATCACAATTTCTTAGGAATGAACTCGACATGGTTGATGTTTCAGACGAAGAATTGAGTTCTGTTCTCGAGTACTTGAAAATGCCAAAGGCAGTGGTAAATCTCAAAGAAATTATGAACAACCAGAGTATACAAGCCGATGGTGGTTCTGAAATCGATTCGGCTACTTTAGAAAAGGTCAATATAATCCACAGAAATTTCTCAACAGATCAAATGAACAAGAATCAAGCTACATCTTTAAAGAAAGAGATCTATTCTATAATCTCAGAGATAGAGAACAGAGCAACACAACCAGAAGTTAGAGATAAGGTTATCCAATTGAAAAAGTCATTGTATGAAGCTACCAATTTGGATGATAAATTGTTTGGCCTTATAAATGTAGAGAATAGCGAATTGTTTAACATCATTGGAAAAGGTCCTTCATCAAAAGAATTCAAGTCTCTTTTTGAACCTCCCAAACAAAACCAAGATAATGAAGTAAGTTTATTAGACATGGACATCACAAAACCTCAAGGTGATTTCAGTACAGATATCAAAAAAATCGAAGACATCCTTTATGATTTGAATGTTATAAAGGCTAACAAACAGAAGTTAGTGGAAAACCTCAAAAAGGAGATACACAGTGATGACATTTCGGATATAATCATTCTTAACAGTAAAATTAAATCGACTAATGAGATCAAGAGTGTTATTTTCCCAGAAGAATTAAAGAAGTTTGAACCATTTGCCCAAGAATTAGATAAATTGATAGAAAAGCAAAAAACCTTTATCAACTCGTTAAAAGACGAATGGAGTAGCTTAAGTGCCAACCCAAAAGTGAAAGAAATTCAATCTTCAAAACAATTCAAACAAACTCTTGTGCAAGATCAAGTAAGAAGAATAAACCAATTCTATGACAATTGTTACAAAGATTATACCAATGGATTGACCAAAGGTTTAGGCTTCTACAACAACTTATTGAACTTTGCCAAAAGTGTCAAACATGAAGTACAGAACCAAACCATGAGCTTACCTGATAGATTCGGAGACATGAGATTAGATCAAGCTCCAACAGGAATGGGTCAAAGAGCACCTAGCTACCAACCTCCACCCCAAAATTACCCGGCGTCCAACCAATATAGCCCACAGCCCACCGGAAACTCATATTCCCTGCCAAACCCCCAAGGCTTGGGTGCCCAAGGCTATGGAAACCAGTTTTCTCAACCTATGCTCAACAGAACTCTGACCAATTCAAGCGGTTTTGGCACCTACGACAGACCTCCACCCAGCCTCCCCCCAAAACAACCTTCCTATTCCCACCCATCGTACCCACACCAGCCATCCCACCAAACTGGCCCAGGATCTTACCCAAATCAACCAGGGTATGTGGCCCAGCTGTATACAGGAAATCAGCCATCATATGCCGGAATACCTCCTTCGGGGTACGCGGGCTACCAACCACAAGCACCACCTCAACCCCCCCAGCCGGCCCCACAAGCTCCCCAAACATCTGGATCCGAGTCTAACCTCATCTACGACCAGCCCTCCAAGTACAATCCCGACATGTACAATTTTTTCTCCAAACAGTAGGCCAAAACGCCCGCTCGGCTATATTTAGCTCCCTCGTATTATGTTGCCTAATTAGGAAATCAGTCAATAATCTGCCTTAGGAAAAATTTTCAACGCGGTAGTATATTATTAGGGTGTGATCACACATTTGTAGAGCCATAGATCCTAATTAATCCGTTCGTTTGTGATAGAAATTTAGTAGAATTATTGGTGAAAATGTTGGCGTCAAAACAGTGGATTTTATTGATCATATCTGTGATATTTATAGGATTTGTTAGAGCAGATGATGATGATGAAATAACGTGTGATAAAGATAATCAGTGTCCTGAATCCAAACCATGTTGTTCCCAGTATGGGGTTTGTGGGGTTGGAACCTATTGTTTAGGAGGATGTGATCCCAGATACTCTTTTGATTTGGACGCATGTATGCCAATGCCAATTATGGAAGAAATGGAACAAAATTTTACCAGTGTGGATCTGATTGTGGAACAAACCGACTTTTTGGGTAATGTTTCCCTTACTGATTGGGTTTACACCGGTTACATTGATGAAAACGAGAAGGCTTTGTTATTACAAATGCCTAATGGATCTACCGGTACTGTTGTTTCATCTACCAAGTATCTTTGGTATGGTAAAATCACCTCCAGAATTAAATCTTCCAGAGATAGAGGGGTGGTTACGGCTATGATTTTGTATTCCAATGTTCAGGATGAAGTTGATTTTGAAATGATGGGTTATAACTTAACTCACCCACAATCCAATTATTATGCACAAGGTATTTTAGATTATAATAACCAAAAGAATAGTACCACGGAAAACACCTTTAAGAACTATCACGATTATGAATTTGATTGGGATGAAGATAGAATACAGTGGTCAATTGATGGAGAAGTTGTCAGAACTTTGAAAAAGAAAGATACTTGGAACAAAACTACCGACAGATATGATTATCCTCAAACTCCTTCCAGAATTCAATTATCTTTATGGCCTGGTGGGTACGCCGATTTGGATATCGGTACCATTGAATGGGCTGGTGGTGAAATTGACTGGGATTCTCAAGATATGAAGAAATATGGATACTACTACGCTTATGTTAAATCCATTAAAGTCGAACCTTATGATATGCCAAGTTTCGTTCAAGAGATTGAAAGTGAAGATGGTGACGATGACTTCAACTGCTTTGCATACAATAGCACTGACGGTAACGCCGAAAATATCTATTTAACCAATAAAAAACCGTGGTTAGGAAATGATACTGCCACTGGTTTAGACCCCGACAATGAGGATGAATACCAAGAGTTAACGGAAACAGTGGTGGAAACCTCTGGATCTAAAACTTATACCACCAAAAACGTCAAGACTTCAACTCGTCAACAACAACACACAACTTCTTCATCAACCTCAACCAAATACAATCCAAGTGCAGGTATTGGAGGTTTCGTACAAGATTCTGATGCCACTGGAACCTCTAGTTCCACAGGTGAAGCTTTTCAAATAAGACTGGACGGATTCTTTGGGGTTTTTGCGGCCATTTGCTTAGGAGCTTTGGCAATTTAGGGTATAGTAATGCAGGTAAGTATGAAGGTAGAGATAAATAGTGATCTAGGACCATAGCATGACGTAGTACGATACAGTAAGACTCTAGTACCATTCAGTAAGACTCTAGTAGGATATATTATGACTTTACTACAGTTTAGTAGTACGTTAGTACGACCTAGTATACTTCTAGTACGACAGTAGTACCACCTAGTGCCGCCCTCGCACCACCCTCGCCCCGTGGCACTCACCACCAAATTCGCCTCGCACGACTCGCGCTTTGGCGTCGCTGAAAAATTGAACAACAAATCGACAACAACCCTTGATCCACGTACGTCATGAAAATGTTAACAAAGTTCGAATCAAAGTCTTCAAGGGCTAAAGGGGTGGCCTTCCACCCTAAAAGACCTTGGGCTTTGGTGTCATTGCATTCTTCCACCATTCAATTATGGGATTATCGGATGGGAACTTTAATTGACCGATTTGAAGATCACAACGGACCTGTCAGATGCGTGGCATTTCATCCAACTCAACCATTATTTGTTAGTGGAGGGGATGATTATACGATTAAGGTTTGGTCCTTGAACACCAGAAAGTGTATTTTCACTTTAAACGGTCATTTAGATTATCTTAGAGCAGTTTCTTTCCACCACGATTTACCATGGATTTTGTCGTGTTCAGACGATCAAACTGTTAGAATTTGGAATTGGCAAAACAGACAAGAGATTGCTTGCTTAACTGGTCACAATCACTATGTTATGTCTGCTCAATTCCATCCAAGTGAGGATTTAATTGTTTCTGCTTCTTTAGATCAAACTGTTAGAGTTTGGGATATTCAAGGTTTAAGAAAGAAACATAGTGCTCCTACATCTTCAATTAGATCATTTGAAGATCAATTACAAAGACAGCAATTACCTCAACAAGATATCTTTGGTAATGGCACCGCTGTTGTGAAATTTATCTTGGAAGGTCACGATAAAGGGGTCAATTTTGCTTCTTTCCATCCAACTTTACCATTGATTGTTAGTGGTGGTGAAGATAGATTAGTCAAATTATGGAGAATGAGCGAATTAAAGGCTTGGGAAGTTGACACTTGTAGAGGTCATACCGGTGGTGTTTCTAGTTGTATCTTCCATCCTCAACAAGAATTAATTTTGTCTGTTGGTGATGATAAAACCATCAGGGTTTGGGATTTAAATAAGAGAACTCCTGTTAAACAATTCAGACGTGAACACGACAGATTTTGGTCTATCTCCTGTCACCCAACCATCAATTTATTCGCTGCTTGTCATGATTCAGGGGTGATGATTTTCAAATTAGAAAGAGAAAGACCTGCTCATACTCTTTTCCAAAATAAATTGTATTTCGTTAACAGTGAAAAGCAAATTCAATCATATGATTTCGTCAAGAAAGAAGCTTCTTTGCCAATGTTATCATTGAAGAAAGTTGGTAAAACTTGGTCTTTCATGAGAACTTTGTCTTATAATCAATCTGATCATTCAATTTTAGTAACTCATGGAACTGGTGATGACGGTAAATATTCTTTGATCACTTTACCTAAACATGTCACTGGTGCAATCGAACCAACTAATATCAGACAAGGTGAATGTAACTTTGCTTGTTTCATTTCAAGAAATAGATTTGTCACATTTTCTAAGGCAAACAAGACACTCGAAGTTAAAGATATGAATAACAATATAACTAAGTCAATACAATTGGATTCTTCTGTTCAAGATGTTTTAACTGGTTTACCAGGAAAGGTCTTATTGGTTAAAAGCCACGCAGTCATTAACTATGACGTTCAACAAAGAAAAGAAGTTGGTGAAATTGCCGCCAATAATGTTAAATATGTTTCATGGTCAAACAGTGGTCAATACTTGGCATTGATTTCTAAACATACTATCACAATTGCTAACAAAGACTTTGAAATTATAAATTCTCTACACGAAACAATTAGAATCAAGAGTGCTACCTTTGATGACCTGGATGTTTTATTATATTCCACTTTGAATCACATCAAATATGCCTTATTGAATGGAGACAACGGTATCATCAAGACTTTAAGTAATATTGTCTACATAACCAAAAGTGTACAAGACAAGTTATATTGTTTGACCAGAAACGGTGAAGTTGAAGTAATGACTATTGATCCAACTGAATACAGATTTAAGAGAGCTTTGGTCAATAAGAATTTGAAAGAGGTTGTTAGAATGATCAACAACTCTAATTTGGTGGGTCAAAATATCATTGCTTATCTTCAAAAGAAAGGTTATCCAGATGTGGCATTAGCATTTGTTTCAGACCCTGAAACTCGTTTTGACTTGGCATTAGAGTCCGGAAATTTGAAAGTTGCATTGGAAGAAGCCGAAAAACTTGACAATAACTTCATTTGGGAAAGATTAGCTGATGAGGCATTGATCGAAGGTAATGTTGAAATCGTTGAACTTTGTTATCAACAATTACACTTGTTCGATAAATTATCATTCTTGTACCTTTATAAAGGTGACAAAGAAAGACTTGATAAGATGTCCTTGATCGCCGAACACCGTGGTGATTACTCTTCTTTGATTCAAAATACCTTCTATAATAACGATATCAAGAAAAGATGTCAGGTTTATATCCAAGGTGGTATGCTTCCATTAGCTTATACCTTGGCCAAAGCTAATGGATTGGAAGATATATGTGAAACAATCTTGAAACAAGCAGAAATCACAGAAGACGAAATTGAATTACCAGAAATTTTTGATCCAATTGATCCAATTGAACCAGTAGGAAAGGGCTTAGGAAACTGGCCATTGAAACCATCAGAATTGAGTTTCTTTGAAGCTGCTCAATTAAATGGAGGCTTGGAAGATTTGTCTATTGAGGACTCCAGAGAAGTCGAACCAGAATTGGAACAAGTAGAAACTGCTGATGAATTCGAAGACGATGTCGAAGAAGAAGGTGGTTGGGGAATGGATGATGATGAACTCGATATTGAAGACGACCTTGTTGCAGAAACAGTGGAAGAAGAAGACTCTCCTGTTGTTACATCTACCGACGGAGAGATTGGCTATTGGTTACGTAACTCCAAGACCGCTGCTCAATACATTGCTGCTGGTGCATTCGAACAAGGTTCATCTATGTTGAATAAACAATTGGGTATAGTTGAATTCGAACCATTGAAATCAAGATTCATGGAAATTTATGAATGTAATAAATTATATTTACCAGGTGTGGATGGTTTACCCGCCATGAAAGATTATGTCAGACATGATAATGATGAAGATAACCCAAATAAATTCTTACCATTAATTCCAGGGTTTGACACCTTGAACGAGAAATTGCAATTAGCATATAAATTGTTCAAAACAAACAACTTGGAAGATGCTATTAAACAATTCAGACAAATCATTTATACCATTGCTATCATAACAGTTGAAGATGAAGATCAACAAGGCGAATGTGAAAAGGTATTGGAAGTTTGCCGAGAATACATTTTGGGTTTGACCATAGAATTAAAACGTCGTGAAGTGGAAACTTCTGATCCAAAACGTAATCTTGAATTAGCAGCTTATTTCACCAGAACCAAACTTTTAAATGTGCATAAATTAAATGCTTTACAAGTGGCCATGACCCAATGTTTCAAAAATAAGAATTACTCAAGTGCTTCATATTTTGCAGATGAATTGTTGAAGTTGAATCCACCATCTGCCAGAGCTGAACAAGCCAACAAAATAAAGACCAAAGCATCATCTATCTCCAATGATGCCATAGAAATTGACTTTGATCCGTATGCAGAATTTGATATTTGTGCTGCCAGCTTAACCCCAATTTACAAGGGATCTCCTTCTGTAACCGAGGCATTAGTGGGGGCCAAATATAAACCAGAATATACTGGTAAAATATGTAGTGTCACCAAGGTAACTGCCATTGGAGCAGCTGCTTCTGGTTTAAGAATCACCGGTTAATATAAATTGTTCAATGAATCTCTAAAACTCCGAACTTTCGCGACAATTTTACTGAAAAACCATCAATAGTTGTATGTCAGAAGATTCGGCCCAGGCCATAAAATTTAAGGATGAAGGAAATCAGTTCTTAAAGCAGTCCAAATTTGAGGATGCCATTAATTGTTATACTAAAGCAATCGATTTAGATGGTACAAATGCCGTCTTTTATTCCAACAGAGCTCAAGTTCATATAAAATTAGAAAATTATGGGTCAGCTATTGTAGATTGTGATGCCGCCATAAAGATTGATCCAAACATGGTTAAGGCATATTATAGGAAAGGAGTATCATTAATGGCGATTTTAAAGTACAAGGAAGCTCAACAGAATTTTAAAAAAATCTTGTCTCAGATGCCTAACGATAAGCTTACTTTGGAAAATTATAAACAGTGTTCCAATTATCTTAAGAAACAAGCATTTGAAAAGGCCATTGCTGGAGAAGAAAAAGAGTTGCTTCTTAGTACTATTGACTATGATTCAATTTTGGTCGAAAAGACGTGGGAAGGACCTCAATTGACTATTGAACATACCAAGAAAGGAAACGATTTTGATATAAACATTGGAGGGTTAGACATTGACTATTTAAAACATATGATTAAAGTGTTCAAAAACGGGGGGAGATTACCCAAGAAACATGTTTTTGCTATCATTGCCAAGGTGTATTCTATATTGATGAACGAACCAACTATGATCGAAATTTCTTTACCACATTCTAAGGTTTCGTCTTCTAACCCAGAAGAAATATTACTTGAAAACGGTAAGAAATTGACGGTAGTTGGTGATACACATGGTCAATTCTATGACGTATTAAACTTATTCCAAAAGTTCGGGTTTGTCTCCGAAGAACATATATATTTATTCAACGGTGATTTTGTTGATAGAGGCTCATGGTCTTGTGAAGTGGCCTTATACTTATACGTGTTGAAAGTGTTGTATCCAAAATCTGTATTTATTAATAGGGGAAACCACGAAACAAATGATATGAACAAGACGTACGGGTTCACTGACGAATGTGAATTTAAATACTCCAAAAAAATATTTGAAGCATTTGCTGAGTCCTTCGGTGCGTTACCGTATGCTGCTTTGATTAATGGGTCATACTTATGTATGCATGGAGGTCTCTTCTCTGATGATAATGTCAAATTACTGGATATCAAAAAGATTAAAAGGTTTCCTACTTCGGGATCTTCTCAACCTCCAAGAGAAGGGATCCCCATGGAATTATTATGGACTGACCCTCAACCAGAAAATGGTAGGTCACCTTCTAAAAGAGGTATTGGTATGCAATTTGGACCCGATGTTACTGAAAGGTTCTGCTTGCAAAATAAAATCAGAAAGGTGTTAAGATCTCATGAAGTAAGAATGGAAGGAATCGAGGAAGAGCACAATGGAAGACTTATAACTGTTTTCAGTGCACCAAACTACTGTGATTCGACTGGTAATTTGGGAGGTGTAGTCCACTTCACAGAGAATCCAAATTATGATGCCACCAATGATAATGGTGAAGGATATAAAAACGCCGATGATGAAAATTGTCCATGGACGCTTACCACAGAGACATTTAGTGCTGTTCCACACCCAGATATGAAACCAATGGCTTATTCTAAGAATGGATTTGGATTTTAATATAAATAGACGTTAATGTTTAGTATTGTATATGAGCCATTTTGAGCAAATTGATTTTCCCGAACCAGTCCCTCTCCCGCTACCACCAAGTTATCGCGGGAACTGGCGACAAAAATAAATCGCACCATGGATGACGACCAGCCTGACGAATGGGACCAAAGAATCATAGACACCGGATGTGATAAGGAGAATTTGGCGCTACAACTTTGCCATGCCGACACAGGAGATTGGAGAAAGTGCTCCAAGGAACTTGAAAAGTTCCGTAAATGCTGGATAGCTCATAAGAATAATGAGAGAACCAGCACTGTAGATAATTGATTGTAAATAGAATGTAAGTTATGCCAGCTATTTTGATCCCGAGGCCACAGTGGGTTTGCAATCCATATTACCTATCACTTTCTACTCATATGACCTATCACTTTCAATCCATGTTACCTGTAACTTTTTTTCTACTTCTAGTTCTCATATAAATCAGCTATTCCTCTTTCGCGTTATTTACCAATGACAGGTCCCAATATTCCAGATCTGATATCCATCGAGACAAATGATTCACAGGAAGAAATGAACTATTCCGTCATTTACCTGGATCAGAATTACACAGAGAAAGAGTTTCAGCAAGAAATCAATCGACTTAAAACCCTTAGCACTCAAAAGTTCCAAAACAAATGGGAAGAGATTCTAGATAAGTATTCTAAAATTGACGATGATAAGGAGAGTGATGAGTTGGATCTTGTGAATGGAGTTATAACGATAGATAATGGACACATAAGATCCCTTTCCTCGAAGAAAAACAGGGAAAATGGGAAGTCTAGCGATGTTTGGTCTCATGATTATGACCCGGAGCGGGATAATGCTAATGCAAACAGGAGAGAAAGGCGATTACAGCATCTAAAACACCAAGCAAAACAACACCTCAAGGATCAACAAAAGTTCTATGTTACCCAAGAGCGCCGAACGTCACCGGTACGAAAGATATCACCAGATAATATTTTACTTCTTGACCCATCAGCGAAGAAACAAAGACTTTCTCCAACCAAGAAATCCCCTACAAAGAGGCTTTTATTACAAAGTGAAGCGATAGATAATGGAGATTTTAGTCTCTTAGAAGATGAGCTGGAAGATGAGTTACAGGATCCAGAGATAACTGAAATATCAGATAGTGAGCCAGATGAGTATATCATACTATCGAAGAAAAATGACAAACAGATTCTTATATCAGATACAGACACCGAGTCAAACTCAGAAACCCCATCCGACAGCCTGGATGACCATATTAACCCATTCCTTGAAACTCCAACTCGGATACCGTCTCCTCCTGTGGAAGAAGACTCTCCTCGTGCTACAACAGAAGATCCAGAAGACTTTGATGATGAATACTCTATAGTGGAAACACCCCAACTGTATATAAATCTGGGTAAATCGAAAATCTTATCTTGCTGTTTTCATGAATGCTATTATACTACTGGGAATAGAGGTGTTTTTGAGAGGCATCTTTTAGAGAAGCACCGTACAGAATTATACCTTATTGGATATCCTATATCTTCTAGCGAAATTGATACAAACAAACACCCCAAAATTACCGCAAACATGATAGTCGAGCTAGCTCAAAACTTTCCTTTGGTTCATGAGGTGCCTCCACTTCCTTTGTCTGGAAACCAAAGTACCTTTAGGTGTAAGCTACCATTGAATAACGGTACTAGACACTGTAAGAGAGAATTTCTTACTACACATGAATTGAACCATCACCAAGAAAACTATCCTTTCAAATGCTCTCACAAAACCCAAGTGTATCTTTGTCCTGTTCTAGGATGTGGGTTTATGACAGATGAGGGGTATTTCAGCTGGAGACAACACTTTATTGACATGGAACATCATATTGAGACACAACCACGTATTAGTCTTAATACTATGGACAACAAAGATAAAGATCCAGTTCCTATCGTTCAAAAAGCTTCCAAGTCAATCAAACTTAACATCCCAAGTCCAAAAATTGATCCAAAAATAGTTAAAGAGATAGACGACTTATTTGACAGTGATGACGAAAGTCCACGTCAGATCCCAACCAATACTCCAAAACTAGAGTTCAAACCAATCATGGGACCTGAAATACAGTCCACAACAGATCACCTCTCGTGGAACGAACTTCTAAGTGAAAAGCTAGACTAAAACTTGACTTTTATATGTAAAATATGTAAAGTATGTACTATAATGTTCTTTGAACAGACTATTTACAAAAGCACACCCATACTAGGCAGTTGCTTCATTTCCTTCGTTACTAGAAGTATCCTTCTCGGATTCTGTACGACGCTTGAAAGCATCTGTGCCCTTAATATACTTGTCAAAGGCATCATTTCTTTCGGCGAAGGGTCTAGGACCAACTAATCTAACCATATCTTCTCTGGTTAAAACTTCTTTCTTATACAACTCTTCGGCGACCTTATCAACCAAATCGATCTTCTCACTTAATAGTTTATGACATGCCTTGTAAGCATCATCAATGAAACCTTTGATCTCGGTGTCAATTAATCTGGCAGTTTGTTCGGAGTAGTTGTTGTGAACTTTGAATCCATCAGATTCTTCACCGTTATCATAGTAAATACTACCGATTTTGTCAGACATACCCAATTTTAGAACCATAGATTGTGCCATTTGAGTAACTTTTTTGAAGTCATCGGAAGCTCCAGTAGTCACAGTATCAAAATGCAATTCTTCTGATACTCTTCCACCTAAAGTCATGATCATTCTGTGATAATATTGTTCTTTGGAGAGTAAATATTGATCTTTTGGTAAGTACTGAGCGTAACCTAAAGCACCTTGTCCTCTTGGAATGATAGATACTTTCACCAATGGATCAGCAAATTCCAAAAACCAACCACAGATAGCATGTCCTGCTTCATGATAAGCAACAGTTTTCTTCTCGCTTAATGATAGAATTCTTGACTTCTTTTCCAAACCGGCTACTACCCTTTCGATAGCTTGTTCAAAATGGTAGACGTCAACTGAAGGAGCATCTTCTCTAGCAGCTATTAACGCACCTTCATTACAACAGTTGGCAATATCAGCACCCGAAAATCCAGGAGTTAAAGCACTTAATCTACCTGCCAAATCTTCGACCGCTTTATTTTTCAAATCTTGATACTTATTGAAATCAACTTCTTGTTTTGTAGCCTTGATATCTTCATCACATTTCAAAGTAAGCTTTGATAAGTGAACTTTGAAGATTTCTTTTCTTCCTTCAACATCGGGTATATCAATTGAAATGTGTCTATCAAATCTACCAGGTCTTAATAAAGCTTTATCTAAAATATCAACTCTATTAGTACCTGCCAATACGACAACATGATCCGAGGATTCAAACCCATCCATTTCAACCAATAACTGATTTAAAGTGTTTTCCTTTTCATCATTTCCCATTCTTCCATTTCCTCTTTCTCTACCAATAGCGTCGATTTCGTCAACGAATATAATAGCAGGTGCCATTTCTCTGGCAGTCTTGAACAAATCACGGACTCTTGAGGCACCAATACCAACGAACATTTCAACGAATTCAGATCCTGAAACAGACAAGAAAGGTACATTAGCTTCACCTGCAGTTGCTTTAGCCAATAAGGTCTTACCAGTACCCGGAGGACCAGACAAAATGGCACCTCTAGGAATCTTAGCACCCAACTTTTCATACTTGGTAGGGTTTTGTAAGAATTTAACAAACTCCATGATTTCTTCTTTAGATTCTTCACATCCTGCAACATCTTTGAATTTGGTTTTAACTTCAGTTTCCTGATTGAATAATTTTGCTTTAGATTTTCCGATCTTGAATAATCCATTAGGTCCACCACCTCCAGCATTGGAGCCAGCTCTTCTATAGGTGAGGTAATATAACCCACCAATTAAAAGAAGAGTTGGTAACACCGGTAAAACGTAAGATAACCACCCATCCCTTTCACTATATGAAATAGGAATTCTTTCATTAATAGGGATTCCTAATTCATCCTGAATAGTGTTGATTTCGGTCTCGAAGAAATTGACAGATCCAATGGTGAAGCAAACTGCTGGTTTACCACCATACGTTTGATAAGTTTGATCCAGAACTGCACCTTGAATAAGTTCAGCTTCAACCAAGAATTTATTTATAACCTTCAACTTAGTAACCAAACCTTTAGTTAAATAGTTATTTTTGAAGTCCTGGAATGAAAGTTCATTCCGGTGGTCATTCAGACCTGCCAATAATAATGTAAATATAATTGTACTAATAAATATACCTCCAAAAACCTTTACTATGGTATCTCTATCCACGTTATAGATTTTGAGATTATTCAAATTCATATTGGGATTCTTACTCTTTAATCTCCTCCTCAATTCTTCCCTGAATTCTTCTTCTTCTTTGGATTTTGGATCCTTGTCTTTACGCTCCTCTTTATCCTTTTGTTCTTTATCTTCATTAGTTTCTTGATCCTTATTCTTATTGCTTAATTGGTTTGTTTGACGGAATCTCAAACTGGGATGACTCATGAATGTTCTGTGAGAAACCCAAACCCGAGAAGACGTTTGTGATATACACAAATGCCTAAAACGAGGATTTAACGTCCTCAAAGACCGTAAAGAAGGTATAAACATAGTGGATAAGTTTTTTGCCATTGGTGAAAAATAAAAGTGAGCAGTCTAGAGACGTGCCCCACCCAGAAAATAGCTGCAAAAATTACTTGATACTAAAATTAAATCTATATAATACTTAATAATATAATAATACAATTAAAATGACTTGGTTGTATGATAAAAATCGATTAATTCTTAGATATGAATTCATCCCATGTTTTTTCACAAATTTCCAAGAACTTTTCCTTCTGTTTTTGTGCATCTTCTTCAGATTTAGGTGAATCTTTTTGATTAAACATTTTGAAGTTAAAGAACTTTTCATTCATGAAATTGATTGATCCAAAAATTTCATTGGACTTTGGTGGATTGAAGATTTCATTATTTTCATTATATTTTTTTTGCATCTCTCTTAATTCATCTTCTGAAGCTGGAGATCGATCATCATCGATTAACATTTGATGATTGGGGTTGGAACTTGCAGAAGTTCCCGTTGGAGTTTGGTCGAAGAATTCTCTTTGTGCTGATAATGGTTGGGACTTTAATGGAGCATCCTTAACCAAATCTCCATGATAAACATCAACCACTTTTTTGGGGTAAACAGTGCTTGGAATTTCAGGTTCTCTAGTAAATTGGGTACTCAGACCTTCGGATGATTCGTTTACAAAATGATGTTGACCTGATGATGGAAGTGGAATATAATTGGGTTGTTGATAGTATGGATTAATTGGATAATAAGATTGATACATGCGGTTGTAAATATTTGCTGATGGTTGTGGAGTATATTGTTGATAGGAATACTTTGATCTGGGCATGTATGGCGATATTGAAGTTTGAGGAGGAGGATGTAACATTCTTCTTCTATTACCAGACCCGAGTTGCTTTTGTTGATAAGGAGAATTTTTGTGGGGTGTTAAATAGGTTGAAAATTTAACATTGGATACTGGAGTGGTCTGAAATTTCTTCATGTTGTTAAGTTTCATACGACTAAGTAAAGGAGCTGAATGAATCATTGGATTTTGGGCTTGAGCATTAGTTGAATCAATAGTTAGAGGAGTTGGAACGTGCTTCCTCTTCAAACCTCTAGCGGATTCTGGAGCCGATAATTTCGAACTTTCACTCGTGTTCTCTAAAGTGTTTTCAATGGTTGTTGTTTGAATGTTATTATCATCTTCGTTTAGCTCATTACGAATTTCTGAAACGGATTTTTCATTAAGTTGTTCATTATCATTAGGGGACTTTTCTGAATCTTGTGACGCTTTATCTTCAATATCATCATCAGCGTCTTCGTCGTCAATTTCTGAATTTGAATTTCTGGCGGCTATTAAACCTTTTTGCTGAAGATGAATTCGTTGGGATAATCTCATAGTATTCTTCATTTCATCATTTAATTGGGGTAAACCAGGACTAACAATTCGAAGGGCAACGTCTGAGTTTCCATCAGTAGATTGAGGGATAGTTGTTGACCCAAAATCTTTTGACTTAACATTCTCTTTATTCATATGTTCATCTTCATGACTCAGTTCAACTGAGTCACCCTTTTCCAGATTTGTTATCTTACTTATATTCATATTTGATAAATTCAATGACGAAGGCCTATGTTTTCTCCCAATTTTAACGAGTGTGTCCACTTCTCCTTGAGACATTTGATAAAATAACCTCGAGTGTTTTGGTTTTATATCGTTTAATCAGTTGATTAAATAATTTATACTATTTAAGTAATTTGTATTTCGTCAAGAATAAATCCCACTTACGTGATTACTTGTTAAAACTTCCGTTGATATTTAACCGAACTAATCGAAATCAATTAGGGAATTCAAAACAACCTGGTGGATTCGTGCGACAATCAGTTAATTGGTGGTAAATTATCCAAACTTTATGGGTAATTTAAATTTGGTGATAATTTGTGGTGAGGATTTAATATTAGTTTAGTACCAATTATAAATTAATGAAATTTAGATGATCAATTAATTGAAATTCCAATTAATTTTAATATTAAAACTGTAACGTGACTTAAATTAACTTTGATTACTTAAGTATTGTAATCTAAAATTTTTTTTCTTTATTGTTTCCTATTGTTCAGGGATTAAAAAAAATAAGTCTTGAAATATGCAACTTATATATTTTTTACTCAAACTTACTGATGAAATTCTTACCAATAATTAAGATAGTGTCAAACCGAATTATTATTTGATACAACTATTGTTTAATTCGAATATGATTTACGGGAATGGTGAAAATTTTCAATTTTTACAGTTTGGTCCAAAATTCGAGGACTGAAAAATATTTCAAGTTGGAAAATTAAAGCGGTATAACGCCTGCCTATATAAATTTATACGTCATTAGTTATTGATGCTCATTCCATCGTGTTGTAAGTAAAATTCCTACATTTTACCTTGTTACAAACTTAATTCACAAAAATGTTTCATAAATTATCCTAATTGGGGCATTCCGGTACTTAGACCAGAGTGCATAGAGACGGCCTCGATCGAGATTTAGTTCTGAAGCGAGGTTTTATGGCCTGTAAATAGGTATAGAACGTAGATGTTTATTACTAACCGCTAAAATTTTCCCATCCTTTCATTCTGGGTAAATTTTTGATGGTGTGGAATTTCTTGGTACAAGAATAGTCTTTCCAGGTAAAATCTTCTTGAGGATTACAGGCACATCTTTTGGCCTTTCTAATTTCGGGGTCAACTGGACAATTATGGAATGGAACGTGGAAGTATCCGACATCGTCAAAGAAATGGACTTCATCTTTATTTAAGAATAATCCAACTGCAATAGAATGGACTGGTGCATCACCCCATCTTTCATAGAAAAATCCTCCGGCTTTATCTAAATGTTCAAAGTATTTGGTGTAAGCTTCAGATCTCCAAATACTCAAATCTGCAATTTCGAAATTAGACCAGAAATGACATCCATTATAGGTTTCACCTTCATCATTTGATAACCAACCCAATAAATTATCTTTAGCTAAATATTGTTGATTTTCTTTCATAAATTCTTTGGTGGTATCCCATAAAGTTGGAATAGTTTCTTTATATTCGGGTAAAGTGATGGTAAATGAATATTTCTTATTGTTATCTTTCATAAATTTGAAAATATCATAATCGACATCACAATAAATCTTAATATCAGGTTCAACTCTCCAATAATATTCATATTCATCTAATAATGGATGTCTCCAGAAGAAACCAGATTCATATCTACACATATGTCTGTAAGGAACAGAACCACCATAGATAACCTTCTTTTCAACCATTTTTTCTCTGGCCAAAGCAGCTTTTTCTTGATCAATCCAATCAGGATAAGACCATTGCTCCTTTGGAATTAACCCATATTTGGTGTTACCACTGACAATTGAACTAGTTACTTCTTTAAATTCTTCAGTAAACTCTTCATCATTTAAGAAAACCCAATCATAATGATATTTCCCATTAAATCTATCTTCAACTTGTCTAATTGACCCTAATAAACTATACAAATCAGAATTTCTGGCTAATGAAACAAATGTAGCCTTAATCTTTTCCCCTGGAACAGGAGTTAATTTTTCAGCTCCAACAGTTCCCTTAAAGTCTGACTTGGGAGGTTCTGCTTTTGATACGTCACCTTTTGGCGCTTCAGCTTTGGTTTCCTTGGTAGGGGTTACAGTTGAAGCAGCATGATAACTTGAACCAGTTGATAATATAAATCCACAACCGATTAATAATAAAGCAAAGAGTCCAAACCTTATTAATCTAGCATTTGACCTGTTAGAACTCATCTTTTCCATACCAAGTGAAAATTATTTCCGGTGATTTATATCAAAATTTCAGAAGGGTTTTTTTATGGAAAAAGTTAACGTGTTCTCTCACCGCCCAGTATTTTTTACGCGAGCTGATAACGCCAGCGCTGGGCGGGTACCGGGGAGGGTGCCGGGAAAAATGGTACGAGGGCCGGGCGGGCGCCATGGGACTACGGGGGAACCGTCTGGCGGCCCAACACGGCGTGGGCTACGACGTGGTGGTTCTGGAGTGGAATATAAGAGAGTGGTTAGAGGTATACGAGATAAATGCAAGATTACTCGTAAGGATATGCATTAGAAATCTATTGTTACCATTAAGGCGGGTGTCTACACAAAAGGGAAATATAGTCATGCACGAATAAACCTTAGTTTGGAGATTATGTTCAGGTATCCTGTGTGGGCTTTCCCCGGCCGCCTGGTTGGTACCACATTGGTACCACGTCCTGCGTACGCGGGCACAATCTCCTGCGTACGCCCGCTCCACGTCCTGCGTACGTGAGCTCCACCTCATCACTAAAACGACAGGTGTCCCTAGATGGTTACGAGTGTATATTGTATATGCGAGGTTTATGATTATTGGTAATCGACCCATTCAGCAGGTCTTTCCAATCCAAATACGTCATAGAATTTCTTACCACAAGAATAACCTCTGAATGTAAAATCAGTTTCAGGTTTGCAATGACATTTATGCTTATATCTGTATTCAGCATTTAATGGACATTGAGTATAAACTCCATGATTATATCCTACATCTTCGAAATAATGAATTTCTTCTTTGTTTAAAAACAATGAAGCAGCAATTGAATGAATTGGGGCATCTCCCCATCTTTCGTAAAAAAATCCTCCAGTCTTATCAAGGTGTTCAAAATAGTCTCTGTATGCTTGAGATCTCCAGAAATTCAAGTCAGCAATTTCAAAATTAGACCAGTAGTGACATAAATTATACGATTCTCCACTATCGTCTGAGATAAAGTCAAGTGAATTATTTTCAACCAAGTATTCGGGGTGAGCTTTCATGAAATTCTTGGTGTGTTCCCAGAGAGTTGGGATGGTCTTAACGAATTCATGAATGGAGATAGTAAAACCATATTTCTTCTTGTTATCTCTCATAAATTTAAATAAATCATAATCCAAATCACAGTGGATTTGAATACCTGGTTCAACTCTCCAATACCAATCATAATCGTCTAATAAAGGATTTCTCCAAAAGAATCCTGATTCAAATCTACACATATGTCTATAACTTTCACTATCCCCATAAATAATATTAGCAGCTTTCATATCTTCCCTGGCTTTAGCCGCCTTATCTAAATCTATCCAATCTGGGTAAGACCAGTGCTCTTTCGGAATTTTTCCGTATTTGGTTGTACCACTAACAATTGACGTGGTCAAGTCTTTAAATTCTTGAGTAAATTCTTCGTCATTTAAGAACACCCAATCATAATTGAACTTTCTATTGAACCTATCTTCAACATTTCTAACCGCCTTAATTAATTCAAATAATTCAGAATTTCTGGCTAATGTAACAAATGTAGCTCTAATAGACTTATCTTTGCCAATAAAATCACTCTGCTCCTTGGCAGGGGTAACGAGAAATCCAGCCTCATTTTTGACAGCATCGTTCGACGAAGCCTCCTTGCCATCAGACTTCTCACTGGCCTTAGGATCTGTTTCTAATTGAAGATCATTAAGTTCTTTCCCAGTATCATCTGACTCATCCGTTCCTTGTTCTCCAACTGGTTTATCCTGGGCAATCTGTGCCAATGCCAATTTTTCTTCCTTGGTATTATCCTTAATGGATCCAGAAGTTGAGACCGTATTCTTAATCATATCTGCTATGGAATTCCCACTTGAACCGCCAGGTGGAACATAATTTGGAATGATCTGATTAGTTTTGGGATCCACATAAACAACACTCGGATTAAATGCTATTGACAAGAAGTATAACACCAATAACCCTCCACAAACAGCGGCTATTCTGATAACTGGTGACCTTGCCATAATATGGTTTTGTAAATAATTTAATAAAAAACAAGTGGTTTTTAGTATCCTCCAATTTGATAATGCGTGAAATTTTCACTGTGCCCTTAAATGGGGACGTGTCCTGCACACGTCAAAAAATCCTAAAATAGCCATTCCTGGTGGGAAGGGGTTCTCTTTTTAGATTTCTGGGGCTGGGTAAACTGGTGGGATTTGGGTGGGACCAGCAAGAGGCCTTCCAAGGTATGGCCCTAAGGTAGTGGCCTAGGACTGGGACTAGAATCGGGCAATGATATTGCTTTTTCTGAAGATATTTTTTAGGTTTAAAAAATAGCCCCCAGTGCACCTTTCACAACCGGATTGGTACATATGCCTTTTTGATATACGAAAACCGGATTTAGGTTGGGACTGTTCCTCCAACTAAACCACAAACTAATTTGGCCCGCTGGAGGGTCGAACCCACCGCCATTCACTTGTTTTTTATACTCGCAATATCTCTTCCAGTATGTAAGTTACAACTCTGGGACTTGGACTCATATAAAAACTGATGTGTGTGTACGAAAAAAAATGTTAAATCTCTTTGTAAAGCGTGTCATCTTTATGCAAGGACAATGCTAATCTTCTCTGTATTGTTATATTTGACAAATGTACTACCGCGAGGATAGTACGAACAAAGTTGATGAGAAGCCGCTGATATGTCACACGACTAAATGCGTGCGCCAACCAAATTATCGCACACCATCAAAATTGTTTAGGACTTTGGGCTAAATTCACGAAGGCAAATATGATCTTAAGATTTAGAACCAAGACGGGAATGTTCCGGATCAATGTGAATGATTCAGACACATTCCGGGTTGCAATTGAACAACTTCTTACAAAAATTGATTGTGATCCAAGTACTTTGACGGTTTCTCTTACGCCAAATGACCCAGGTGTAAATGTAAGTGAGTACCTTTCTCAGACCATAAGTGAGCTTAAATTCAAGAATGGAGAGATGTTATTTGCCAGTTATAGTAGTCAAGAGACAGGGATTAACGATGTTCAAAGTGGAACCGCTTCCATTTCCATTTCGAATGAATCTGTGCCCTTGAGAGAGCCATCTCCCATAGTTGAGGAATCAAGTTTGGATAAATTGTTGGATTCCCAAGATGGATTGATCCCCAGATCCAAGAGTCATTTGTGTCGTCATGGAGATAAGGGAATGTGTGAATATTGTAGTCCATTACCACCATGGGATAAGGATTATATAGAAAAGAATGGCATTAAACATTTATCCTATTATTCATATTTGAAAGAAATTAATGAATCTAAGAATAACAAGAATAATGCCACCAGCTACATGGCACCCTTGGACGTGCCTTCATACAAAATCAATAAAAATTGCCCTTCAGGTCACTTGCCATATCCAAAGGGAATTTGTTCCAAGTGTCAACCTCCAGTAATCACATTACAACAACAAAATTTTAGAATGGTTGATCATGTGGAATTTAGCGATGCTAGTATTTTAAATAAGTTCATTGATAGTTGGAGATTGAGTGGAACTCAAAGATTTGGTTACTTATATGGCTCTTATGAATTATTCGAAAAAGTTCCACTAGGAATTAAAGCAAAAGTCGAATTCATATACGAGCCTCCTCAGGCCAATGAATTGGATGGGATTACACTTCTACCCTGGCAAAACGAACCATTCGTTGATGAACTTGCATCTAAATTTGGTTTACAGAAAGTGGGTATGATATTCTCAGACTTAACAGATTCAGGAATGAAAAATGGTACCGTATTATGTAAAAGACACAAAGATAGTTACTTTTTATCTAATATTGAAGTATTGATGGCCGGGAAACAGCAATTGAAGCACAAATTTCAATCGAAATATTCGAATTCAAAGCAGTTTTCTTCAAGGTTTGTCACATGTGTTGTGTCTGGTGGCCTTGAGGGAGAAATTGAACCAAGATCATATCAAGTTTCTATAAATACCGAAGCATTGATTGAAGCAGATATCATCACTAGCTCAACCCAACCTTCTATGATGTACATTAATGAATCAAATGATACAAGATACGTTCCGGACGTATTCTACAGTAAAATAAATGAGTATGGCTTGCAAGTAAAATCGAATGCCAAACCTGCATTCCCTATTGATTATTTATTAGTGACATTACTGGATTCAATGCCTAAAGATCCTAAACCCGTTTTTAAAAGCACAAACCCTTTCATAATAGAGAATAGAGAATTCTTAGGTGAACTACAAAATTTTTCTAACTTATTTAAACATTTAAGTAATGATTTTGGTGAGGGAACGATTCTATTTGATTTCCATTTGTTGGCATACCTTCTCGGGTTGAATATTTTACACGAAAATGAAGTTGAACTTCTCATACAATTCATAAAGTCATCAACAAGAGAAGATTACCTTAAATTGGTCGAAAGTCCTGGGTGGATGAGTTTAATTACTATTTTGGAGCAAAGCTCTTAGAGTTCCATGCAGATTCTAGAAGCGCGAGCTTTCATTTTTGCAGCAATTCACAAGTACTGTCAAATCCAATTTATTTCCCAGTTGATACATCATTTTGTACACAAATGAAGTTGTATAAGTCTTCTATCAAGTCCCGAAGTCTTACCCCTTTTTAACTTAATTCAAACCTTACACGCAGCCAACTGCACTCACGGGAAAATCACATGAATAGACCTCCAAACCTTTTTCAACACGTCTAAAAATCACACAAATCTTCAATTATCACAAACTTATCACCTACATCACACATCCAACCTCTGCAAGCCCCTCTCCACCTCTCTCCACTCCCGTCCTTATCTGCCACAGGCCTGCGAAGACTTTCTTAGAAATTCTTAGAAGAAGCGTGCACGCACCCAAAATTTGATGAGGAAAAATTTTATATTGCCTCTTTGGAAATTTTTCATTAAACTCAAGTAAATAATAATGTCCACTCCATTCGGTGTCGATTTCGGTAACAGTAATACTGTTATTGCATGTGCAAGAAACAGAGGTATTGATATCATAGTTAATGAAGTTTCTAATCGTTCCACTCCTTCATTAGTTGGATTTGGTATGAAGAACAGATTTATTGGTGAATCAGGTAAGAATCAACAAGGTTCCAATTTAAAGAATACAGTTGAAAATTTAAAGAGAATTCTTGGATTAAACTATAATGATCCAGACTTAGAAATTGAAAAGAAATATTCTACTGCTCAGTTAGTTGAAAATGCCAATGGTGGTATTTCTGCTAAAGTCAGATATGCTGGTGAACAACAAGAATTTACTTCAACTCAATTATCTGCTATGTATATCAACAAAATTAAAGATATTACTTATAAGGAAACCAAAGGAAATCTTCAAGATATTTGTTTATCTGTTCCAGTTTGGTATACTGAAAAGCAAAGAAGAGCTGCTGCTGATGCTTGTAAAATCGCTGGTTTAAACCCAGTTAGAATTGTTAATGAAGTAACTGCTGCTGCTGTTGGTTATGGTGTTTTCAAAGCTGGTGACTTACCAGAAGATGAACCAAAGAAAGTTGCTTTCATTGATATTGGTCACTCTTCTTTCCAAGTTTCTATTGCAGCTGTGAAAAAAGGTGAATTGAAAGTTTTAGGTTCTGCTTACGATAAACACTTTGGTGGTAGAGATTTTGATTTAGCTATTGCTAATCACTTTGCCAAAGAATTCGTTGGTAAATACAAAATTGATATCACTGAAAATCCAAAAGCTTTCTACAGAGTTTTAACTGCTGCTGAAAAATTAAAGAAAGTTTTATCTGCTAACTCTTCTGCTCCATTTAACATTGAATCTTTAATGAATGATGTTGATGTTTCATCTTCTTTAACCAGAGAAGAATTAGAAGAATTTGTTCAACCATTATTGGACAGAATTCATGTTCCAATTGAAGTTGCCCTTAAAGATGCTAAATTGACTCCTGAAGATTTAGATTCAATTGAAGTTATCGGTGGTTGTACTAGAGTTCCATCCATTAAAGCTAAATTAAGTGAAATTTTCGGTAAACAATTATCTTTCACCTTAAATCAAGATGAAGCTATTGCTAGAGGTAATGCTTTTATCTGTGCCATGCACTCTCCAACTTTAAGAGTTAGACCATTCAAATTTGAAGATTTCAACCCTTACTCCGTCTCTTATTACTGGGACAAACAAGAAGAAGATGAAGACCACTTGGAAGTGTTCCCAAGAGGTGGTGTCTTCCCATCAACTAAAATAATTACTTTATTCAGAACCGGTGATTTCGAAGTTGAAGCTAAATACACTAATAGAGAAGAATTACCAAAAGGTACTGAAGATTCCATTTGTTCATGGAAGATTGAAGGTGTTAAGTTGAATGATGGTGAATCATCTATTGCTGCTAAATTGAAATTAAGAAATGACCCAAGTGGTTTCTATACTATTGAATCAGCTCACACCGTTGAAGAAAAATTAGTCAAAGAATTAGTTGAACCAGCTGAAGGTGAAGAAGTTGATGAAGATAAAGAACCAGAATACCGTGAAGTTAAAAAGATTGTTAAGAAAGATGATTTAACTTTAATCATGAAATCATCTGCTTTACCAGAAGAAGAAAGACAACAATTAACTGAAAAGGAAAATGCTTTGGTTATGGAAGATAAATTGGTTGCTGATACTGAAGACAGAAAGAATGCTTTAGAAGAGTACATCTATGAATTAAGAGGAAAATTAGAAGACCAATATAAAGATTTTGCTTCAGAACAAGAAAAGACCAAATTAACTGATTTATTAATGAAAGCTGAAGATTGGCTTTATGATGACGGTTATGATTCTACTAAAGCTAAATATATTGCTAAATATGAAGAATTAGCTTCAATTGGTAATATAATTAGAGGTAGATACTTGGCTAAAGAAGAAGAAAAGAAGCAAGCTTTAAGAGAAAAGCAAGAAGCTAAACAAGCCGCTGCTATGGCAGAAAAATTGGCCGCTCAAAGAAATGCTCAACCTTCTGAAGAACCAGCTAAGGAAGAACCAAAGGAAGAACAAGATATTGAGATGGGTATGTAAGTTTGTAGTAATAAAGGCTTAGATCGTAGACATATAAGGCTGAGACGACACATCGCCCCAGCATACCACCACACGTCGCCCCTTACACCGCGAGGTCGTCCCCCGGAACCCGGCCCCCTCCTGTCGCGTGCCACGTTTTCCGGGTAAGTTCCACCCTCAACGAAAACTTCTCAACTTTAAACTAAATCAATCAATGAAACTTTCAAATCATCCAGCAATTCGGAATATACGAAGGAGACCTGCTATAATTTTAGCACCGTTAACTGTGGTATTTGTGTTGTACTTATTTTTGTTTTCGTCTGGTTCCTCCACGAAGAAGAAGAACTCGAAATACAGCTACAAACAAAAGAACAAATCGTGGTTTAACAAAAACAAAGATTCGGTTATTTTAAGAAACTTACCCAAAAATCACATTAGTCATTATGATTTGAATCAATTAACCGTAAGTAAACATCCATTAGATAATAAAGAAGAAGTTTTGGTGTTGACCCCCATGTCTAAATTTTTACAAGAGTATTGGGACAATTTAATGAAGTTAAGTTATGATCATAGTTTAATTTCTCTTGGATTTATAGTACCAAGGAATGAAGACGGAAATAAGGCGTTAAAAGGGTTGGAAAAAGCCATTAAAAAGACCCAAGCAAATCCAGTGACAAAATTTAAGAAAATCACTGTTTTAAGACAAGATTCAGACTCTTTAGACAGTCAGTTGGAAAAAGATAGACATGCATTAAGCGCTCAAAAGCATAGAAGAAGTCTCATGGCTTTGGCAAGAAATTCCCTTGTGTTCACCACAATTTCTCCGTCAACTTCATGGGTTTTATGGTTAGATGCTGATATAGTTGAAACGCCATCTGATATTATTCAAGAAATGGCAAGTCATGATAAACCAGTTTTATCGGCTAATGTTTATCAAAGATTTTACAATCAAGAAATCTCAAAGAATGATATTAGACCTTATGATTTCAATAACTGGGTGGAAAGTGAAGAAGGATTAAAATTAGCTGCTACCATGGGAGATGAAGAAATTATTGTTGAAGGATATTCAGAATTAGCCACTTATAGACCTTTAATGGCTCACTTTTATGATGCTAAAGGAGATAAAAATACTGAAATGGCCTTGGATGGGGTTGGAGGTGGTGCAGTTTTAGTAAAAGCCGATGTTCACAGAGATGGTGCCATGTTCCCATCATTCCCATTTTATCATTTAATCGAAACCGAAGGTTTTGCTAAAATGGCCAAACGATTAGGTTATGAAGTGTTTGGCTTACCTAACTACTTGGTCTATCATTACAATGAATAGTCTTTCATATAGCTTTCTTGGAAGCCCTCATAAACAAAATCAATGAAGCATTGGGCCTCATTGACGATAAATAGAGTCTAATGTACATGATTCTGGATCCCGTAACCTCTCTCGAGCCAGTACCACCATTTCCAGGCGATTTCAGACGGTTTTACGCCGGGGCCAGGACCATATGGCAGCTGATGCGCCCGCGCACGACCCGTTTTTTAAGATGAGATGAGATAAAAAATTTAATTACCCAAATGCAACTCACTTGGAAAGACATCCCAACGGTCCCAAATGCCAACGATATGTTGGACATTGTTCTTAATAGAACACAAAGAAAGACTCCAACCGTTATCCGTCCTGGTTTTAAGATTACAAGAATCAGAGAGTTTTATATGAGGAAGGTGAAGTTTACCGCTGAAGGATTTAATGAAAAATTTAATGATTTATTACAGGGATTTCCTAATATTAATGATGTTCATCCATTCCATCGTGATTTAATGGATACTTTATATGAAAAGAATCATTATAAGATTTCCTTAGCCGCTATTTCCAAGGCTAAAACTCTTATTGAACAAGTTGCCAGAGATTATAATAGATTATTAAAATTTGGTCAATCATTATATCAATGTAAGCAATTAAAAAGAGCTGCTTTAGGTAGAATGGCAACCATTGTTAAAAAATTAAAAGATCCTTTAACTTATTTGGAACAAGTTAGACAACATTTAGGTAGATTACCAAGTATTGATCCAAATACTCGTACTTTATTAATTTGTGGTTACCCAAATGTTGGTAAATCTTCTTTCTTAAAGTGTATTACTAAAGCTGATGTAGAAGTTCAACCTTATGCTTTCACCACCAAATCCTTATATGTTGGACATTTTGATTATAAATATCTTAGATTTCAAGCCATTGATACTCCAGGTATTTTGGATAGACCAACTGAAGATATGAATAATATTGAAATGCAAAGTATTTATGCTATTGCTCATTTAAGATCATGTGTTTTATACTTTATGGATTTAAGTGAACAATGTGGGTTCTCAATTGAAGCTCAAGTTAAATTATTCCATTCTATTAAACCATTATTTGCTAATAAATCTGTTATGATTGTTATGAACAAATCCGATATCATCAAATATGAAGACTTAGATCCTTCAAAGCAAGAAAGTCTTCAATCTTTGTATGATTTAAAAGACATCGAAATAATGCACACTTCATGTGTTGAAGAAGAAAATGTTATGCAAGTCAGAAACCAAGCTTGTGAAAAGTTGTTGGCATCAAGAATTGAACAAAAATTGAAAGGAGCTGCTAGAGTTTCTAATGTATTGAACAAAATCCATGTTGCTAAACCTGCTTCAAGAGATGATATGGAAAGACCAGCTTTTATTCCAGAAGGAGTTGAAAAATTAGAAAAATACGACCCATTGGATCCAAACAGAAGAAAATTGGCCAGAGATGTTGAAGCGGAAAATGGTGGAGCTGGTGTTTTCAATATAAATTTGAAAGACAAATACTTATTGGAAGATGAAGAATGGAAGAATGATGTTATGCCAGAAGTTCTTGATGGTAAGAACGTTTATGATTTCTTAGACCCAGATATCGCTGCTAAGTTACAAGCATTAGAAGATGAAGAAGAAAAATTAGAGCAAGAAGGATTCTACGATTCAGATGAAGAAATTCAAGACGAACAAGTAGATGAAATTAAAGAAAAGGCTCAATGGATCAGAGACAAACAAAAGAAGATGATTAAAGAAGCCAGAAATAGAAAAGCATTGAATAATAGAGCCATAATGCCAAGAGATAAGATCAAGAGATCCTTTAATGATATGGAAGAACACATGTACAACATTGGACATGATACTTCTGAATTAAAGACCAAACACTCAGGTACTAAATCTACTAAGAATGCTAAAGGATTGAATATTCTCAAGAAAGGTAATGCTTTGGATATTGACGTTGAAGAACACATCCGTAAGAAGAAGAGACCAATGCATCAAAGTGATAGACTTAATGATGGTCTTGTCAATGAAGATATGAAACAAAAAACCGAAAGAATTGGTAAATTGGAGAGAAGAGAAAGAAACAGAAATGCTAAAGTTGGTGAATCTGATAGGCATGTTACTGCCATGTTACCAAAACATTTGTTCTCTGGTAAACGTAGTTTCTCAGCCGATCGTCGTTAGGGTATTGTGCATTAGATAGTCATTAATAAACAGTTTGTATAAGTGCCGGTGATAAGGGAGCGGCGATACCACGAGATACCACGAAGCCCCGCCCGAGCCACTACGTCCGCTCGGACTGCTCGCCCTACCTCGGGCAGGAGGACCACAACTGTGGCATAATTTCACCTCTCCTATCCACTTATACAACTCCACTAATACTTCTATTTGTAAATAAATGTTTCCTATTTGTGGATTATAATTAAAAATTAACCTCCATTTGTGTATAAAATACCCTCCCAAACCCTGGTTCCTATTGTTCTCCGGTACCAGTTGCTCTTCTGGTATCTCACTGATAAGCATTTCCGATACCCAACTTATCTGCACAACCGAAAGTTAGTCATTTTAAGATAAGGGATTCAACCGTATAGTCTCGTGTCACAGTAAAATTGCTTTTATAGTTTGTTTCATTTCACAAATCTATTTGAGTGAAACTATCTATAAAATATTATGAACATTAGTGTAGAACCAAGTGGTTTTAATTTACCCAAGCACAAGGAAATTTCAATTTTATCATCAAAAACAACTCCAAAAGATATGTCATTTGATCTAAGTACTTTGACAAGTAATTTACCCCCAAATACCGGTCCTCCTGGGTCAGTGAATTCTACGTCAAATGGGAATAATTCAAAGAATTTGAGCCATGTTCCATGTAAATTCTTCAAACAAGGGATATGTCAAGCGGGCTCCTCGTGTCCCTTTAGTCATAATCTTGATGGGACTTTAAGTGCTGATAAATTACCCTGTAAGTACTTTCAGAAGGGGAATTGTAAGTTTGGATTAAAATGTGCTTTAGCTCATTTCTTGCCAGATGGTACTAGAGTAAATCCAAAGCCATATAGGAAGGGGAATTATAATTATAATCTGCAACCAATTGATATAAGTCTGGGAACATCCCCTGAAGGGTCCCGTGGTTATCAGAATGGCTCTAAATCTTCAGGTACAATTTCCAGAAATGGATCAAGCTTTGGTATAGGAATGTCTGGTATGGCTAATATGTCTAATGGGTCCGGTATGTCTACTGGTGGTTCCAGCATGTCTAATGGTGGTTCTACCATGTCTCATGGTATATCCACTTCTTCGGATATCACCAGTACGAATGGGAATTCTGGTTTGTTTAATCAGTATGGTACTTTAGCTCCTCCGGTGGAATTTGCAGCCACTCAGAATCAATTCCCATCGTCTGCAAATTCTATTGGATCATTCAATTATTCTCCTTCAGGTGCCACACCAATGGCGTTAACTCCTTCAAGTGTACTTAATGCCACCGGTGGTTTAAGATCGTATTCCACTGCTTCAACTCCAATGACGCTTCATGGTTCCAGTCCTTCTCAATCAAGATCAAATTCCCAATCGAATTTCTTCAATAAAGGACTTGCTTCTTCACCCACTACCAACTTAACTTCTTCATACAATATTTCCCGGTCTTTCTCCCAATTTCCTGTTAGTCATGGGTCTTTTAGCTCATATCTAGAAGCTTTAAAAGATAATCAAGATTCGGCAATAATTGATGATGATCCAGCAGAAGATGGAGTTTTCGAAGAAGATTACGTTCCAGCTAGTTTGGGTGACCTTATACTAACACCTCAGGAACAACAAAGAAGAGATTCAAGGTCCCAGCTGGGGACTTTATTGGTGAGACCAAATTTATCGTCAGCCAACTCGGATGGACATGGGCCAACTTTGGCAGATAAAAGTCAGGATGACGTTTTTTTAATGGAATAATGTACTGGGTAAGGGATTGTTAAAAATGTTATAGACGTGATTTATATACAGGTTATTTACAGTTTAGTGTTTGGATTGGATCTGAAAATATCAGCTGCTTGTTTTTGAAACTCTTGCATCAATTTTGTATCTCTAAAGTTAATCTCTGGTTGGATACCTCTGGAGTGATCTGAATCAAATATACTACCGACTAATACAATTTCATCTGTGAAAGGATTAAGACTATAGATTAAATTATCAGTTACAGATCTTTCAGTTTCTTGGGTTTGGGTTCCGTCTGTGAAAGATACTTTCTGTTTGGTTGTAACTTTCATGACAAATTGGGCATATGTAGTGATATTATTCGAATCTGGGATACAAGTAAAAGAAATGATCTTTGGATTCTTTTCAACAGATATCAAATCCCATTTCAATTTCCCATTGGTAGGAAATGTCATACTTCTTTGAATTAAATGCTGAGATACCAACGTCCCAGAATTTCCTTCTAATTGTACAGTAAGGTACTCTTTCCTCTTATTCATGGGCAAATTGCACCCAGAAGCAAAAAGCTTATTGGTTCTAACAAACTTTTCCATGGCTTCTTCTTTCCAATCATTGAATTTTAACTTGATTTTGGCCTCTTGTTTCAATTTGACAATACTATAAGTATTTATACCAAATACTCCCAATCTTCTCAAAATAAGTCTGGGCCATGATGTGAACGGAGAATTAGTGAATTTTGGTGGTACATAAAAGTCAGCAAGTGCAGCAATACTTTTAAGTGGAATCTGGGATATATCTGTCACTGCTTTAGCAGATGATTTCCGTTTCGCTGGCGGACTTGGTTTATCAGTTGAGTAAAATCTACTACTGTTTAATATCTTGATAGCGCCTAAACCATTTGCAGCGCTTAAACCTGTAAATTTTGTCAATCCAATGGAACTGGTAAAGTGTTTTGCAATCATTAATGTGCTATTCGATGAAATTTTTCACAAAAATCTCAATCATTGTCGTGCCCGCGCCAAATCCAATATCAAAAAAAATTTTGTGATGAGATAGATACTTTTGTAACACTTTATTATGCCTTCAGTTCACGAAAAAAATAAGAAATTGGCACCAGAAAAAGAACGTTTCATACAATGCTGTGGTGATGTTTCATTGGAATTGGTTTCAAGTCTTAAGAGTTCAAAAGATATCAATCTTAATGGATTAATTAGTAGATATGCTAAAAAGTATAAGTTAAAACAACAACCCAGATTAACTGATATTATATCATCGATTCCCGATCAATATAAGAAATACTTAATTCCAAAGCTTAAGGCAAAACCTGTTAGAACTGCTTCAGGTATTGCAGTCGTTGCAGTAATGTGTAAACCTCATAGATGTCCCCATATTGCTTACACGGGAAATATTTGTGTTTATTGTCCAGGGGGTCCAGACTCTGATTTCGAGTATTCTACTCAATCATATACTGGATACGAACCTACTTCCATGAGAGCCATAAGAGCTAGGTATGATCCATATGAACAGGCAAGAGGTAGAGTTGAACAATTAAGACAATTAGGACATTCTATTGATAAAGTTGAATATATTATTATGGGAGGTACATTCATGTCATTAGCGGTGGATTATAGAGAAGGTTTCATTACACAATTGCATAATGCTTTGACAGGTTTCAATGGTAAAGATATTGACGAAGCTATTAGATATTCCCAGCAATCTCAAACCAAGTGTGTTGGTATTACTATTGAAACAAGACCAGATTACTGTACTTCCACCCATTTAAGTGATATGTTAAGATACGGTTGTACAAGACTTGAAATTGGTGTCCAATCTTGTTATGAAGATGTTGCAAGAGACTCTAATAGAGGACATACGGTTAAGGCAGTTTGTGAAACATTTGCAGTTGCCAAAGATGCTGGATATAAAATTGTGAGTCACATGATGCCTGATTTACCAAATGTAGGAATGGAAAGAGATCTTGAACAATTTATCGAATATTTCGAAAATCCTGCCTTTAGAACTGATGGGTTGAAAATTTACCCTACTTTAGTCATTAGAGGAACTGGATTGTACGAATTATGGAAGAAAGGATTGTACAAATCTTATAATGCAAATGCTTTAATAGACTTGGTAGCAAGAATATTGGCTTTAGTGCCTCCTTGGACAAGAATTTATAGAGTTCAAAGAGATATTCCAATGCCTTTGGTCACATCTGGTGTGGAAAACGGTAATTTAAGAGAGTTGGCATTAGCAAGAATGAAAGATTTTGGAACAAGTTGTAGAGATGTAAGAACAAGAGAGGTTGGTATTCAGGAAGTTCATCACAAAGTTGTACCAGATCAAGTTGAGTTAATTAGAAGAGATTACTACGCTAACGGAGGGTGGGAAACGTTTTTAAGTTATGAAGATCCAAAACAAGATATTTTAATTGGACTTTTAAGATTAAGAAAAGCATCCAAAAAATACACTTATAGAGAAGAATTCACAAAACAACCAACATCAATTGTTAGAGAGTTACACGTTTATGGATCTGTGGTTCCATTGCATTCAAGAGACCCTAGAAAATTCCAACATCAAGGTTTTGGTACATTATTAATGGAAGAAGCCGAAAGAATTGCTATCGAAGAACACGGCTCCAGAAAGATAAGTGTTATTGCTGGTGTTGGAGTTAGAAATTATTATGCAAGATTGGGATATGAATTAGACGGTCCTTATATGTCAAAGATGATTGGTAATGATAATGATAATGAAATTGATGAAGATGAATATTAGTCAATATATATTTATAATACTTTTATTTATACAGTAATCTCTTATTATAATACAATATTAATGATGATAGAATTTATTGGAATTAACACTCAGGGTAGTAATTTCCTTTGACCATCCAGGTATATCCTCTCCATTACCTCCTACAGGTCTTTCTAATACAACATTCTCTAACCCTAATGCGTCACTTAAAAATGGGTGATTAATCATACCACCTGCATCGGCTCTAGTCTCAGGTTGTAATGATAACATTGGTAATAAGAAGTCTGATATTTCAATAGCATCCGATACCGAAAACTTGTACTTCTCCACGAGAACATCTTTCAATCCCCAGGGTTTTAATTTTTGGATTCTGTGCAATTCACCTCTTGGATTGAAAAAATCTCTGGCATAGTAACTTTCCTTTAACATTTGTCTTGGGAATGTACCTAATAATTCGATAATTTGGGCAATATGATCATCATCTTTGCTGTAAGACTTTCCTTCTCTAGGATCAAATAAATAATCACCAGTTAACAATTCAAATATCAAACAAGCAAAGGACCAAAGGTCAGCAGAAGAACCCCAATGATATCCCAATAAAACCTCAGGAGACCGATATTGTCTTGTCTGAATCTCATCGGTGAAATGGTGGTTGATCCAACAAGCATTACCCAAATCAGCTATTTTAACAGATATTAATTCTTCTTCATTGATCATGAAGGAGTTTTCATTAATAGATTCGGTAAAACTAGCTTCCAAATTAGAAGTGTCTTCGAACTTATGGGAAATTGAAAGTGAAGATAATGAAGTATTTATGTCATTCCCACTAGGAGTTTTATTCAACATTCCTGATGAATTGGGGTTCTTGATCTCTGACATGGGCACCCCAAACTGTTCACTATTTTCGGACAGCTTTTCAGTGAAGGAAGATTTAATGGGAGTATTTGCAGTCGAGGTTGCCAATCCATAAACACTTGTGAATGATTTATTGAAAGTTCTCAAAGGAGAAGGTAAAGGTTGAGAACCAGTAATCAAAGTCTGTCTCCTTGATCTTCTACCATTTCTACCAATAGATGGAGAATTAGTTATTGACTTAAGAGATCCTTCTTTAAAAGAAGCATCATACGTTCTATCCATCTGGGGAGTATTTTGAGTGGATGTCAGAGGAGTTGTTACAAAGCTGTTGTTTCCTGATTTGGACTTGGTTCTTTGTAATCTCTTCTGTAACTTAGCATTAGTCTCCTCTTCTTCGACCATTCGAACAATTTGCTCTACATCACCGATTTCAATCAACACATTTTCTGGTTTCAAATCGGTATGAATGACTCCACACTTTCTATGTAAGAAATCCAATGATGCAAGTAATTGTTTAGCTATTTGTTTCACAAAAACCACGGGGATTCCTCTATGTTTATACCGCCTTATTAATCCTAATAAATTTTCTCCCAACACTTCGAATACCATTACCACATGTACACCATTTGGACCCTTATGAGTGAAGGTATCCAACAACTGAATCACATGACCGTGTCCAGGGTGATTTAAATCGGAAGTTGTCACCTTGTCTAGTAACTTAATCTCATCCACGGCTGTCTCCGTATAATGCTTTGCCAGTCTGACAATTTTCATAGCTACATGACACTGTTTATCGTTATCTCTGGCCAACCACACGGTGGAGAAATGGCCCCATCCCAACTTTCTAACAAGGGTGTATTTCCCGTCTTTATAGTTTTCACCTATGTAGCATGTGTGGTAACCTCCCGGGACATAATCCTTTGAGTCTTCTTCATTTTCGGGATGAACTGGATTTATGTCATCGTCTTCGTCATCTTCTTCATCATAGTCATCATCTTCTGGAACATCAGCATCTCTGTTCACTGATTCCTTACTATCCGAATCATCCTGCTTCTCTTCGTCAGACCCAAAATCAAACCTAGATCCTGGAGCGAATTCTCCATTCTTTAACTCAGAGTCAAACTTGGTTTTCAAGGGAGACAAGTTGGGTTTGAATGATTTAACTTGGGCGGATGATGTGGTACTGACGGTGGGAGAACTGTGGTGGGGGATTGGTAGAAAATTTAATGATTCATCTAAACTTCTATCCTGGTCTGAAGTGAATGTGGAACTACTAATATTGGCATTATTATAAGATATCTCCTCTTCATCGGCTTTCTTAATAGCTATCGATAAGTTGGACTTTTGAGGTTTGGAATTTGGCATTGAAAAGATAATTTTATTTCAATAACCAGTTTTTTTCGTTTATATGCTTTGTTCGGTAAATTAATATGCTGATAAAAAAATTTTCAAGTAATCCAAAATGATATAAATAATTCAAATTCCAGTTGATTATTATTATATATTTGTTACTTGTGTACTACCTTTGTTACGTTTAATTCCAGTAAATTCCCAAAGGTTTCCGTTATATTTCCACAAAGATTCCAATCTATGACCTCAAGTGTTTGTTCTTGATTGATTCTCAGATTCAAAAATGAGCATTGGGTGCAACCCGGAATCTGGGAAACCTGGCGTAATATTCAGGACAGAGGAAGATACGAGTAGTTTACAAGTGATTTGGAGTATTTGAATGTGTCGGTACTCATTACAAAAGTTACCAGTCATTTTGGTCATCTCAAGAGATTTATATGCCGAGATATCGGAGCCGGGCCCCGTGAATTTTATTACAGATGGAATACATTTATTAAACACTAGCTTATTTGAAAACTTTACCGTCAGCGATTTCTTTCTTTTCACCGTTGACTTCAACTGGTTGTTCCCAAGTTAACATGTTGTTAACAAATTCTTTAACTTTTTCATCGGAACCGTCAAGTTTGGTGAATTCATAAGATTCCCAATCTGGGGCAACGTTGAAAGCAGCTTCATGTTCTTGACCTCTAACTAAGAAGAAACCAGTAATACCGTTGTTATTGTTTTCACCATAAACAACAGCACAACCGAACATGTATTTGGTAGAAGCAGATAATCTGTTGAAGAAACCACCAACTAAGTTGTTAGACATGAAAGTCATGGTTAATTCATCATTATATCTGTAATCAACTTTCCATAAACTCCATTCTTCTGGGTCGTACATACTCTTCCAGAAGTAAGGAACTGAAACTTTTTCAGTATCTTCATTGGAGTAGATTCTCTTCCATTCATCCAAGGAGTTCTTGGCTGGTGGTAAAAGAGATAATGGATGTTTTGGTTTTGGAGCTGGAGCAGCTTCTTCAGTAGCAGCTGGAGCTGGTTTTTCAGCTTTCTTTTCAGCTTTTGGAGCTGGAGCTTTCTTTTCCTTCTTTGGTGGAACGTATTCGATGGCCTTGTCAATAAATTTGAAATCTTCGAATTGGGATTTTAAGTATTCACTGGTAATTAAAGTTTTGAACCATTTGGTGATGTTTGGGAATTGAGCTCTTTCTTCTTTACCGAAAAGGTAAGAGAAGGTTCTGTAATAAGCTTGAGCAACAATTAAATCAGCTAAAGTGATTCTTTCACCAACTATGTAAGTGAAATCATATAATCTGTCTTCTAAAATTTGAGAGAATTCAAGAACTTTAGCTTTACCGGTGTCAGTAACTTTTTTATTGTAAGGAACAGCACCACGAATACCTTTGAAAGCATCAGCAACGAATGGGATGTATTCGGAATTGTAGAAAGAACAGAATCTTAAGATTTCAGCTTCTTCTTCAAGGGTTTCACCGAATAAACCAGAGACTTTACCAGTCTTTTTTTCACCGAGTTTAGCCACTAAAAATGTTAGTATTGGATCAAATTATTTAATTGATTATTTCAGATTAAGATCCTCGACATGATTTATTAAGACAGGGATAACTGTTTAATTGAAAAAATTTCTCATCATTTAATCAATTGAATAATACATACAATAATAAGAAACGGCAATGGTTTCAGTTAATTTAAGACCATCTTTAAGTACTAAAGCAGGATATTTTTTTAATGGGAAATTCTTTTCATAAGTAGCATCGGCTTTAGAAACTTCAATTTCTAATCCAAAGTATTTAACTAAAGCTTTTGGAACAATGACTCTAGAAACGTCACTAACGTATAAAGTACCTGGCATGGTTAATAAAGAATAATTGTGGAAAATTTTTCACCCTGTCGAAATGTGCGTGGATCCATGCAGGACCGATGGCATTTCGCAGTCATAAACTGTGGATTGGGACGAAACAATAGGCGTGAGTCAGAGGAAGGAGGGAGATGATGTGTCAGTGGGATGGTGGGGCGGGATGATTGGAGGGGCTTTATTGAAGTCCCAAAATTTTGGGGAATTTTAGGGGGTTTTTTGGAGGTTTTTTGGAGGTTTTTTGGGCTATTGCCTAACATTGACTACTTCTATTCTATATTACATTTACATAAACATCCATTGGAAGTATAACATCCACTTTTTATGAGACTTTTCACTGTATGAACCTTCATTTAAAATCTGGAACACTGTCTCGATATCCTTGTTTGAATTTTTGGGGTCTTCATTGTCTATTGTCTTTCTCAAATATTGGGAGAGTAATGCATTTAATGACAATTTATCATTGGGGAATATGATGTTGAAATCGATGGTATCATATACAATTGGTAATTCATCGGTGTTCATGACGAACCCAAAATTTTGATAAAGCTCAGAATATCCTTGTTTTATCAAATACCAGATGAGTTTTCTCGATTTCATGCTATTTGAATTGGTAGCACTTTGGGCGAACTCCAAGTCTTTGAAGTTGTTGGAAAGACTTTGAACTTCAAAATAGTTGAGCTTATTTATCAACAATGTGTCAGTTCTATCATAAGAAATTTCCTCGTCCAAGTTTTCCATCCATGATCTGGTATCCATTTCATGGTCAATGTTCAAATTATCTGCATCTTCTGGGGATAATGGTCTATTGAAGAATATAGGTGTTTCTAATTCATTTGATCTAGACTGGTAATCGAGTGACCTGGATACTAAATATTTAAGTATTCCTATAGTGTGAATGGAATTGATAAAGATCATTGATTTAAACTTCTTCAATTTTGACACTGGTAGTTTATAGAACCTAAATATTATCTTGTTAAATATCTTGATTTGATTATTGATAATTGTCAATAAATATTCATCTGCATTATTTGAATTCAAGCTATTCAAACAATTAAATAAGTTCAAACAAACTGACACCAATAAAATTTCAAATATTGTAAAATTCTTGTTATCAATTGGAAGGTGCTTGGTTGAATTAAAATATGTGAGTTGTAACTCCAAAGAACCTCGTAAAGTTGAATGATTATAATCTGTACAGTTTAGCAAACAATTAATCAAAAAAACATTACTTATTAAAGCACTTGAATCAAATTGCTCTGTCAACCTTAAACAAAAGGTCGGTATCACACTTTTCCAGACGTTAAATTCATTGAACAAGTCTAGCAACCAATAATATTTTTCAGTATCAATTAACTGAATAAATTTTTTGGTGTCAAACTCAAAATTTGGATTATCAAAAATAATCTTAGAGCTTGATAAATTAGGAGGTTCAAACTCATACTTTGGCTTTAAAAGGAAATTTTGAATATTGAATGATCCTGTGGTATTAGTTATATCGTCTGGTATTTGGAAATTATTGATTAAATCATCATTTAAGAATGCATTATCAAGAACCGCTTCTGGTCTAGACATTGGGAGATTTAAATCCATCTCCTCTTTTACTTGAGGGGTTGAAGCGTGAGTATTTGAATTTGAGTTGGAATTGGATCCTATATCATTAACGTCGACTTTTTGTTCTAAATTTGACACTTGATTTTGAAGCTGCATGGAGTTCGGAGGAACTCCGGCGTTGGTATAAAATTTTGATTTTGGTTTCTGCCTCAGGGCAGGTCTTGAACGATTTTTTGACAATTCATCAGGGGATTGACTATTCATTAAATCTGGTCTATCATTATCAAAAGAATATAAACCACCACTTTCACAGTCTAATTTAAAAATTTCATCTGAATATTTTAAATCTTCCTTTGAATGTAAATACATATAAGGCTTGTAAAGACGTTTCCCATCATAAATGTTCGCTATCGTTATTGATTGATCAAGTATTTGATAACTTGAAGCCGGTTTAATATCAAATTTTGGGTCATAGAAACTGTATTGAATAAAGTTTAAACGTACACCTCTATAACATTTTCTTTGGGATTTAAGACAATTTTGACACACAGGTAATTGTTCATCACATTTCATATGTCGATCTCTACATGTTAAGCAACCAGATCTGGTTCTTCTCTTAACTAATTTGCCTGCTGGCATCTTTTGAACCTAATTATCAGATGAAGGCTTCTAAACAACTGGCTTCTTTGGGTAAGGAATTTCTCGAGTTAATTTATGATATTTATGAAATAATCAATACTTTAATAAATGAATTACCCAAATTTTGATTAATATTGAGTTATTGATTCAATTGATTTAGTCTCCAATTGGATCTAAAATTATAAGATTTAGTTTCAAACTTGAACCTTCAAAATTCCGCATTTCCACTGTGACAATCTCACATCGCATAAACGGTCAAGCACATTTTTAACAGGGGAAACTTGAAGAGAGCGAATTGGAAAAAACCGATTGTTGAGAACAAAAAGAGGTAATGTCCTGCAGTTATGAAAGAAAAATCGGTTAATGTTTGTTTACATTACAAAAACTTTTCACCCCAAGAATATTTCAAACCATGAATTTTTTCAATCCACTATTAATGGAATATTCATGGGAAACATATACGTTTACCTATGCATGATTTCTAATTTAATAAATCCTCTAATTGTTGTAAAGATAATTCACTAGTTTCAGGTAAAAAAAAAATAAATCCCATCGAAAAAATTAATGATGTTATGAATATAAATAAGATATTAAGGGAAATTATTGATAATAATATTGGCGTCAAACTAATCAAAATAAATGTGGTAATACAATTACAAATTAACGAAATTACTAGAATTGAAAATTTAGAATTTGCAATCTCATTAAGTAAAATCCCACTAATTGGGCCCCAACTTACACTGAAGGTAAAAATAATGAAATAAATTATCACAAATTGATTTATAAAATAGTAAAATAAGTGAAGGATAATTAGTGTAATGGAACCAGTAAATAATATTGTAAGCCTCTTGAACCAACCAATCAATTTCATGGTTAATAAACTACCCACCAAATTAACCAATGATAATATAATTATATACACTTGTGTGGGAAATAATTGGTTTGCATAGTAAAAAAAAAAGTTTACTCCAGTTAATTGTTGAAAAATCATTAAACAAACACAGAACACCATTTTTTTCCAAGTAAATTGGGTTTCTGGCGGTTCAACTGAAATATGATGTTCATCGGTTAAATTTTTAAAGAATTTTGTGATTTTCACAATTTTGGTTTCTTGGTCAATTACATTCGGAAGTAAGATAAAACTGAAAATTGATATCACCACGATAATAAAATCAATAATATAATGAACCGTGAATGGATTTGATATAAAGTTTAGCAAATTTCCGACCAATATTCCTAAACAGATATTTGTTTGGTATAACGATAAATTAGGGCCTCTTTTACTATCATCCAAATTCAACTTGGCTATATAAATTGGACACATGAGCAGAAACATTCCTCCACTAATCCCCAGTAAAATTCTATAAGTTATAAATAATCCAAGATTATTGATCAAATTGATAACATTCACAAATGCTGCTAAAATATACACCCCATACCCAAACTTAATTACCACACTTACTTTAAAGTCCTTCAACAAATATGCCATTAGAAATCCTCCAATGGACCCCAAATTAAAGCATGCCATCACAAATCCTTTAAATAAATCCCCCAATTCCCCATACACTCCAGTAAATTCCTCTCCATTTATAAGCTTATCAGCAGTGCCAATCTCCAATCCCACCACCAATCCACTTAACGACGCCAAAAAACAAAGCCAAAAAATCCTCCAATTATTAACAACTAATGGCTCCAACACATGGGAACCGATTTCCTTCTCTTTGGCTTCAAAATCTGTCATTCGGATTTGTACAACTCAGAGTCTTTTTGCGATCGCTTCCAGGCTATTATTGTTGCAAAAACAATCGGGCGGGCGATTTACGAAGAGTGTGTGCAGGACATATCCCGATACCAATAAAAAATAAATCTGGGAACAAAATTACACAAAATCTTATCTAGGAACGAAAATGTTTTAAGGAGGAAGAGTTTTTTGAAAGTTTTTGAGACGAAGATTTGGAGGTAAGGTTTTATTTATAGTTTATTATCATGAGTAAATTACAGAATCTTAATGATTCTTTGGATGGACTTCCTAATCAATCCAAAGATTCAAAAGGGGTAACTTCTAATTTAACTAAAAAACTAAAAGATAAGTCGAATACCCGATTTAACAAGGATGCTTCCCCTTTCATTCCATCATTTCAACCTTCTGGGGATGAAAAAATTAGAGATTCTCCTATATGCGTGGTAAATATTTCCAATATTCCCATTGATTACTCTCAATCTGATTTATTACAACTTATTAAAGAGAATTTTGATGAAGAAGAATTTGAAAATTTCCAGTTGATAAGTTATCAGAGTTTAAAGTATTTTGATGTTCATCTAGATAAAGAGATTGAAAATTGTTCAAGTATTATTGAAGTTGAATCATTTGATTTAGCTACAAAATTAGTTGATATATTGGATGGTTATGAGTTACAAGATAATAATTTGGATATCAAGATTCTTCCAAATTATTTACCTTACGGATATGGTACCAATTATCCGGGTTATATGAATGGATTTAACTATTATATGCCAATGAGTCCTTTGGTTCCTATGGGTCAAATTCCTCCAAATTTAGGTCTGAGTCCTTCTCCAGGAATTAGAAACCCTTATAGTAGAGTCCAATCAAATATGATGAATTATTCTTTACCAGGGGGTGTGATGAGACACAATTCTGTGGGTCATGCTCCCAGTTTAGGTATACCCCCAATCCCTCCTCCATTATCCAGAACATCTTCGGTTTCTAGTTCAAATTCATCCACGTCAACCTCAAATGCATCCACCTCCCTATCTTCGAGTAACCCCTCGCAACCAGGCGTGCCCCAATTTTTGATGAATTTGGTAAGAAAATATGACAAAGACCCCGAAATAATCACCATAGATGATGAAGAAGGTAATCCTATCAAAATTAATGCTTGTAGATTATTTATTGGTAATATCCCTTTTTCATCTACGTGGACCGGCTTAAAAGCATTTTTGGTGAATAAATCCGAAGAACTCGAGCCAGGTAATAATATTCAAATTCTTAGGGTGGAGATTCCGATGCATTCACATCCCATAACCCCACACTTCAATACGCTGTTTCCTAAGTCGGCTTCTCCTGGAGCTGTTGATTTGGAAAATATACAAGAAAATGAATCATCCGTCTCACATCCTTATCAAGGGTTTAGAACTCTATCAAGAGGTTTTGCAATAGTTACAACAGGCAATAGAGAATCATCTGAAAAGCTAATCAAATACTTTGATACAGTAGAATTTGAAGGTAGACCATTAACTGTTAGATTTGATCGATTCCCCGATATTAATAATCACGTATTACAACAATTATACACTTCACTGAATAAGGACAAAACTTTAGCTACATTAGCATTCGAAAGAAATTCGTTCCACCAAAAATTCTATTATGGAACCATGATGGAAGGAATGCATCCAAGATCCCATAGTTATAGTCATCCAAATCGTCATAATTCATTTGGATACTATAATCAGTCCCCTAGTCAAAATTATGCTACTCCCAACACTATATCCAGATCCAATAGTCATTCACAACATAGCTCAAAATCCAGTTCACATCATCAATCTCCAAAACTTCCCATTATTCAACCTAATTTTGTACCCCAAATTCATCCATCTAATCGTTATATTACTAATTCAGTTCCCAGAATTTCCAAAAAAAGACCAGAAATTGAACCTTCAGAATCTTTAGATGAAGATGAAAAGGCTAGAGAATTAGTTAATTCTTTTAAATCCTTAGGTGTTTCTTCATCATCGTAAATATTTAATCTATCTTGTATAATCATTGTATAATCCTACTATAGTGTCGTGTGCTGGCGAGGTTGCGAAATCTAAGGAGGGGTAGTATAGAGGAGTATGTCAAATTGCCCGATGACTTTAGGTGTAATAAGATTTGATAAAATGACCTGTCATGTACATAATCCGGGATTGGTAATAATTTAACCGCTTAAAATTGAATTTTTATTGTAAAATTTTAATAATTCGTCTCAGTTGCTATATTAAGTCCGGCTCACGTGAAATATATGCATAACCTTATTTCATGCTTAATAACGATCACAACCAAAGGGAAAGTGAAACCCATTAAACAATTATAAACACTTTGAAACAATTTTGAAAATGATGTAAATTTGTGATTTTTACAACTCCCCACTGAAGTTTAAATTAATCGGTCACAAAGATAAAAATAGAACCGGTATTTACATTTATTTACGAAGGTTTAACCTGACTCTAATTAATCACAACCCTCAAATAAATTTCACTTATCTGCAAAGAATCATGGCTTTAAATAGAATTTTCTTTTTCAAGCCTCCTATTTAACTTCCTGGTAACCTCTTCCTCACAACTTGGTCATAAGTGTCACAAAAGCCAACTTTCCTCAAACTTCTCAAAAGTTCTCACATAGAAAAATTTTAAGGATCTATCGTACTTAATAAGCAGGTCACAGATTATTGAATTGTAATATTAAAACTACATTTTGTAATATAACTTTGTAATATTTAAATATATTAATTATGGGTAGTGATAAAGAGATTCCTGGGATTTCTTCAAATACGGGAAATGTTGTATCTCCTGCATTATCAACTTCAAGTTCAACTGATGAAATACCTCCTAGTGTAATGGCTATTTCCAATTTAAGGTGTCCATCGCCTCCTCCCATCTTAACTAACAGTGGTAGAAATTCTACTGTATCACCTCCATTAAATTATAAATCGAATGATGAAAGCGTTAAATCAGATATTGATTCCAAGCCAACTGTTGGTAGTGGGATTAAATTGGATTTATCACAGTCTACTTCTGATTTCAAGGATAAATTAAAGTTTCAAAATGCTGCAATAGATAAAGAAAAGGACTTGCATAACTTTATAAGTCATCAAAATCATTTACCAATTGATTCACCCGTACTGAATTCTTCTACTACAAGCCTAGATTATATTCACAATCCTCCAAAAGAATCCACTCATCATAAAGTTCCATCTGTTCATGCACATTTTTATGTTGATGATACTCTTAAAGTTAAGGGTCCTAATAGATCAAGAAGTGGGAGTGTTACTACTTCCGAACATCTGCATAATGGTAATTCAAATTCCAAAATACTCCAAAAGTCCATGGGAGGAATGGAAAAACTTGCCGGCCATTCAACTGTTTCTAGTCCAGCATTAACTCAAAATGCAAGTGAACAAAATGCTAATATAGATCCAAGATTACCTCAAAATGATGGTAAAATTCATATTTTATTAGGAGTCTGTGGTGCACTTCCAGCTCCTAAAATAAAGTATATTATTCTTAGACTTTTGGAAATTTATGGAGCAGAAAAAGTCTCCATTCAACTTATCTTGACCAAGGCTTCGGAAAACTTCATTTCCCCAGAAATAATTACTTATCTTGAGACAGTAAGAAAAGTTAGAATATGGAGAGATCAAGATGAGTGGACTACTTGGAGCTCAAGAACAGATCCAGTTTTGCATATTGAATTAAGAAGATGGGCAGATATTTTTCTTGTATGCCCATTAACTGCTAATACATTATCTAAAATCTCTTTAGGATTATGTGATAATTTATTAACCAATGTTATAAGAGCTTGGAATACCACCTATCCCTTATTATTAGCTCCTTCAATGGTTAGTTATAGTTATAATGCTGTAACCACCAAGCGTCAATTAAGAATGATTGCAGAGGAAATGCCATGGATAGAGGTATTAAAACCTGTGGAAAAAGTCGTGGGTAGTTATGGAGATATCGGAATGGGAGGAATGATGGATACAAACGAAATCGTCAATAAGATTGTGTTGAAACTCGGAGGATATCCTGAAGATGAAGATGAAGAAGACGAAGATAAGAAGAAGAATATCGACGAAACATTAGTGGAAGACGAAGATGAGGATGATGACGATGATGATGACGATGATGAAGATGATAGTGAAAGCGTCAAGGATTCTAAACCGGAAAAACCCAAAGCGTCCGACGCCATAAAAGCAGTTGGCTCGACCCAACTCGGAAAATCCTAATGACCCTTACGCCTAACGTCTTATGTATAATATATATTCGGTTCTTTAATATAACCGGAATCGGTTCTCGATCTCCTGCGACGCCTCGTCCCGCCCCGCAGTTAATCCGAAATTCTTTGCAGCAATCATTCTGGGGTAAGTCGCCTGAGGCAATTTTTCTATATAAACTTGGATAATTCTTTTTAATTAAAATATGATTTTGAAATACCAGAAAACACATCAAAAAATATATTTTGATGATTTGCCTAATGAAGTTATCAATAAAATTTTTTCCTACTTGAATATTGAAGAGTGTGAACGGATAGTTAATGAGATGCCCAAATCAAGTATGATCTCAAATATTTTAAACCAGAATATTTATGGAAGAACCATTTTATATTTGAATAATAAAGAACTCTCTATGCCCACTACTAAGTCCACTAAAATGCAGTTCAAATATTTGGATCACCACGAATTAAAATCCATCACAAATGACAAACAAGGACGTCTTATTATTCCTGAAAGATTTGTTTTATCTTATCATTATAATAGATCAAAGTGTAAAGATGATGAATATGATGATTTTTTGGATAATTTCACTGATTTATTTGGTTCTTCTAATAATGAATACTTACTTAACTGTGAAAAATTTGAAATTTCCATCGATTTGTATAATAAAACTTCAAATTCTAATGAGGTTGCAAATATCATGAAATTATTACTGACTCCAAGTTTTACCAATTTAACTTATTTGAATTTGAACAAATTTCAAAGATTAGATTCAAAGATAACAAATGATTTATCCACATGTATTGGGAAAAACCTTTCAAAATTCAAACAGTTACACACTTTAACTTTAACTTCCAATAATATAACCACTATAGATGACTGGGAATTTCCTGAAAGTCTCTTATATATGGACTTGACCAACAACAAATTAACTTCGTTACCTAGGAACGTGGATTTCTTACCCAAAAACATCATAAAATTGAATTTATCTTGTAACAATTTGAAAAATGTATCTGATATTAGATTACCTGATAGTCTCCAATACCTTGATGTCCAACTTAATGATATTTCAAAACTATCAAAGATTTCTCTTCCTACAAGTTTAATGGTTTTGATTGCAAGTGGTAACAACATTATGTTTGATAATGATGAAGTTATAAACTTCCCCGAAAATTTATGCTATTTAAGTTTACTAGGTAATCCCTATTTAAACAATTTGAATGCTCTTCACTTTAACAAAAACTTAAGAAACATTTATCTTGATGCTACTTTCCAAGATACATATCCTAATGAATTAATCACTTACGTTTAAACATGCGTACTTTATAATGATAATGATGGTAATAAAAGGGTTCCAATGTACATTTATTCTACATATTTTACATTATATCTATTGTCTAGTGCTGGGGATGATTCTTTCGTTGAGTTGCTTTAACTTTTCGAGCCTCCACTGGTAATACTCTTCTCCTAGATTACTTGAACTATTCCCTAAACTTTTACACTCACTAGCTGGTGTTGAAGTATTTTTATCCCACGTACCAAGATTGTCTTTCTTTAATGGGGTGATATTTAAAGTCATTTCATCCGGCTTTCCTTTCATTTTCAATATCGTATTCTCTTTGTCTTCCTCCAAGCCTTTTACTGGTGAATAGGAATTAATTCTTAATGGAGAAGGCTTAGTGGAGAATGGAACTTTGTTTGAATGTTGATTGTTGGCGATCAATGGGGAATTCAACGGCTGAAGTTGGGTTCCAAATGACTTCAAGATTGAGCTGTTGGCATTACGTTTGTCAATCATATATGGACTCAATTGACTACTGTGACTCAACTGACTAGTATGACTCAAATGACTCAGAGCACTGGCTTGACTCAGTTGAGTATGTTGGTTCGATTCGACAATACTATTGTTAATAGCATTCATAACTCTACCATTCCGGAAATTTACATTATTTCTAGTGAGTTTCACAGGTTTTCTTATCAGGTTTGTGGGAGACCGCTTCGACACTTGACCTTTAATAGGTGAAACCTTTTGTGGAGAAATACGTGACTTATTTGGAGACACAGTGGTTGATCTTTGTCCTCTTGTAATGGTTCTAGAAGACTCATTTCTTCTTGAAGGTGCCAGTTTGGCCTTATTTTTTGCTGACTGCTGGTTTTCAATAGCAAGAATGTGTTGATAAAAGTCATCATTAAACATCATTAGTGGTGAGTTTGTCTCATTAAATTTCTTGATATTACCCTTTAAGCTATCGAATAATTTAGGCATTTGCTTCAAAATTCTTCCTCTGATTCTTTCTTCATTGAGGAGAATCTTACATGAGTTCTTGCTTAATAATCTAGATGAGTCTTTAGATGATTCATTAAGGAAATGCTGGTCTTGTATGAGCTGCTTCAACTCAACATATTCCTTTAGAATATGTTCTTTTTGTTGATACTCGAGTTCTAACTGATGTAATTCCTGCTCATGTTCATTTAAAATATTTTCTTTGTCATAACTTTCATTAGGATCTACTTCATAGTCATAATACTTGAATTTCATCTTCATTTCTTCTGTGTAAAAAAGATTATCCCACTTTTTGTTGATTTCTTGTCTGGCATCTGTTATAAAACTATCAATGTGTTCACTTCTTCTCTTCAACAACCGATTGAGCTCATTTTTCAAATCAGATAACGATTTATCGGTTAAATCACTGTTCAACTCTATAAATTGCTCCACATAGGTAGAATCTTCCCCAAGCTTTTCCCATAGCCTTTTACAATGATCCAAATAGTACTCCCATTTCTTTTGTTTGGTTTCTTTAACTTTAACCATTAAGTTCATAAAATTTTCAACAAACTTCAAATGAGTGTCGTTTAACCCAAACTGAGAAGGGTTGATCTGAATGAACCTGAGAGTATCAAGGTCAAAATAAGTTTCGTTAACAGTTTCCGTCATAGAATCTTTTTCCCGTTCGTTATATTGTTTTTGAAGATTTATCAAATTTTCATCTGTGTATCCCAAAGAGTCAACCAAACTGAATATCTGATTTATTATAACATTCATTCTCTTTGATCTCTCTTGAATCTCCTGTTCGCCAATACTTATTTGTTTGTTCATATCAGATATCAACTCTGGTGTTATCTTCGTTATTCGAAGGCTTCGTATTGATTTAACAATTTTGTAATTCACTTCTCTTAAAGTAGACATCAAGCTATCAATTCTGGAGTTGGCTGTGGACTGACTATTATCACAATCGGTTGAAACTTCTCCTTTATCCTCCCCTTTGGCTTTTTTTGGGCTCGATACTATAAATGCAAGGTCTTCATTAGTATCATCAGTAAAGTTAGCTAATGATGAAACTTTCAGGTCCGATAGTCTCAACTTCCTGACTAATATTTCAAATTCTTCGATTAGTTGTTTATGCTGTAAAGCATCCTCCTTGTTAGGAAGAGTACTTAAATTTATGTCAAATGCTTCGTTATCTCCAAGAATATCTGCAGTTTCGAGTATGATAAGATTACCGTTATTGAACTTCTTGAAGGACCTTACGAATACCTTTAAAATGTCTAATAGAATAGAATGAAGCTCTTTCTTTATCTTTAACAAAGAGAGTTTGGGTATATTATGCAACATGTCTTGATACTTTTTCTCAAATGATATTTCTTCCATTATATTGCTGGTATTACTGGTAATGTTGAAGGGAGAGTCTTCATAAAAGTTCTCCTTTTTGCTTTTCAACATGGATAATTTCTTCTGGAGCTCCTCTTTAAATCCTTCTTGATATCTTTTTATGTCATCAAACACTATCCCTATATTCATTTCATTTAAGTATCGTTTGCCTTCACTGTCATTAATCATTGCTAGTATTATCTTAATTTGATTTCTTAACCATTCACATTCATCCGAAATATTGGACTTCTCTCGGGTTAAATTAGATGTGAATGAATGAATTGTGTCCTCTATTACTTTGAATATCTCCGCCTTTTTATTGGTTATTTCTGCTTGACTATAGCCAATTTCACCATATATGGTATTTAAATCTTCTATTGTCTTATTAACATTAGAAGCAATGATATCAAGCTGTTTGACATTAACTTTATCCGATGTAAATGTGACTTCCATATAATCATTCTGGAGAATATTGGAAAACTTCGTGGGAGTCCCCACAATTCTAGAAGGAGTTTGAATATTACTCATTCTAATGCAATTAAATGTGTTTGTGGATAATTGGGATGTGTCGAACGTATGTCACTTTGGTGTTAGGGGATTTTGGCTAAGATGAATATGAGAAGTTGTTGTTATTTCGCAGTGTATACATTTACCAAATGCGGTAATGGATAAATAGGTCTGGGGCTATATACAGGGTTGGTTCATGATGGAATTTAGCAGCTTAGGAGAGTACCTAGAATATGGTTAGGGTCTATGCTCCTTTCTGTACTGTTCTTTGAAGAAGGATTGATAAATTTTCACCAAAAGCACTCTTTGATTGAGTCAGTAGATTATCAGGATCGGGTTTATTTGATGGTTGGATTGAGTCTTCAGAATCGAATTCTCCTAGAAGGGATACTTCATCTTTGGCCAAATTAAGTAGGGCGTCTTTTCTGGCCCTGTTGGCATGTATAATACTTTTCCTATAAGCAAACCCTTGAACCACCCATCCTAATTCTCGGGCCATAGAGTAGACTTCCTTCATTTCACTCTTTTTAGCCTTAACTCCATGGGAAATCATTAGATTGTACCAAGATTCGGCCTTATCATACTCTTTGGCATTATAATGATATTTGATAAAGGGAAATACTTGATGAAAAGTCAAAGGTAAGTTTAGTGATCTGGCAATTTTAATAAGTTGGGTGGCATATGTTGGATCATTGTGATGTAGTAAACTACTATGAATCATCAATTCTATGGCATATGGCTTGAAAGTTACTTTTCTATTCTTGGATTCCTTGAAAAACAGCGTAAGAATATACTTGGAAACTTCATAGCGATTTCTATCCTTATGTAAATGCATCAGTATACTGGTTGGGTCTAGTCTCATGGAATAACTGATTAATAAATATATTATCAGATCATCAATGCGTTTACAAAATTCATATTGTGTCTTTCTTATGGTTTCCAAATAACAGTCGAAAAGTGTGCTTATAGTCTCACTGGTGATTAGATGTTTTGGTGGGTGTTTCAAACAAGCAGCATATACTTGGTAGAGAGACTCATGTAAGAATTTGGCATTTGTTAATCTTGCGTCAATTGGAGCTGGATCTAATTCAAGGTTCAGAACAAATTCCGGCTTTGCTTGTCCAATCATTAAGCCGAGAACCTTGGTATCATTGATGATTTCTAGTATGGTCTTGTTTCCAGTACCACGGAAAAGGGTGTTGACATATCCAAGAAGAGTTTCTGGAGAATGGTGATACTTCAATACCATGAGTCGGAAGATTTTAGACACCAAAATAGTCTTCTGGCTGGACTTCAAATCCTGTAATTTAAGACTATTCACTAAAATGATGGCCTCATCATAATATCCTTGGTCAGTCATTTCGTCCATCATACTTCCCACCATGTTAAAATCGACTGATAGGTGATTTTTGATCATGTATTTCAAGACATTGATACAAGACTCAGAGCCTTTAAATGTCATGAAATGGAACATCACTACCCTGGTGACCGATTCGATGTTAGTGGTAATAGTTGCTTGAGCGTCATCTAAAACAAAAGGAGAATTTTCAATCTCCCTACACGAGTCTTCGAATTTTGTCACAAGTAGTTCGAGGTAAAGATTGGAATTGACTATGTTTTTCTCTTTAATGCTTCTAAGAGCAAATGTCTTGATCATATTGAACGTGAAAAACTGAAGCATTTTTTGCTTTTGATTCTCAGTAAATGAATATTTAACCGTGTCGTGCCATTTGGGGTTTAATAGACCAGTTCGAAGGACAAGCTTGTCAATTTCTGTACCTCTCCTCAAAGTCTCTTGTATTCTCTTCAAGTATGATGGGCTCTCTGGAACCATATTTAAGTTGACCATGTAGCTATAAAATTCACCAATCGAAGACGAGGGAACTATTCCTCGAATACTTATAAACAACGGTTTGTGTATGATTATAGGGCTTTTGTTTGGCATATCGAGCTCGGTGAGATTCCTTAAATAGTTGAAAAGGATTCTTTGTTTGTCTTCTGGTTTGGTATCCGTTTCCATGATGGTCTTTAATATATAAAAGAAAGTCTTCCGAAATGATTCTGACGCTATGTCTTCCAAACATTCGAGCATGGAAAGCTTCACTTTATTATCATTGTTTATCCTCTTTAAACTGGCAACAATGATACTTCTAAGCTTATTGTTATTCATATTATTAAGTAAAGATGCAATGATTTTATGATCTTTCAATAGATTCTCATTTACTATTTGGACCACATGGATGCAGAATTGTTGGGAATCATCGACATTATTCATTTGTTGGTTAGTCAACTCTTGATACTTTCTACCCCCTAATTTAAGGATTTCTTCTTTTGTCATGGAAAACAACGGATTAATCTTTTCAAGATCTGTGTTCTTGGTGAACAAACTCTTACCAAGCTTGGGCAAAAACGACGACTCAAGTAGGATTTTTTGCTGGTTATAACCCGTTGATCTGAAGGTTCGTATTCTTGTTGTTGAAGTACTAGGACTCATTCCTAGTCGTAAGGTTACTCGTACTTTCATTATAATCTTGAATATATAGTTGGATTTTTTGCGGATGTATTGGGATTGTACACGAAAAGCTGCAAATTTGATTTGAAGAGTAAAAGGTATTTATTGTTATTGGAGTTATTGATTGACTATGCTATCTAAGTGTCTTCATTCCAAGGTTCTAAACTCATTTGTAAAGTATTTCTTCCAGCATTCCTATAAATATGTCTTTGATAAAAGTATAGTAAATCAAATATGCAAGTACCAGAACTTCCCAAGATATAAGGGAGTTCCTTTAAGAAAAATCCAGTTTTATTCGAATCATATATGAATTCACAACTGGTTAAAATTGAAAGGGTATACGTCAAATTCCCAATCAAGGCTGCTCCAAAAAGAATGGAATTTATTCCGTCAACTGACTTTCTCTTATAGTTTTTCCATAACTGTGGACATCTAGAAGATATGTAGACGGCTGTACAGCACCATGCTAAAAATATTCCCAAGCTTTCAGCAGATTTTGACTCTTCTCTTTTAAGGAGGACGGGTAAAGCATTGGACCCTGATATCAAAGTTGATGCCACCAATCCCTTAGCTAATCGTGATGTATCTGAAGTTGAATCATAGCTACCAGTAGGACTGGGGTCCTGAGGTTCATTATCGGGGATATTTCTCCTATGAAGTTCATTATATTCTGTGTGTAACCCTTCAGGATCAGATTCAAGCGGCTGAGTATCATCAACCGGAGAATAACTGGCTTGCTTTCTAGGATATACACTGTTATAGTAATAATATTGAAAGCATAACGCCACATCATTACATATGAAGAATAGACTCAAATATACTTGGAATTTCAATACAACATCATTTAATAAACAACTGGTAAAGCTAAGGAAATCTCCCATAAACCACAACAATAAGAAACTTGGAGAGATTCCTTCGGCAGATTTGTTCCGATAATTGGTGACTATTTGAGGTAATTGTGCACAAACCCAACTCATTAGCGATAAACTACTAAATCCATTGGAAATAGCCGAAAGGGTGGAGCACTCCATTTACTTAAGTGTCTCATATTTTGGATCTTATCGGGTCGCAAGGCACGGGACACGACCCGGTCCCCTGACAACCAACTCCTGTGGCAGGTGACAGGTGGCACGGCACTGGAAGTCTGTGGCTGGTGGGAAAGGGTTAAATGATGGAATTATACAATAACCGGGTTTTTGTATAGCTCTAGTCCTTCTTTTGGGTAACACAACCGCTCCAGATGTTCCCACACTTCCTCCCCACGCTCCCGCCAGCCTCCCGCCAGCCTCTCCCTACGCTACCGCGCGCCTCTCCATTTTCATGTGCCACGACAAATCGGAACCTCAGCGTCGAGAACGATGATCATCACAAATCTCAACCTCACAGTTAGGAACTGGACGATTTATTATAGGTTTTACACCTCGGATCATAGTTATAGAATACGACCTATCATATATATCATAAGAACACAAACATGAGTGACACAAAACCTTCTGGTAGTTTATCACCCGATGGAAAGAATGTGTCTCGAACTCCAACTTCATGGGACCCAGAAGATGATATACTTTTAATGCATTTAAAAGATCAACAAAAACTTGGTTGGAAAGCTATTGCCAGTCATTTTGATAATAGAACTCCCAACGCTTGTCAATTTAGATGGAGAAGATTAAAATCGGGTAATTTAAAGAATCCTCCTAAATCCGCTTCTTCAATTTCCCCTGGTGGTAATGACAAGTATAATAAATCTTCTCCAGCGGAACCTCAGATTAAAAAGCAGAAAAAATATGCTTTCCCCAATACAAAATCCAGTGGGCATGCAGGAACTGGTTTCCCATCTGCTTATTCTCCTATCCCAACTTCCAATTTCTCAAGTTTTGATAATAATGTTGGTAATGCATTAGCTGGTTTAAATGCTTTATCAAATAATTCTTCCAATATTTCCAGTCCTTTACCTTATAATAATGGTAATGGAAATACTACTTCTCCAACTCCACAATCCAATTCTCCGGCGGTACCTCCTCAAACCACAAATAATTATGAACATTCGCCCAACGCTGAATTATCCTTGGATCCTTCATCTCAAAATAATGTAACCACAGAGGGTGGTGGTTACTATGCTGAGATACCAATTGACCCCACCATGAATTTACCTCATAATTTAGCTCATCCAAATCATGCTTTGGGTATGACTCCCAGAAATTCGGCATCGGGTCCAAGCCAGATAGCAGGTATGGCACATAATAATTCCATCATCCAGATTGTTAAGGGTGAAGAAAGAGCTTCCGTTTCTTCTGCTAGAGACAGTATATCTTCTTTACCTTCCAAATCCATGAATATACCTCATCATCAACAGAACAATTCAACTTTGGCACATTTGCCAATAATATTTGGTTCTAATGGTAGTATAAGTGGACCTTCTCGTAACTCGAGTATTTCACATTCGTCCACTGTCCCAAGTTTAAGAAATGGTAGTATTGCCGGACCATCCTCTGGTTACTTTTCCAGATCTGGGTCTGTGGTTATACCATTAGCTGATAAAAAGGAAGAATTAAAAGCTATAAGAAAGCAAGATCAGAAACGGAAACATCGTAAAGAAGACTCCAAGCAGAAAAAGGATTCAAAAGAACCTGTAATAAAATTACCTTGGTCCATGGAAGAAGATGAATTATTGATAAATCGTAGGAATAGAGAATTATCATTTGCTGAATTAAGTATTCTTTTACCACAACGTACTGAAGGTGAAATTTGGGCTAGAATAGATTATCTTGAAAAATTAAGGAATGGGCAAAGATCCAGCGTTGCCCGAGAAAGAAGAAGAAGACAATCCTCCATAGGGTTGGATGATGTTGAAGATTTTTATATGAGTGATATTGGTGTAGTTACTGAAGATGATGACGACGACGAAGTGTTGGTGGATGTGGACGATATACCTCATGCACATAGACGAGGGCTTAAAAGAAGGACCAGCTCTGCTGTTAATCCTTTAACTGTAAATCATTAACTTAGTTTATTGTTTCCTATGTAATTAAATATGTAAATTATTCGAACTAAATCACTACTTCTTATGCTAAAACCTTATTTTTCTTCTTTTTGGGTTTCTTATTGACTTTTTTAACAAAACTCCTCCAATTAGCTACTCTATAATCTCTTTCATCTTCCCACTTGTTATCTAGCTCCTTTTTAATCTGAAGTTCTTTCTTTCGCCTTTCTTGCTCTTCTATATCTTTCTTTTCTTGCTGTTTAGCTTTCTGTATCTGCTGCTCTTCATTGATTCTCTCCTCTTCAAGAATAAACGCTACCTTCTCTCTCAACTTGGTAATATCCGGGGTAGTCTTATGGACATGGGAATATATGTCGATGAGCTTCTGTTTTTCATTCTTATTCTTTTCTTCTTCACTCCCAGGAGCGAACTTGCCATCCAAAGACACCGAAAGAATGTCCTGGGCATGTTTCACTCTATCAAAGGCTTCAGGAGCATCTTTATTATCTGATTTATCAGGATGTATAAGTAATGATTTCTTTCTGAAAGCTTTGGTTAATTTATCTTCTATTCGGTCTAAATCAACGAATTCAAACCCAAATATCGCCACATAGTCGTTCTCATGACACTTCAAGATCCTACTGATCTCATTATCTCGTTCTGTAGCTCGTTCTGTGGAATTCAACAATCTATCCAAGTCTTGAGACATAATATTAAGTCGCACAATTAATGTACCAGAAGCTTACCAAATTAACCCGAAATATGAGTACATGGAAGCCAAGATATTTTGATATCGGAGTGAATTTCTCCGATCCAATGTTCCAAGGACGTTACAACCATTCATCAACTCCAAAACATCCACCAGACTTGGAGAAAGTCATTGCAAGAGCTCATCTCTTTAACGTTAGGAAGATGTTAGTCACCGCTTCGAGTCTTCAAGAAAGTGAAGACCACTTTAACCTATGTGCTAAGTTCCCCAATGACTTTTATTCCACTGTGGGGGTTCATCCATGTACAGTAGCGGAGGAATTCTATGTTAAAGAAGGACACAACTACAGTGAAACGCTTTTACCAGAAATTGATGCTAAACTAGATAAACTTAAACAATTGGTCATAGAAGGTCATGCTAAGGGTTACGTGAAGGCGTTTGGAGAGATAGGACTCGATTATGATAGACTTCACTATTCTTCGAAGTCTCAACAGACCACCATGTTTAAGAAACAATTAGAGGTTATTTCGTCTTTGAAGCACCTTAAACTTCCTTTATTCTTACACATGAGAAACGCTTGTGATGATTTCATCGAGATAATAGAGCCATTTATGTTGGATGGCAGTATTTCCAACGGTGTAGTTCATTCATTCACAGGAACAAAGGAGGAATTGGAAAAACTCTTGAAGCTCGGCTTCTATATGGGTGTCAATGGGTGTTCATTGAAAACAGAAGAGAATCTAGAAGTGGCCAAGCTTATCCCCAAGGAGAAGCTTATGATCGAAACAGATGCACCATGGTGTGAGATCAGAAAAAGCCATGCAAGTTACAAGTATATAACACCTTATCCAAATAAGTATTTTCCAGAGATTAAACAAGGAGAGCCTGAAACTGAACCTGAGGAACAGGCGGTCAAACCCAAAAAACAACCACAGAAGAAACAAACAATAAAGCTTGATGATATACTTCCATTTCCCTCCATCAAGAAAGAAAACTACGAAAAGCATTTCAAACTAATACAAGAATTGCCCAACCCAAAAGAACAAATAGTTGGTCAGACAGCACCACCTTTGATTAAATCCCGTAATGAACCGGTGTTTGTTGGAGTTGTAGCAGAGATTATGTGTAAATTACATGGGCTAGAAGATGATCAGCACATAGAGGAATTTATAGATTTGGTTTACGACAATTCGTGTAAAGTGTTTCGAATTTGATCTATTTTACATTTTCATATTTTACATAGACTATTATACAATCAAACCTTATTGCGGAGTCTGCGTCTTGTTGGAACATTAGGTGATATATCGGAATTAAGAACCATTGTTGCACGTTGTGATCTCCGAAGTCCAAGTTGAGGTATGGTTTTATGTTTGGTACCATTTCTAATAATTCTATCGTCCTCCATGATAACATCAGAGAGCTCATCGGAAGAGCTTGACTCTTCCATTTCTTCTTCTACTACGTCTGCTTCCACCAACTCTTCTTCTTCGTCCTCTTCTTCTTCGGCTTCCTCTCCCCCAATAACGGCATCTTCATAATCATCTGATTCATTATCAGAATTTTGGCTACTAAGCCCGGCATCAAGCTCTTCCAAGAAAGATTCGTCGATGGAGTCAACGTCAGTATTTTTAAGCTTGAGAGCCAGAGGAGGCTCTTGGGCTGGCTTAAATGAACTAGTTTGGAAACCTGAATAGCAAATATTGAAACTGTCTAAACTTGGTTTGGATTCAGCTGCTGTGGCCTCTTTTGTTACTTCAATCTCTTTAAAAGCCTCTTCCTCAAATGAGTAAGGGTTATCGATGTCATCTTTCAAAAAGCTGGCAAGTAGACCAATACTGTTATGAGCGGTTGCAGGATTGCCATTGATATTCATATTAGCTTGAGATGGTGCTGGAAGGGCCGGTGTTGAATTGATACCACCAGAAGGTCCAAAAAGCATTGGTTTCCATAAAAGTTTCGAATAGTCCAAAGTGACATACCTCTTAGATTCAAACTTCGACAAAATCTCATCAATTTTGGGAAGATTTACGACAATTGCATATTCTTTTGTCACAGGGTCCTTCACTAGTGAATCCAATTGCTCAAGCCCAACTATCACATCAGATGGTGTCATACCACTCAACTGAGAAAGGTTTTCAATGGAGAAAGTGTATTGGCTGACACTTCCATCTTCTAGTCCTTCAAGATATTTGAAATACAATTCTTTTAGTCTGTAAGCCATTGAAATTTTCCAATAGTTCCTATAACTTAATAAACCCAAATCACTCAATGGTTTCTCGGGAGTACCAAATTTGAATTCATTCCTACTCAAAAGATAACTGAAATCTATAAGTAGATTACCATACCCTTTTCTCTGATAAATTGGGAGGGTCAAAATGCAAGAAACGTTGTAATCGGAACTATTCAACTTTTCTTTGGAAAAGTATCCCACAAAATGGTAAATCGAAGGATCATTCTCATCAATTTCTGTTAGGATATAAAAGATAAATGGTTCCACGTCATAGTATAAAGTTTTTGAGTTAAGGAACAATTTGGCAAGTAGACACAAGTTTTGACAGTAGCTTATATTTTTCCTACCATCAACTTCCCATAATGCAATTTTTTTAGTTGTATCTCTATAAATCTCTACCCCAGGAGGATGCTTATTTGACATATTACAATTCTTTAATTGGTGTCGTTCATATGAAACTGGAGAATTCATATACTTCAAGCAATGCTCACAGATATAAAGTATGCTACATTGTGAGAACTCTTCTGGGTATGGAGATGTATACCAAGTGTTTATTACGTAGTCCTTAAACTGAATCTTTCTGATTCGAGATTTTAGATATGTTGGATTCTTATTTGGGTTGATTGAATCAATTATATCTCTTTGCTTTGTATCTCGAAGAGTTTCACCTTCCTTCTTAAGCCTTTTAAACAACTCCCTATCCTGATTAGTCGGATCAGTGTCATTTATTGTACAGTCTGGAAATGGAAGAATTCCCTTGTAAGGAAGATCTTTATAGTCGTGTTCTGGATCCACTTTTTTGAAAAGAACTTTATACTTGTGTGGATATCTTAAAGAAATGATCAATTGCTTCTTATTCTGTCGCACAGTCAATCTATCACGTCTTGTAGAAGGAATCATCTCATCAGCTGCGCTCAAGGATAATTGTTGAGCAAGCAGTTCTGCCACAGAATAGTTGACGGTTTCCCTCTTTCTCCGTTCAGAACGACTCAAGCTGACTTCATGCCCTATGTTTGTGTAAATTCTATTATCGGGAATCCTTAATTGTTCTAGAGGATCCCGTCTCTTCGGAGGCATTTTGGTAATAAAAATGTTTACTCATACATTTTGATCGCGTATGCAGTCGTGTCCCGCCGGAATCTGTTGTTACTATAAGTTGGTGGAATTGACTGGGAGATGTATACTAAGAGGTATTGGAGTTATAAATAGATTAAAAATCGGTTATATTTGGTATTACTGGTAAATTTAGATCTTTTGGATGGTTTTTGACAAAGTTATAAATTTACGAGAAGCTGCAAAATTTACGAATTTAAGATATTCAAAGACGCATAAAGCATTTAATATAAAAACTATCTACTTATAAAAATAGAAAACTGAATTAAAACTCCGATGGTGAATTGACAAGTTAATGCAAAATTAAATAATTGAATAAAATACAATTTCTATATTAATTGGATTCATTTGAACTTTCGTCTTCAACATCTTCTTCTATGTGCTTATCATGAACTCCAGTTTCTTCAGCGTCTTCAAAGTTAACGTCTTCAGAGCCGGGCATTCCAAAATGAGCCAATAACGATTGTGCAGAACTTGTGTCTAAATATATGACCCCGTTTTCATTAGTTATAGCATTTGAAGCTAATAATTTTTGTAAAGAAATTGCACCATTACTACTAGCCTGATCAACTTCTTCAGTTTTAGATTCTGGAAATTCATTATTGTCATCATCTTCGTTAAATTCATCTTGATTATTACGTAAACCTGGGAATCCACCAAACATAGAATAGCCACCTAAACCACCAGCTCTTGAACCACCAGCAGTTCCTCTTGCTTTAGCTGCTTGGGCTTGTTGACCTATATCATAGTATTGACCGAAAATATCTTTATAAATATCGTTATAAGGATTGGAAATTTGACTTTTATATTCAGTCTTTGAAATGATTCTATCATACCACTGTTCTAAAGTTTCATTTTTGGTGTAATCTAATAATGCAACAATTACGATTGACATGTTATCACATCCGATACCAGATCCATCACTTGTAGGAGCACAACATAATTCCATTATTTCTTCACAAATGACAGTTAAATCTTTCTTTTCAAATATACCTCTTCTTACACATTCAACACAGTCTTGAGAAGTTAAACAATCCCAAATACCATCACAAGCTAAAATAATGAATTCATCATTTTCGAGATTAACTTCATGTTTTAATACATCTGGGTAACAAGTAACAATTTGTTCTTCAGCTGGTAAATCGATATTCTTTTTAAATTCAAAATCTCCAATACCTCTTGATAAAGCTAAATTACCATTAACTCTACCCATATCAACATAACCACCAGCAGAACAGATTCTGGTTTTTTCCCCTTCATTTGATGGTTTATGATCATAAGATAATGCTTTTGCAAAACCATTGATTGACATAACAGTTCTGGAATCACCCGCGTTTCCACAATATATCGCTTCTGGGGTAATTATAACAGAAGTGGCGGCACATCCACTATCATCATCTCTCATATTGAAATCTCTTAAGATGGCTTGATCACAATTTAAGAATCCATCTTTTAACGCGTTAACGTAGTCTTTTGACTTAAATGATGGGGTGGCCTTAATAATTTGGTGTAAATAATCACCCGTAAAAATGGCAGCTTTTTCACCTCCATGACCATCATAAACACCGAAGAATGCTACATGATCTTCATCTTTAGTAACAGTACCATTGGATTCCGAATCTTCGGATTTTTCATCTTGTTCTTCATTGTAGTCTTTGACTTTTGACATATCTAATATAGTAGAATGTGCATCTTCCATATTAATTCTCCATCCTTGCATACAAGAAAGACCATAAGCAAGGTGAGAATCACCAGAATTTTCTGATTGTTTATCAGTAACTGGTTGTGAAAGTATTTGACCCATTTTTAACACTAGAAAATAATTTAGGTTATAAAATCAACCGGTATAGTTATAAAATATTAATCAATTCTTAAACTAAAATTCAAAATTAGCCGAATTTTAAATTGAATAAATTGATTTGTAAAATGAAAGTATTCTTTTACCTTAAATTATTCCAAAAAATTTGTCTTTTAAACGTAGAAATGCCTTCAAAACAGTGGTTTTTTTCTCAAAAATTTTTTTTGGTTGAGAAGATATCGCCCACAAAATTTCTTTTTCTGATTGTTGAATGCACACAATTTAACGGCCCCGAAGCGAGCAGATGAGGTGGAACGAGGGGCAGGGCGGTGGCGGCGGGCGTGGGCCAGGAAGTGGTACGGGGAGTAGTGCGTGATGGTGCCAGCGGCTGGTAGAGAGAGGTATGGCGGCGGGCCGGCGGAAGTGTCTCGTGGGGTACCACGGGAGCTTATGCTACTTAATAAATAGAATATATTAGGTACATAACATTTTAACATATATAACGATCTATTAAAAGCACATGAGTTTCATTATTTCATTGTTAATTTTTCATTGGGATTCGTGTTGTATACATCATAATTATCGTAATCATTATACATAATCATTATAAATAAATGAAACCAAAACCTTCAAAATCACTTGGGACCCCAGATACCTGTTGAAGTAGCTGGTTGAGAATTGTCATAATTAAGGGAAATAGTATTAAATTTACCACTTAAATCATTAAAATCTTCTGAATGACGAGAAGCTGGTAAAGATGTTAAACTTCCAGTTAATTGACTATGTTGACCAAATGGTGCAAATCTTGAATTTAAATCTCCAGTTTGTAAAGGTGTTGAAGGGTGGCTGGAAGAATTTTGGTTTTGTCCGGTAGTTGAACCATTTTGATTGGGAATATCGGGAGTTCCACTACCACTGGAATTATTTCCATTACTAGTGGTACCATTGGAACTGGTTCCATTGAATAAATTACTGTGAGCTTGTTGAGGAGTTGGGGTAGGACTTTCGGTAACTCCACTATTGAAGGAGTTGGTTAAAGGAGGAGTTGATCTAATATCTCCATATGGTTTCGATCCATTTCTTAACATAGCAGCAGCACTGGTTGAAGGAAATTGATTTGGTAATATTGGTTGATTTGAAGGAATAAAACCAAATGGTTGAATACCTTGATATAAAGGCTTTGAATTACCATTGGAAGGTTGGTTATATGGAGGAAATTGTTGTTGAATTGGAGTGGATGTTTGCTGTCTTAATCTTGGAATTGGTAAAGCTGATTGGGAATGAGATCTTAACAATTCAGGGTGTTGATTGGTTGGGGTTTGTAAAGCATTTGGAATACCACCAAGGTTGCTTGATTGGTTTAATTGATTCAAATTCATCATAGAGTTGGAGGCTTGTGGGGTTGACTGGGACTCATTACCAGTTGTGTTTGGACTATTGATAGGGTTTAAAACCTGGAAAATTTGACCTGGTTTTCTTCTAATAATGATTAAGCCGTTATCATATAACTCTAATAAATTCAAGAATGAACATAAACTTGATAAGATTTTTCTTTGACCCAAATTCAAGTTTGGAGGGTAAGCCAACTCGACAATGCTCTTGGAGTTATCATCTTTAAAGATAATTAATTGAGTGAATAAATCTAACACTTCAGTGTCATTGAAGTTCAAATCAGGTAATTGATTTGAAAAATTCGAGTTGGTAGAAGATGGGAAATTCAAAAACAATCTTTCAGGTTGGGAATTGGTGCCGTTGACACTGAGGTTCTTGGTAGCAGCAGTGGTTGAAGTGGCAGAAATCAAAGAAGCTAAAGAGGCATTTGAGGTTGATCTATGTTGTTCTTCTAATTGACCTCTTTTTTCCCTCTTTTCTCTTTCAATTCTTTCTCTTTCTTGTGCTGGTAACATTTTTTTGTACTCAACTCTTAACTTCCTGCCACCAATTTCTCTACCATTTAATTGATTGACTACCAAAGAAGTCTCATCAGTGGAAGTAAAGTTTGCAAATGCTAAACCTCTAAAAACACCATTATCGAAATGATAATTAAAGGCATAAGGTAAAGGTAAGTTAAGTTTGGTCATAACGTCTAATAATTGTTCCTTTTTGATTGCAAAAGGAATGTTTTTTATAACAATAGCAGTAGGGATCAAATCATCATCATGATCATCATCCAATAATTCATCATCTTTATCTTTAATGGTTTCATCGGAGATAGAAGTTTTCCCATTGGATTCAGAAGACTTTCTTGACTTGTCGGACTCCAAAGTACCAACTTTTGATTGTTGTTGCTTCTGTTGTTCAACCCATGGAGTAACATCATTTAAACTATCATTGTTCATCCAAACATTTGGAACGGGTTGACTACCAAATTCATGTAAATTCATATTCTTAGAATTTCTAGTAGAATTAGCGCTTAACTGAGGATTTGAACTATTAGAATTTGGGTTATTCCCATAATTTGATGAATTATAACCAGAAGCTGAAGATAATGAACTTAAAGAAGGTCTTCTTTGAATATCGAGTTGATTTGGCGTTGATGATAAATTTCTTAAATCCATAATTAAATTATTTCAACCTGATGATATTTGAAAACAATTTACTTATTTATTTGGTAGTTTAAATTATTTAACTGGATGCAATTAAATCACTGTGTCTTCAATATGAAGAAAATTTTTTCTGTCTCAAATCTATCTGTGAACACAAAAAAGCGTGTTACCACCAATTATCTACCTGCAGGAGATTTTTTCAAGGTGAAAATGCGAAACGTCCATTTTATTAACAACACATAATGTCATCTTCAGCAGTAGCACCAGGTGGTTTAAGAAGTGCCGCAAAAAGAAAAACAACCGCTGATAAAAAGGCACAAGCAGCCAATCAGACGCCAGTTTCCACCAGATCAGCTGGAGCTGGAGGTTCTTCTGCTACCATGTTAAAGTTATTTACTGATGAAGCCCAAGGTTTAAGAGTTGATCCTTTAGTTGTGTTATTTTTAGCGGTTGGATTTATCTTTTCTGTTATTATCTTACATGCATTTGCTAAGATTACTGGAAAGTTTTCATCTTAATTAGTTATGTTGACTGGGAATATACATTTATTTACATGAATTAGTTTACATATCAACCAATAAATTATTTAATACGTGGACTAGATTATCTTTATGGACTGTGTGTTTGATAATGCCTGATTTTTCAGATACATCCCATTGGAAGGTTCTGGTGTCATAAAGTTTTTGCCAGGTGGGGGTTGGATTGAATATTTTTCCTCTAATCTCTATTTCAACCATTGGATACAGTTTACCTAATATCACCACCAATGGTACTCCAATCATGTTTGACTGGTTGATCTTCTTATTTAAATTCCCGTCTCTATTATCAACTCTATAATCTATATTGTTTGTGTTCAAAAGGTCATAAATTGGGGCTGGATCACTGGTTAAAGAATTGGTCTCGATTACTGTTACATTCCATGGGCTTATAATTTGGGGCCATCTGAACCCTTTAGAGTCTCTGGTGATTTCTGCAATACTTGCAATGATTCTACTCAAACCAATTCCATAGCAGCCCATAACCACATCCCGCTCTACGAGTTTGTTATTCTCTGGTACATGAATCTTTAAATCCAACGGCTTGGAGTATTTGGTACCCAAATAGAACGTATGTCCCACTTCAATAGCTCTCTTCTTCGAGAGTTCCCCTTCTTTACACTCATAGCAAACTTCGTGCTCTTCACTGGAAACCATTGGATATCCATTCAAATCAAGTCTGGTATCTAATATGGTGTCATATGTTTCTGGAACATGCTCCGTTGTACCAATTTGAGGGAACTGTGGTTTCAACAAGTTGATGTCGAAATCTCTATGTTTAGGATAAACGGCTTTTAAAAACTGGTCTCCATTCTTAAGAAAGATTTCCGATACTTCGATATCCTCTTGTATTTGGGAATGTTTTGGTAAAGAAAAGGTCTTTTCCATGTTGGATACATTACCACAACCAGAACATGTAAATAAAGTATCTTCTCCACTCTTATCAAGATAATGCCATTCATGGCTAAGAGAACCTCCTATATCTCCAGAATCAGCCACAGCTTTAACATAAGGAATTTTTAGGTCTTGAAATATCTTATGGTATACATCCACCATTATATCATACGATTTCATTGCTTCTTTTTCGTTAATATCGAACGAATAAGCATCTTTCATTAGAAATTCTCTTGACCTCAACAAACCCATTCTGGGTCTCTTCTCGTCCCTAAATTTTTCATGAATCTGGTAGTATATAAGGGGAAGATCCTTATAACTTTTGATATTGTTCTTAACCATATTTGTGACTTCTTCTTCACTGGTGGCGGTAAGACAAAATTCTTGATTATTGGAATCTTTTAATTTGAATAATTCGGTATTATTCCATCTTGCTGTTTTCTCCCAAAGGCTTGAATGAGATAGAATAGACATACTAACTTCCTGACAGTTTGCTTCTTGAAGTCTATCATTGACAACTTTCCTTAATTTCTGGAGAATTAATAAACCGATAGGTAGCCAATGAATTAAACCTGCTCTGGGGTTATTTAGTAATCCTAGCTTAACGAAAAGCTCATTGGTGGGGATGTTCTGTGTCAGTTTCTCATTAAAATTATTGAAATAGAGACTAGGAACGTTTTTTATAGGAACACTTGAGGTCGCCAAAGTCCGTGTTGTGAGGTGTGGGCCAATTACCTGTAGCCTACCAAGTGATTTCATACAATTTTTCAATATACGAGAATTGAGATAATAGTATATTAATTGATCCATACACTATCAATGGTAACGATCTAATTAAACTGATATTTTGTGACATTTAAAGCGTCCTACAAGTAATCCTAACTTCGTGCATTCTACTTACTATTTGGTGACACTGTCAATTAAAGAGCTACCATACTTTTTCAAGTTTTCAAAAGAACTGTTCAAATCGTCTTTTGCAGCTTTTAAGTGTTCTTCCTCTTCCTTCTTGGATTTAAAAGGGTTAGAGTCTTGGATTTGTTTGGTCAAGTCGTTCAATTTCTTTTTAGCAGATTCATATTGCTTTGAAGCTTCATCTTTGTGTTTATTGTATTCCACTTCGAATTGATCCTGCTTCTTAGAACCCCAATTAATCCAGGAATTCTTCGATTTTTCTAAGTCTTTGTTGGTTTGACTAAGAAAATCTTGTCCATAAGACTTAATATGTGACAAGGAATCTTCAAAATCTCTTTGGGCACTCTTTAAGTACTCTTGTTCTTGCGGAGTGGCCTTGGTTTTGTCCTTAACCTTTTGGTTAAACTCATCCAACTTATTTTTGGCATCTGCATACCTCTTTTGAGCTCTAGCCTTTTCAATATCATAGGCCTTTTCCAAGTTTTCTTTGTGACCTGTACCAAAAGTAAACCAACCATATTTGTAGTCACTTTGTTGCTGCTTCAATTTTTCTTCGGCCTCTTTACTTCTTCCCAAAACTTTGTCACCAATTGAATTAACAAAATCAAGGTAAGAAGCAACACCCGATCTAATCAGATTATTGGTAGTATTGGCCAACTTGGTATTTAAATTCTTATCAATATCCTTGGCGGCTTCATCTTTCTTTTCCGAGAACGAAGAAGTAAATGATTTGGTCAATTCATTAGTCTTGGCTTCCAATTGATTATATTTATCACCAATCTCTTTTTGTAATTGACTGGCAGTTGATTTAGTAGATTTTTCAAGTTCTTTTTTATCAAATTTTGGAGGGTCTACCGTACCAATGGTCTGGGGGATTTTCTGGGGCATGGCCTTTTGAAAATTCCTAGAAATGATGGGGTCAACATTTTGATCATAGTAGTATAAGGCACCACCAGCCACAATAATTGGTAAAGCTTTCTTCATTTTAAACTAAATTATTTTTAATAAATTGGGGCTAATTAAGGTTTATATACCACCCCGTCACACAATTGCTATTATGCATAGTTCCTTTATATTGCTATGGGATTTCCGAGTTTGGCACACAAAAACCTTGTTACACCAATAGTAGCCAAGTAACACACAGGAAGGAATACGGCTTGATTTGCTAGAAAAATCTTGACCTAATTCGTAAAATAGCTTATCCACTGGTTGAAGGGATTGGTTATGAAGTTGAATTTTGCAGTAATTGAAGATTGATTTGTATGGAGGATAGGAGTGACTCTGATTGTATGTGTTGTGTATGGACTATTTGTGATTAGGTTTATTTGCGTATGAATTCTTTGTGTTTATGTTATTTGTGTATCTTGTTTGTTATTTGGATTGCAGGTTTCTATGTTACAGGTCACTTAGGTTACAGGTCACTTAAATGCCAAACGTGGAGGTGAATTGGTTCGGGCACTTTGTCGTTTGCACCTGGCGGATACGACGGCGGGACACGACCAAAAATCGGGTGGTTATGGGATAGCATGCTTCAGAAGCTCCTAGAGAGCCTAATATGTTACACAAATGGACCATATAAGTATTCTAAGCGCCCAGTCGCCCAGCTGCAATATCCTCAGGTGGCCCACCGCCCTGGCACCGGCAGTTCGAGATATTCACGTGACCAGCCTCGGGCCTTGGTCATTAATTTTGGTGGAGTTTTTCATTTGAGAATCACCAATAAACTCAAATAGATTTCGAATAATCTGGCAACTTAACGTATCTTGATTGGAAGATTAATCTTAGAAGCTGATAGATTATAGTTGAATACATTTCGACTTTAAAAACGCTACAACCGTTTAAATTTTGAATCTTGTCAGTTAAATTTCACCAGTTTTTGATTATATGGGTGTTTTATAATGAGTGCATCTAATACTTTATCATTTAATTTTGAATTGAATAATGATATAGATTCAGTTATAAGGCTAATGAAATTAACTCAAGATGATAAATCTTCTGATTTAACTCCCATTACTTCGTGTACCAGAAGATTGAATAATAGATCATGGAGATTGTTGAATTCTCATATTCCAAGTAGTAACATAAATAAATTATGTGGATTATCAACTGATAGTATTCCTAAAGATGTGTTGTTAAATACTACTATGGAAAAACCAAAATTGGTGCTGAATTATACTTCAAATACCCTTTTCTCTCACAGTTCCAATTTAAGTTTAAGTAGACAAATCCTTGGGTCTTCACATTCTTCCATGAGCCATATAGATGAAGAATGTGATTCAGATGATTTTTTATCAGATCTGGAATGTGAAGGATCTAATTCAAATCAAGATTTCAAAATTGCAAAGTCAGCTGATAGAACTAAAGAAAATATTTTTTTCATTGCCAATTCACCATCTCCACCTAAGACGTACCAGAATGGTGAATTTGATTCCATACAGGGAGAGAATACTCATGAGAATGGATCTTCCCCAGGCTCCAAGGAATGTTCATGTGAAGAGCTCAAACCCCATGATGATAAATCTGAACTCACGGACTCACAGGCTCCTGCTCCAGGAATTCTTCGTCAGGATTCTTTGTTTGGGAACCATACAATTGGGCAAATGCATCGGTATTCTTCACTGGATCTCTCAGATGATGGTATTGAGGAAGAAGATAGTGACGATTTGTCATCAGAGTTGTCCGAAGATGATGATTCCGATCATGAGACCCACCTCACGACTAATGAACTCAAAAGGTCTAAGAATAGTCTGGTAGATGATGTAAAAGGTAGAAGTAGAAGTGATGATAGTGAATGGCTTTCAGTGTCCTCTGGAGAGGAGTCCGCTGACCATTCTATCAAGCCCATTAACTTTATAAAAAGAATACCTCCTTCAAGACAAGTGCTGTCTGATACCATTATCCTCAATAAGGAAACTTCACCTCCCACTAAACCTCGCTCCTTACTATCAGGTCTTTTCTTAAATGAAATGGCAAAGCAACATCAAGATAGACAACCACTAAGGAGAAATCATTCAATGGTTAATGCCATTTCCGAGCCAGCAGGTTACCATCCAAAACCTGTTTTGAAAAGATCTTCTACCACGGGAATTTTCACTGTTGGACAAGATAGGGACTCTCAATCAGATAGTAAAGTAAGAATCCAAAGACCTTCTATTATGTTTCAGAAGAAATTTGCATCTTTTGATTCAACCAAGAGTTTACCTGCAAAATCCAAAATTTCGAACACAGAGACGTCTCAAGACAGTCTAGTAGAAAATCCTGATGAAGAACAGGTATTACTGAGTAAAGAAACCGATGATTATGAAGCTTTAGCCAAACAAAAGTCTATTGTTGGAATAAGTAATTTCAACGTAACTTCGGATAACTTACAGCATCCTGATTCATACACCCAATCAGTTTCAAATAGTCTTTCTCCAAGACAACTGTCAATTTTATCTACAAGTTTGACCAAATACTCATTATCAAATAACAATTCATTCAAGAATATGTTATCCAGATCATCCCTCAACCTCACTAATTTATTCAACAAAAAGTATCATAAATTCAACACTAGTAATGAAATGTTCAAAAAGCATACAGATTCCATTCATTCGTCTTCATCCAAATCTGATCTGAGGTCTTCAGATTTAAGATCTTCCCAAGAGCTTAAGCCTCAGGATCTTAGGTCATCACAAGAACTTCGATCTTCCCAGGAGTTCAAAAAATTGAATTTACAGGATTCAAGAGATTCAATCGATCATTCGTCTGTATTCAAACAACAACTCACCATTTTAAGATCAGATTCTGCCAGCGAACTACAACCGAACACAACGGGCGAAAAGACTGAGCTGATAAAAGTTTCACCTCAATTACCTAAAAGATCAACCTTTGACGAAGAATTAAGTCTGTCTTTAAAAGATTCAATTAACATCGATTATAATCTTGGTAAGGTTCCATTACCTAAGAAAACCATTTTTTCTGATTCCAATATTTACGCGGTGAATGAAGAAGATTTCTCGGTGGATGACTATCATTCTAAAGGTTGGTGATACATATATTATATCTTGTATATTATTGTAATTTATTAATAAAAGTAGCGTATTTATTTGGCGAGCTTTGTGGTGCCAGCTTCCCGCGGCCTCGCGGCACAAAATAAATCCAGCGCGGCATCTCAATCTCATCACTATGAAGACAGATTACTACGAGCTATTGGGAGTGTCCTTGGACGCTACTGACAGTGATTTGAAGAAAGCATATCGTAGAAAAGCGCTTCAATTACATCCTGATAAGAATCCAGATGATATAGAAGGTGCTACCGCCAGATTTGCTCTCGTACGAGCAGCTTATGAAGTTTTATCAGACCCACAAGAAAGATCTTGGTATGATTCCCACAAAAACCAGATTTTAAGTGAAGAAAAAGTGGTGGAAACAGATAATGATGACTTTGTGGTCCCAAGCATATCTGTTGAAGAGCTTTATAGATATTTCAATCCATCATTTTATGTTCTGTTGGATGACTCACAGAATGGGTTTTTTTACGTTGTAGGTAGTTTATTTGGAAGACTAGCAGCTGAAGAGATAAGTCATGCAAAATACCAGAACTTATCCGAATACCTGAAATATCAGGATGATTCTCCCAACGTAAGCGCTTTGGATGAGAGTGTGTTGAAATACCCCAGATTTGGAAACAGCCATAGTGACTATGGCACTCAAATCAGGAGCTTTTATAACGAGTGGTCGTCTTTCCAGACCGTGAAAACCTTTAGCTGGAAGGATGAGTATAGGCTAAGCACGGCCGCCGATAGAAAGACAAGGCGGTTAATGGAGAAAGAGAACAAGAAATTCAGAGATCAGGCAAGAAAAGAATACAATGAAACCGTACGAAACTTTGTTCAGTTCATCAAGAAACGTGATCCTAGAGTAAAGAAGGGAATGGAGGAGTTTGAAAAGGAGAAGAAACGGAAGAAGCAGGAAGACATAGAGAACCTGATCAAACTAAGCAAACAGCAACGACTCAAGGCTCTAGCTCTGTCAACTGATTATGAAACTCAAGACTGGCAGAAATTGACATTGGATGAGCTTAATGAGTTGGAAGCAATGTTGGAAGAAGAGTACCAATCTAGTTCTGACAGTGAATTTGATGAGTTTGAAAACGTAGATGATATTGATGTTTTTGAGTGTATTGTATGTGATAAAGTATTCAAGAATGAAAAGCAGTTTCAAATACATGAAGCATCTAAGAATCATAGAAAAGCTTTGAATAAGCTAAGGTATGAAATGAGGAAGGAAGCCAGAGAATTGGGTATTGATGAGTTTGAGACGGCTAGTGAACATAATCTGATGGATGAATTTGACGAACTGATTGAAGATGAACAGTCAACCCCAGAAGAAGACTTTGGTCCAGCTGCTGAAGCCTCCGGTGTACCTCCACCGGAACCAATTGCAGAGCATAAAGACACAGATCCAATAATACCTACACAGGAGTACGAAATAGATGATCAAATAGACTCAGACTCCAGTGTTGATACGCCCAAAAAGTCTAAGATTAGAAACGATCTTCACGAAGAACTCTCTCAGCTCACGTCTAATCTAGCCAATGGAATTAGCATTGATAGTGACGATGACTGGGGCACATCCAATAAGAAATCAAAGAAGAAAAAGAAGAAGAAAAAGAATTAATGATCTCTCTATATTAGGCACTTATAGACCATACACATGCTGATGAACACACAACTCGGTGATTATCTCAATCCTAGTTTACTCATCTTAACTTTAGCTACAACGGGTTCGTTTATACCTTGGTTACCAATAGCACCGAGCCCCTCCCCTTTGGACCATCCCATTCTCTCCAACAACCTCCTACCAATGTTTGAAGCATCAATTTCTGGAGCCTTTTCTCCAACAATATCACCTTCTCTGACATTGGCATTGGATCCTTTATCTCTTGCCCTTCTTCTATCTTTATCTTTGTTACCGTCTCGTTCAATTATTTCTTCTTTTGGTCTCTTTTGGTCTATTCTATTGAAAACTGGTCTTTGCCTTGTTATAGCATGAATACGATTATAGTTGGGTATGTATTGAAATGTTCTCTTGTTTTTGACAACCTCCATGAACAGATGTAACCCATTACCGCCGGCTCTCTTACTCTTAAAATTGAAACAATCAGCCATTTTGCTTACCGTTTTATTACCGTGAGGATCTAACGGAGGAAATCTTAACGTACTTCTGGACTCATCATGTAAAAAGGTCTCCATTTCTTCCTTAATATCCTTAATATGTAATGTATATGGATATTTGATCAATAAATCGTGTCTCGCAACTCCTTCATCAAATTTTCTATCTTCCTTGAGCTTTTTACGGAGTCTCTTAGCTTCTCTTTGAGTGAGATATTGATCCTGGAGTTGTTGGCGGATCTCTGCATCAATCTCTAAATGGTCTATATCTAAACGTTTCTTCTTTCCCTTACCTTTGGTCTTGAGGGTTTGAGTTGGTTCCATTGTTAGGATATCAGGTGCCTTAAGTCTATTCTGTGCATATGCAAATAAGTCATCTTCCCCTATCTCATCATCGTCTTCCTCTTCGTCATCAGAGCTGATGTAGACATCTGATACACTGGGCTCCTCTTCATTTATGTCTATGATGTCTTTTGTTAGAAATTTGAAGAAGCTACTGATTCTATGCTCTTTGACCCCATTTGCACTGACATAGTCGATAATGTCATCTTCATCAACCCAAGAAGAGTCGGAAGACCCTATTATATCAAAACAGGAGATGTAGTATTGGTTCTTAATTCCATATCTTACATTGGAAATGGATATCTTGGAAATATCAAAATCATAATCCTCCTCAAGGAAGCCATATTCTGGCTCTTGGGTTTGATCTTCTGTGACAGGATCCGAGTCTGAACTATCTCCTTCTTCATCCAGTTGTATTTCATCATCAGTTTGGGGAGCCATGATATCAAAGTTGGTGTCACTCTCATATTCATCAGTATCTTCCATATCACTATTCTCTCTCATCTGTGCCATGACCTGATTGATATAGTCTGTATACCCGCTTGGATCACTGTCATAAGCATTAGAGTCCTCTGTCTTGTCTTCTAAATCCTCTTCTATGAATCCTTTTGTCGCTCTCTTATTGAGCTCTTCTACTGCTAAAAGTTCTGTTTCCATAACACCGCTTTCATTGGTTGATGTCTGAAGTGTGACATTACCTATGGTGATGATATCATCGTGCTCAATACCAGACCCGTTCGACTCTCTAACTCTCAAGGACTCTTCAATGATCAAAGATGCCTTAGGTTTAGGTAAAACATCTGCTGTAGCATCACCTTCTTCGTCTATCACGAAAGCGTCAGACTCTTCAGAAGCTTCTTGTTCTTCTTTGTTGTCAATGTCTTCGAAATCAATGAAACCTTTTTCGTCAACTGGCTGCTTTTCTTCACTTGGCAGCACCTTGAGCTGTTCGCTCTCTGAGTCATATTCAGACGTACGGCTCGTGGGGCTTTCCATTTCCACTAAATCCTCTTCCCCTTCGGTCTGGGGAGCATCTGTGGAATCCTTTTCAAGATCCAGGTCGTCTTCTACCTTATCCTTTATCAGAACTTGTTCAAACTGCTTATCAAGACTCCTTGGGTCATATACTTCTTTTGCCTTCACAAACTCTATTGGTCTCTTTCTCAAGGGTAACATCATGGTCTGATCCATGTGTGCTCCAGTATACAATGCTTCTGCAATCATGGACTTTCCAGGTCTTCTTCCCAAGTTCTTCATGCTGTTCTTGGGTACCGAAGAACCATATTCTGGTATATATACACCACTAGATAAGTCCATTAGTTCAGGATACTCATTATTTGATTTAACTGGTTTTCTATGGTCATTAGACGTTCCCTTACTCTTTCTCTTCTTGTTATTATTAGTCCTGAACCTTCCAAAGTTCTTTCGGCCTCCACCACGACCTCCACCACGACCTTTTCCTTTACCTCTTCCTGGCATGATAAGTAATGTATTAGTGCGAAATTATTATCTAACGTGTGTCACTATTTAAATCACGACCACGATGGAACAAGAAACAGGAAGTAATATCCCTGAAGGGGAAAGTGAAGTATCAGGTGGGAATCCAGTGCCAGATTTGAAACCAGCAACCCCTAGTCTGGACTCAAAGAGCCAAAGTCCTGAGAGGTCAGGCTTATCATTTAGCTTATCAGATTTGTGGCACCAGATTCCTCGTCCTGTCAGTAATTTAGAGGCTGAAACAGAAGTATTGATTGATAAGCCACCTAAGGTGATAATGGGAGAGTCTTATAAAGAAGAACTGGAGTTTCTATCCCGAGTGGAAACTCTTATTTGGCTCACTTATAGAACTGGGTTTGAACCTATCCCTAAGAATATAGATGGCCCCCATCCTTTACAGTTTGTTCACTCGATGGTATTCAACAAAAACCCATTTTCCACTAACATCCACAGTTTTATTGATAATGACAACTTCACCACTGATGTGGGATGGGGATGTATGATAAGAACCTCCCAATCTTTATTAGCCAATGCGTATCACAGGATAATCAAGGGGGAAGACCAGCCTGAATTGGAAGCCAAATTGATTGATGCATTTAAGGATGACTCTAATTCCCCATTTTCCCTCCATAACTTCATTCGAGTCGCTAGTGAATCGCCATTGAAAGTTAAACCAGGAGAATGGTTCGGGCCTAATGCTGCATCTTTATCGATTCAGAGATTATGCAATTGGGTTAACGATGATGAAACAAATGATGGAATATCGAAGGAGTTTGGTACTTTACGGGTTCTAATCAGTGAGAATTCAGACTTATATGATGACAAAATTCAACAGATGTTCAAGGATAAGGGTTCGTTGCTAATATTATTACCCATAAGACTTGGAATTGATAAAACTAACAAATTTTATTTTGATAGTATTCTACATCTTTTGAATTGTAAGCAGTCGGTAGGGATTGCAGGAGGAAGACCTTCGTCAAGTTTCTTCTTCTTTGGCTATGACAATGAGGAATTACTTTACTTGGATCCTCATTACCCTCAAAGTACGGTTCAGCCGTATGACTCCTATCATACACGCCGCTACCAGAAGCTTAATATTAACGACTTAGATCCTTCGATGATGATTGGCCTCCTTCTAAATGATACGGCAGACTATGAAGCTTTAAAGGCTTCTTGTGTTGAAAAGAATAACAAAATTCTTCACTTCTCGAGCCACTCAAGTGAGGGAAATACCGATTTTGTGGATCTTGTTGAAGATTTTGACGAGCCCGAAGACTTAAATACTAAGCCAACAACAGATTCTTTCAGTATAATCAATGACAAACTTGAATCATCTGAAGTTTCCATATAATCTTGCTGGTACAAGATTGGTCGTGTGCCGGTGTTCAAATTATCTCGCACAAATTTGACTGTTAGATTTTTTACTCTTATATAGAAATGTCAGTTACAAATACACAAACGGTACCCGATAGTTTGAAGATTTGTACAGTATGTGCCATGAACAATAATAGATCCATGGAAGCACATAAACAATTGAAAGACGCCGGGTATAATATCAAATCATTTGGTACTGGATCCGCTGTCAGATTGCCAGGACCAAGTATTGATAAACCAAACGTTTATGAGTTTGGAACTTCGTATGAAGATATATATAATGATTTGATGTCTCAGGACTGTAAAAAGGTATATGAATCCAATGGATTGATTCATATGTTGACCAGAAACAAGCAAGTGAAGAGAGCTCCAGAAAAGTGGCATGCCAACTCATACGCTGGTAAATTTGACTTAGTAATAACATGTGAGGAGAGATGTTTTGATTCTGTAGTAGATGATTTAATGTTCAGATTGAATAATAATGACTATAATGACAATGAAGTCAAACAACTAGTACATATAGTGAATGTTGATATCAAGGATGATAATGAAAATGCGGTTATTGGTGGTAAAGGAATCGTTAAATTGGTTGGAATGGTACACGAATTCAAAAGGAAGGCTAAGACGAACCTGAATAAAGTGGCGGATTTGAGTGAGGTCATATTAGAAGACCAAATGATGAAGATTTTAACTGAATGGCAGAAAGATCATGCCCATTTACAGACTTTATATACTTGTGCATATTATTAATGAATCTATGAATCTTTTTGTGGAATTATTGTAGAATTGATCTGTTTTCAAAGGTCCAATTACACCTCTAGTCTCTATTCAATCACCCACCGCCTTCCCTGCAGTGACACCATTAATTTTGTCTTCTGGTCTTCTCGCGTTAATTCTCATCTTTACGCATCTCATGGACAAGAAGGCTAAAATATTCAACACACGAGCAATTAGAACCCAGTTAGCCGATCCAGCGTATAAGGATGGACTCTTGTCAGTTCCTGACTTTCTTGATGCCCGAAAATTCGAAATCAAATCGTTTGAAATGAGTCAGTTAAAGACCAAGTCTGCTGCTTCAAATAGAGTGTTCCAAAATCTACCTAGAAGTATGAGAAGAAGAACAGCCAGTCACAATGTCAAGAGGATTCCAAAGCGTCTTAGAAATCGAGCCATCAGAGAAATGCAAGACACCAACGTTGTGAAGAGACGAAATACTAGTAGAGAGATTTATCGTTTAAAGATGTCTAAAAAGCTATTAAAGCTAGCAACTAGAATCAAACTTATGAAGTCTGTGCCCAATACCAGCATAACCGACGTTAAGACAAAGATAAAACAGTTGAGTGAACAACTAGAAGTTCTAAAATCACAAAAAAAATCGGGAGTGAAACCTCCTTTAAATAACACTATGGGTTCTTTTGATAATACTGGTATAAATGAGTTGGCTCCCAAACCAAAAGGAAACTTGAAGTTTCACAAAAGACAGAAAGATTTTGTGTGGCTCACTACACACGTGTGGCACTCTAAACGGTTCCATATGATAAAAAGATGGGGCTATCAAATTCCTTTGAGTCCAACTCAAAAATGCTACAAACCCACTAATAGAGCATCCAAGAGTCAAACTATCTTGTTTGATACTTCATACTATGACAGTATGGTGGTAGATTATGATGAAGATTTGATCCACCATATACTAGGTGGATTACCAAAAAGGGCAGTAAGTGAAGGAGAAAAGAGTTATGACGATTGGATTTATGTAGATGGGGTTCCGGTGGGGAAAGGTTTGGTTTACTGCAGCAAATCATGTCAAAAGATGTTGATTAGAGTTCACCCATCAATCTATGAAGAACTATTCGAAATTTTGAACCAAAAGTTCCCTCTGTTACAGTTTCAGGATTGTAGATATTCCTTGGGTAGTATTGAATTAATCGGTCCCACCAGTCTTAAGGTACTCAACAAAATTCTTCATCCTATTGAAAAGGCTGGTGACTTCCAGAACCTTTCAGCATATAACGATACTCTAGCCAAAGGGACCACTGTCAGTTTTAGCATAAAAGATCCAAGGCTCTTTAGGCCAGTAGACCCACCAATAAAAGACAAAATCAGCTATAATGATTTAGTGATAAAAGCAAGTAAAGGCATGGTAGAAAACAACAGCTTGGTCAAATTGTTCACACCAGATGGGCGTAATGCCTCCTATGAAGACCAATTGACCACCAAAGAATTGAATAAGAATCCCGACCCATCGATTATCAAGCAGTCTATTCCAATCTTATTAACTAAAACCACAAATAGTTGGGTATTAATTGTTCCTTGGTTTTGGGTTCTTCCGATTTGGATTCAATTGAATAAAATTCCACATGTCCATCTTGGTGGTGCAAATCAGATTAAACAGATCCAGTTTGAGAGTGATAACCTTGGATATATGGAGGACTATCCATATTTACCCGAATCCTGGTTAAATAATGAAATAGAAATCAAGCTAAAAATGGAGAAATACAAGAAGTTACCATTGTCCAAGCAGCAAAGAGAAAAGTTCGAGAATGGCTTGTTACCTTTCGGGAACGATTGGGAGTTCCTCCATAAACTAGTGCTTATAACCAAGAGCTTGGATGAGCCCTTAAAAGACATTAAGCAATTTGGAGTGTTTGAGGAGAATTTAACCAAGAAAATAAGAAGTATCAATGATCTAATCGACCATATAAATGATTCAAGAACTTACAGATTGTGTATCCAGAAGTATGACAAATCTATAGAACTTCACCAACAAATCGCCAACGGGAAATTCGACTTCAAGGCCATCGACCCAGTACAACCACCTACTTTACCAGTCAAACTCATCAAGTTTGAGGTTCCCCAAGGTCTCGTATCAGAAAATGCCAGGATATATATTGATTCTGCTGAAATACTCAACTTGGTTGGATTTGTTACCACTGGAGGTTTCAATTTGAACAAGGGTTTCTCCTCTGGAATTGGTTATGTTGCTGCATTTGTGTCATCTGATGCCAAATTCCTCATCAGAAATATCGGAACCTCCAAAGCATACCCCATTAAATGTACTTATATAGAATAGCAGTCATAAACGGTGCACGCACGTCTTTTTTCTACTATATATTTGTGCGATTCGACAACTTTTCTCTTTATACTTACCTAGAGGCGTTGCAAGAGATCAAGAAGTCTTGTAACTATTGATCTTTGACGACATTGCACATTAGTCACAAAGAGTTTAATACACTTAATTTAGTGGTCTCATAATTTTTGTTTCATTTCCAATAATTCATTTAACTTGTTAATGGATTGTTTCTTTTAAGTCACTTGGGTTTGGCGATACAATTGATTTAAAAGAAAGGTAAGTGAATGATATTCCCGTGATTTGGTTATGGCTACTAGGACGTTGAAGGGATTTGAAACAGAGGAGTATGGTACGGTACAGTAGATGGCTCATCCAATCGCTAGTGTACACCTATACATAACTCGTCGAATACCCAAGAAACCACTACTTAGGCATGAGCACCTTTGTCTAGTATCTCTTCCGGGTATAGACAGGATTTGTTCACCCAGGAGAATAATCCTCGTGGGAGCAGGAGGGGCACTGGCGGTGTGCTTGTACGTACCCACCGCGGTTTTCTTAGACCCTCTCAGACCCCATTCTCAGACCCCCTCAGACCCACTGCCAAACTACGTTCGCAAGTGTGCCTTCATGTGGGCCAACACTACAAAAGATAAAACCTAACAAAAAAAAGTTCTGTATTGGAGTGGATGAATATTCTACCGATTGGGAGAAGTATTTGTATGGCGACCTTTATCCCTACACAAGATTCTGTAAAGTTATAGTTGTTTTTCTCAATCTGGTTTGGGATTTCAGACTTCCCCAGGACACCAGCACTCCATTACGGAATATCGTCTTTCCATCCTTGGCCAGGTCTCTCCTTCATTCTACTCCCAACAGGAGTTTGTAAACTTAAACAGCAGTTTGAAAACTTTCGCTCAAAGAGTGCTTAAATAAGTGGCTGCAATTAATGCAAATCACGGTATACACTAAAATTCTAACTATTGTCAAAAAACATTTTAATACTTCCAATAAATGTATCTGTTCAGCTACCTTGTTATTGTTTATAGGTTATTATAGAGCAAACGTAAGTCTAAAGAAGTTATCTGTAGCTTCACTGAATTTTTTCAACGAATTCTTCACATAAATCTTGACTAAATTCCTTCAATAAATGTATGCATACACTACAATCTATCAGTACCACTTTAAATCCACTGTAACCATTGTTTCATGTTACAGTTACTGAATTCAAAGTTAAAGTTTAAAAAATTTTATCTCATCTTGTGATTTTGTAAAATTCACAATAACGGAATTAAAGTCATGAAACAAGTACAAAACAATAAATGATAAGAGCACATAACAATTCATTATCAGCTAATACCATTAAAGACCCTTGAAGGTTTGCGGCCATGTAGAGTTTCATCTACGGCCATCCCAAATTGGGTATCGTAATGACTCTTGCGGTATATGCAAGATACAACAGTAATTGAGTTCTGCATCCAAATCACGCCATGAGGTCGGGATTATCCAGGACTGAGATGAGCAAGACTCACGAGAATGTCACCAGACAAGAACTAAGCGAGCCAGGTACAATATCTCCGACCCAATAAACCCGAAACAGATTTTACACGATGTATCGATTGATCAGCGATTTACAAGTTATACATAACTTACTAACCAATTCAATAACCAGTTCAAGTCCATGTTACCAAGCAACAGTTGCAAAGCCACACACCAATTACTACTCCATTTTAGTTACGGATGTAAACTGTCCAAAAAAGAAACCCAACCGAGCGGAGCTTAACCAGGTGCTAAAAATAGAAACACCATAAAATGACTAATTCTTCCATCTTCAGTTAATTATGTGCATGGAGGGGCACAGCCACCATAATATGGTCAAACAGGTCAAATAGGTCAAAGTGTATAAGTTTGGTACAGTTAATTTGGCGATTAATTAACTTCAATAACCAATCATATTAACCAAATTACCGCTACCAAAAATTATGGTTAGAATACTTCAGTGGTGAAATAAATAATCCATTTCTAATTCCAGCCAGTAACCTTCCTAATTAGGCAGAAGCCATACACTCGAGCCGGGAAAAATTTTTTTTTTTCTGTTTCGGGATGGAAAATGCGAAGAGACGATTTTGCCTATAAAATTGGCACTTTTCCCAGTTTGATTTTTTATCAAAAAAACTTATTCATTCGCTATGCAATTCAAATCTGTTATTGGTGCCGCCGCTTTAGCCACTTTAGCTTCTGCTTCTAACGTTACTGTTACTACTGATGTTGTCGTTACTGACTTCACCACTTACTGTCCAGAATCTACTCAATTCGTCGTTAACAACAAGACCATCACTGTTACCGATGCTACTACTATCACCATCACTGGTGCTTGTACCATCCCAACCACTTACGTTACTTCTTCCACTGTTGCTGGTGAATCAACTACTCCATCTGTTGAAACCGCCACTGGTGCTGCTAACAAGGTTGCTGTTGGTGCTGCTGCTGGTTTAGCTGCTGTTGCTGCTTTATTATAAGTTTTTAACTTTTAATTTATATAGAGTAATGTTTCGTAATTAATATAATTAATTTTTAATGCTAATGTTTCGTATTTTATATTATCTATTAAACTCTTTGATAAAATAATATATATGCATTTTTGATCTCATCATCATTATTCAAAACATCGTCTTTGGAAATTTTGTTTATAAGTGTATCATCAATTCTGATCCATTCATTAACTTCGGATAAAGACGTTTGTTTCAATACATCACAAGTATAATGTCCACCTTCAGCGCTAATACCATGATGATATACCACTCCTATTAATTTATAATCTCGGTTAATATTTTTCCTCCAATTGGAGAATAATTCATTGGGTATAGTAAGATTGTGATCATATTGAACTTTCTTACGTAATTTCCCAATATTACCATTATTTATATTATCAAACGTGAATCTTTTCAAATGAATTATAAGAATGTTTGGTAAATTGTCGATAAATGTTTGTTTTTTAGCAACTACTTCTTGGTTATCGTTCAATTTAAAAGGAATGGATTCAGCTTCATTTAATTGTTTAAAAGCTTCTTCAATAGTGGTGATATTATCCTCTTTAATATCCAATTGAATACATTGGAATGGATCTAATGTAATACTTTGATCCTTCTTATTGGGGATTTGTAAAACACTTCTAAATTGTCCTCCAAAAATAGTCTTAATGGGGGATGGTTCAATTTCAACTGTTCTTTTGGAGCTAATCTTTTTGGATCCGTTACCTATTTCATTCCATCCTTCATTATCATCCTCATCTTCATCATATTCATTATCATTAAAGTCGTTAGAATTCGTAAGTTTTTTGATAACTTTTATTGCACTTTTTATTTGAAGTTTAACTTCGGTATCCTGGGTATTTTTGATTAGCAAGTTAATTTGTTCATTGGTAATGTCAGAAATTTTTCCTACAAATTCTTCATGGAGTCCATCTAAAAGATATCCTAAGAATTCTTCGGCATCTTCTTGTTGTCCCCATCTCAAGTGTTGAAACTTGGGGTTCTTGCTTATCTTGTTATAGAAATTTTCTGGGGATAATGACTTTGAACTTGTCATACTGAAGTCATTGAAAATGGTAATAATAGCATCCATTAATGGAGTTTTGGAAGTTGTGTCTAGTGATCCTTGAGATTTCAGTTCTATCAATTTAAATAGTTCATTAAATGGTTCACAGTAAATAAGAACTTGAAGAATACTATTCATGTAGCAGATATTCCCACTGTTAGTTAAACCACGAGGATTTACTTGGAAGTACTCTTTTTCTGAGCCGGTAAGGTTGAACATCTTTTTAAGGCTGACAAGTCCAACAGAATCCACTTCCTTGATTTCAATTGGTGCGGGAGTAGGTGTTTCTACTGATGATTGAATAGGTTTCTTGACAGGGGCAGAAGTAGCTGATTTGGGTTTTACCTTTTTGACAGATCCTGATACAATAGAAGCCCAATCCTTTTTGGAAGCTTTTACTTCTACTTTCTTATTGTAGTCGATAATTTCTTCATGATTTTGGTGTATTATTAAATCTTTAAGTTCACTAACAGATTTATTGTTTGAATCTATTTTTCTGTTACTTAAAGGGTGGGAGCCATGAAAGAAGTCTTCATAATTACTGTCGACATAATATGGTAAATTCTTTGATATGACCGAAGGAGTTTCAGGAGCTTCGAACTGATTGGACTCGACTTTGATCTCGGCTGAAGAATCAACAGAAGTATCCATTGAAGTATCCTCTTTCGTATGAAGTTTTGAAGTCTCTGTGGTAGAAGCTTCTGATTCTGGATGAGGTTGTGCTTCGGGAGTGACAGTTGATTCTTTCAGGGTGTCATTGTCTCTTGGAGTAGACGACTGAGATTTGTAATTCTTCCTTGGGAAGCTCTTATTTGGGTCAGGGGAGTTCATGTTATAAACAGGACTTACTGGCACATATGGATAGTTTGGAACATATTGCATAGGAGCATAAGGATTGTATTCATATTGAGGATAAACATATGGATTATAGGTATTATAACCATTATAACCATTATAATCAGGAGGGGTCATTCCAGGAGCCATACCCCCAACCATCATATTTGTCATCATGGGATTCATCATCGGATTCATGGCCATATTGGGATTCATGGACTGAATATAACTCCCTCCAGATGAAGGATGATGGTTGTATGTGGGTGAAAAAATGGCAGCATCTTTACGGAACTTCAGTGCCCCGGATCCACTTGGTTTATTTGGTTTAGTTGTCATTTAACATTCACAAGTCTTAAGTTTTCTTCAGTTTAGATAAATCAAAAAAGTGTGATAAATGATTATGTACAATGTTATCACTAAGGTATGCTAATTAATGCTTGAACTCAGATAAGAGATGTATAATTCCTTGGTGGATATATTATTATGAATATGCAATTGTAACAAATTCTTTTGATTTGTATATCAAATTTGTTGTTCTAGGATTCTGGAACTTTTATCTCCAATTACTCACGGAATCTCAATGTTGAGGTGGAAAATTTTTTCTGGTGAAAATTTGCCCGGGCGTGCGAGAACCGCATAAAATACCTTTTGTTATGCTACTAGAGAGCCGTTAAACTAACGGAAATACAAGGTGGGAGTAGTTGGTGACAAGTTGTGGGCTGGGATGGAGTGGTGGATGGTTACTGATGATCAACAAGGCAAGCAAATGGCAGCATAGTGGAATTGGAAGAATCTTATCCATTTTAATGGGGTTGAATATAGAAGCTTGGTCAGTTTTCTGGTCAACAAACACACTAGGTTCCCCATTTAGCCACCCAGTGTGGTATCCTTGAGAATACTCATCACACGAGCAGTACCACAGGAAAAGATCTACGTGATACCGGGACGTAGTCTGGGTATACAATTTGCTGCAAATTATTTGTTTCTGGTCGGAGTTATCTGGCACAGAACCTTTTACCAATTGATTATCCAGATACACGAGCCCAATTTGGGATAGTAACAGTTCTACTTCAAGTCTCACTAGGCGAGATTTCAACTCTGATTTGGCTTTAATTGGTATTTCTCTTTCAGACTTTTGGGTGTGTTCTACCGTAACCACACATTTATCAGTAGCCCCAGAAAAGTACTCCATTGGAGTGATTTTTGTGGTTGAAAACACAGAAACACCTTTGTTCTGGATTATTTCAAGCGCTGTAGTTGCCATGCTCCCAAAGATCATTGCCAACATCACAGCTTTATCTTCATTCACGCCATAAATATCATCAAATGGTCCCTCTATTACACGTAACTTGTCTCTTAAATTCTCATGGTACGCCACATTGAGCTTCCCATCAAGCTGCGTCGTGATATAACCAATAATCTGGTCCACCGGGCTCTTCCAGCAATACAATTCTCCCACTATCGAAGGAAATATCTCCAATAGTCCGGTGTTATCGTCAAACATTGGGTCGTGGATGGCGGGTTCGTGATACTGAAATCGCGGGCCTTCGCGTTGGATGTTCTCCAATGTCAGGCGCCAAATTACTGTGGATTGATACATTACCTGTCAATTTGAAACAATCTGTGACAGAACTTGTGGAAAAAGATGAGAAGAATGCTAGTGTTGTTGATGAGTTGTATAAATACTTGAATGAAGAATTTGAAACCAAAAGAAGGAAGACTTCAACTCCTTCACCCGAATTAAAAACCATCAAAATGTTGTCGACTTATAGTATTCAGATCAATAGGAAGATATTACCAGAGCAAACCATTTTTGAGTTGCCACAGATTTCATTTCAATCTCCTATAAGGAAAAAGATGAATATGGTATTACACCTTATTGAAGAGAATGGTGCTAACCCCATATTATCGATTGTTAACCCTACCAACTCAGAACCAGAATTTTCATATATTCAATTGGATAAAGCGATAAAATTATGTATTATTATGCCAATTTTGGGGATGTCTACCGTCAGCTCTAAGAAGAATACCGGTAGTTTATGCTTATGGTTGAATGATGAAGCATTACCCGATCCAACCAAGAATGATCCAATAATTTGTCAGATAAATTTGGATTTGATCAAAAAACACTTGATCAAAACAGGTAAGATTCCTGCTACTGCTGAGTCCCAATTACAAGACCAAACCCAACCGGACGGAATCAAAAGAATAAATGAGGCTATCATCCAGTTTCTCACCAGACAGTTTCAAATGTGTGGTATTAACTTGATCAACTACATGCCTTCATGTGACATTGGCCACAACACATTACGTATGAATGAAGATAATGGAGTAATTATAAGCCACAAAGCCAATACGATTAACGATATGATACTCGTTGAAGCTTTCAAAGGAGCAAAAGATGGGGCTCTTTTCTTCTTCAACAAAAATGAATATAATCCATCATATTTTGGATATGGATTCAAAAAACCTATTGTTTTATACCCATGTTCTCTGATTACATCAATATCTTTTACAGATATTACTCAACATCATTTCACCATCAAATTTGAAGTTTCCAACCCTAAAAAGGACAAACCAGATACAGTGGAATTTGGTATGATCGAACAAAAATATTATTCTATGATAAATGACTATTTAGAACTGCAAAATATCCAAAACAATTCATTTGATGATAGTTTAAGAGAGAAACCATTAAATGGAAAGCCTGCAACGGGCGAAACTCAAGGTAATGGTGAACAACAAGCTGATGGAGGTGCTCTTAATGTTGACGATGATGACGATGAAGAAGATGATGGAAATTACCAAGGAGGCGAAGAAGATGATGATGTAGCTGAAGAATTTGATAGTAATGCAGAGGGAACCGATGAAGAAGAAGGTAATGAATCAAATGATATTGTTCAACAAGGGCAAGAAGAAGATGACGAGTAGACCTGATATATAGTTAATGTACAAAATTGTATATGCAAATTGGAGATTATATAAATCTATGACTATTTGTATTTAGCACCGAATTTATCAAATAATTCAAAGAATCTGTTACCTCTTTTGGTGGCAGTTTGTCTGTGATCAGGATCCTTAGTAAATTCATTAAATAATTCTTGTTTAGCTCTTTGCTCTCTTAAAACATCTAATCTTCTATTTAATAATTCTCTATTATTGTCAATTACTCCACTGAAGAAGTAATAACTTCCCATCAATATACCACTGCTTACGGCGTAACCGGTGATTTGTTTGTAACCACCCACTGGTTGTCTACCAATGATACTAAGTTGTAATCTTCTGGTGATTAATCCCAAACCTCCACTTATAATAAAACCTCCTAAAGATACCATTATATTAGTTTAGCTTTTATTGGTTGAGAATTTTCACGAACAAATTCGCGAAAATCTTTCGGAAATAGGGCGTGCGCAGCCCCCAAACTGTTTATCTGGAATCAATTCCGTAGCAGGCCCGACCAGGGATTCCGCTATCGTAGAACGGAATTACTGTGGCTTTCTCTTATATATAACTAGGATTTTATCCAGTTAACTTATCATGTCAAAGATAAATTTCTTTAAAGGTTATGCCACGAACTTTTTGTTCCCAAGACAGGCAATTAAACAAAGTTATGAAAAAGTGTTGATAGAAACTGAACTTGAAAAATATGATATCGATCCAGATAATCAAAATCCATTTAATTATGGAACAGATCCTGGGAATCTTGAAGTTAGAAGTGAAATTGCAAAGTTTATTACCCGAAAGTTTAAGGTTCCAGCGGTTGATCCGAATTGTTTAAATTTAACTAACGGAGCTTCATTTGGAATAGGTGTAATATTAAATAGAGCTACCAGACCCAGTTATACTGAAAGAGTGTTTATCGTATCTCCTTGTTACTACTTGATTAATGGTCCATTTGTGGATGCAGGTTACAGTGGAAAGATTTCGTCCATTAATGAAACACCCGGTGGTACTTATGATATAGATTTGGACCAATTGGAATCCCAGTTGGAAGAAATTGGAGCTCCTGATATTTCCAAAGGATTTGAAAAAGATGGTTGTTCGGGAGAACTTAAGAAATTGTATAAGTCAGTTATTTATATTGTTCCAACTTACTCCAATCCTGGAGGTTTAACATATTCTTTGGAAACAAGACTCAAGTTGATTGAACTTGCAAGAAAGTATAACATGCTCGTGATCTGTGATGATGTATATGATCTTTTGACTTATACCGAAGAAGAGAGAATTCCCAGAATGGTTCACATCGATAGAAAGACATGTACTGATGATTATGGTAATGTTATTTCAAATGCATCTACTTCTAAGATTATTGCACCTGGGTTGAGATTTGGCTGGGAAGAGACTGTTACACCAAAATTGGCCTATCAATTTAGTCAAGAAGGGTGTACCAAATCGGGAGGAACCCCATCTCAATTATCATCTTTTGTGATAGGAGATTTAATGAAAACTGGTAAGATAGATGAAATTATAGACAATTTTATTTCTCATTATTCTAAAAGATCACAAGTTATGCAAGCAGCCATCAAAAAGTATTTACCTGCAGACACCCAGACTAGAGGTGGACAAGGGGGATACTTTATTTGGGTTACATTCAATGAAAAATACGATTTGCTTAAAATCATTGATGTTTTGGCAGCTGAACACAATATCATTCTTGCTAGCGGAAAACATTTTGAAGTGGTAGATAATATTCAAGGTTGGACAAATTGTGTAAGATTATGTTTTAGTTTCTTAACCTCTGAAGATATAGAGAAAGGAATCAAAACCTGGGGAGAAATCTGTGAGAAGTATGTAAAGAATTAATAGACACAAACCACTATAAATAGTTGCAAATGGCTGCGAATTTTACAAAATGCATATCCAAGTCCCAGACTCGGTGTATAGGATAGGCGAACATAAAGTATCTGTTCTATCATTTTATTCCTATATATTTGATTGGTTATTCTATTTGCTTGTGTTGGTTGTTTTCATTATTTATGGCCGATTTGTGCCTCCAATTCCTCATGAGTTTCTGGTTAATGATATTTCCATCATGTATACATACAAAACAGAAGCAGAAAGTGCCATACCTATTTGGATGTTGGTGTTAATTTCATTCGGTTTACCCGCTATTCAGTTCATTACCTGCTCTTTACTTTGTTCAGACTCCCTTTCCCCTACAAGAAGACTTTGGGACATTCAAATTGGTTTATTGGTTTTAACTGGAAGCATGGCATTTCAATTAATGGTCACTTGTATATTGAAAAATATTTGTGGCCTTCCTAGACCTGACTTTTTATCACGTTGTCAACCTCCGTCATCTCAGAATGATCAAGTTCTATCAACTTTTGAAGACTGTTCTAATGCCAATATAGAATTGATTTGGGAAGGATTTAGATCTTTCCCCAGTGGCCATCTGTCTACAGTATTTTGTGGTATGATGGTTTCTAGTTTGAATATCAGTGGGAAACTTCAAGTGTTTGATAAGAGGGGACTTTCAATTAAAGTGGTTTTAGCAATTCTACCATTAATGGTGGCATGTTTTGTGTCTTGTACTCGGATAAGTGACAACAGACATTTTTTAAGAGACGTTGTTGGAGGGTCTTTTATTGGAATGCTAATAGGAACTTGGTTTTACTTGCAATACTTTCCTAGTATATTTAATTTGGAGAATGGAGGACGGGCATATCCACCCAGAAGATTAGGAGTTTCAAGACTTTTCAATAATGTTGGGGGGTTCTGGAGAATTGATGAAAAATTGCCTGGGTCATATGAGCACCGAAACTTGAATAATATAGGTTTATTAGGTGCTTTTAACAATATCACTGAAGAAGATATTGAGCAGGTGGATAGGAATATTGAAAAAATCAATTCGATCAAAGCACATTTGAGTGATGCTTATATAAATTTGGTATAAGGTAATAAAAGAATTCAAAGAATCTTTTTGGCATTCTTTCTGGCAACTCTCAATTTATCGGTAGTTTGATCAACTTGGTCATGAAGGGAATCCAAAAGCTCATTTTGTTCTTCTACTTCTTGGTTTATTGTAAGTCCGATTTCTTTTTGTCTGGCTATTATCTTTCTAAGCTCTTCTAGTTCTTGGTCTTGATCTCTATGAATCTGAATCTGATTTTGAAGAAGCTCTTTGTTAGAAAATGGAAGAGTTTGTGGAGTTTCTTCTGCTTGTTTTCCTCCTAGGACTCGTCTGCCTAGCGGTGTGGGCTCTTTCTTCTTGTTTTCTAGAACCTCCGCGAGACCATTAACATCATGTACTAGGCCTTTAATGAGTAGCTTTCTCCTTTGGTACTCCTCCTCATTGATATAGTGTTTCTCGTGCAACGTGTCGAGTCTAGAAGATAACTTATCTAGATTGGGACACACTATTAGTTTCAATTTCTCCCTGATATCCAATTTGATAGTAATATTAGGATCAGAATTGAAAGTATCCATAAAGTGGTTGACTTGATTCTTGAATAACCGTAGATATTCAAGCCATTTTATAGCATCTATTTCATCAGAATTATAGATTATCAAGTCAGATACTTTTTCTGATTCGGTCACAAGTTTGTTACTGGTAAACTCAAATTTATTGGGTAATTGTAAAAATTCATGTAATATTCTCAAGTTTTGGACTTCACGATCACTTATTAAGTTGTTAAGAAACCTCTCCAATCCCTGTTTTCTTTCTTCTACAATCTTACCACTATTCTTGGTTAAAAAAGACGATTTGGGAGGCAATTTATAAGGAAACTCTTTAATATCTATACCGAGATCTGCACTCAAACTCCTCACTAAATCATCAAACTCAGAGTACCGCCGTAATACCTGATAATTCCGTAACGGTACTCGCACGTTGATATGATAATAGGTTATAGAATTGGTGATTGACGTGTGGTTTATGGTGATACTCATATCGTCTAAAACCAGTCTCTCAAAATTTATGGGACCGAGCGGCCTGCGCACGCCGCCGCGCACTGTATGCAGCCGTCCCGCGATAAAACTGTCACAGGGTTCTATTATTGCTAAACCACAGATATGAGCTACAGTTCAATTGGTGAAGGCCCTACGGGGGAAATAATGGACACAAATGGAATTACAAGAAGTAGAAGTGAATCTGTGTCAATTCACTCGAACACAAATACAAACGCAAGTACAAAGCCCTTGTTAGATGAGCCTAGGTCATCTACTGATAATGCAGGCACCGAGTCGGGTCTTTCTGATGACCCAGAAACTCAGCCATTGATTAGAGGAAGATTATTGGATCCCGATGATCCCAAGGTTAGCCCATTGAACTTGTATCACGTGCGGTTGATTAAGTTTATTGTTTGGACAATGTGGATGGTAAATTGTGTGTGTTTCTTTATTTTGCTATTATCTGATTTTATATCCATTCCTGGTTTGAATAATCGAGGTAGATCATTCTTGGAAATTGATTTGGTGATTCTAAGTGCATTGACCAACTTGTTGACTCTTTGGTGCTTCGTTGTGCCTGCTTATTATGAGAGAGTGTTAGGCTATGTTAGTGCTGGTTTACTAGGAATTGACTTTGTGGTGATGATATCAGTCACTTATCTCAGACACCAATTTGGATTCATTGGGAATACGTTGATGGTGTGGACATTGGCGACCATTCTCTTCAATTGCTACGCTGACTACACGGTTGAAACGGGAAAGAAATACCAGGAAATCAGATATACTGGTAGAGCCGAGACCAGAAAGACGTTCATGGAAGCAATAGTCATTTCCATCAAGTTCTTGATTAAATTGGTTCTTTTGGTGGTGATTTGGAATATAAGTTTGACGTTATGGTTAATGGCATTCGATACCCACGAAAGGCCCACTGGCGACATGATAGCAGTTAACAACGAACAGTTCAAATTGCACTTGGATTGTTATGGTGATATGGCCAATGGGACTCAGCCCGTAGTTTTGATTGAAGGTGGGCAATCAGTTGCCAGTGAAGAATTCCAGACTTGGATCGAAGAGTTGTATGATTTGAATAAATTAGAGAGATATTGCTATTACGACAGACCAGGTTATGGGTTCAGTGATAGTGCACCTTCTCCTGTTTCTGTTAGTATAATAATTGATTATTTGAATGAAGCCCTTTTAAAAAAGGATATTACTGGTCCATTTGCATTAGTTGGATTTGATAACGGAGGATTATATTCTAGAGTATTTGCAGCCAAAAATCCTTCTTTAACTGATTCTTTGATGTTGGTAGACAGTTGGCATGAGGATTTATTAAGACTTAAACCATTCCCCAAGCCCGAGTCTTATTCATTTCCCGAATTTGATTTAATGACTACAGGAGTAGGGTTCAAATTGTGGTTCAAGGGAATACTTTCACCCTTGGGGCTAGTAAGTAATATTCACTGGTTCTTACATCCAAAGCGGTTCTCTTCTAAAGCTAGAATTTATGGTCCAGATATGATTTATCAATCTCAATATTTAAGAGCCAGACTCCAAGAACAGATAACTTCACTGGTTTTAAGTTATAATGAAGTAGCAGGGGCAGATATCTCCCATGTTCCATTGTATGTAATAACATCCGATTATATGATAAAGAGGTCAAAGAATTGGGGCAATTGGCAAAGAAAACTCACCAAATTGTCCAGTGTGAGCCAGGAATGGAACATTGTAGAGAACACCAACCACTTTATTTGGGAGAGTAACTCGGGTAAAAAAGCCCTACAAGATACGTTACTCCGAATGGTTGGAGTCGACTCCAAAAAAGCCACCCCAGGCCCCGGTAATACTCCTGAATCACAACCCCAGGCCACGTGACCCATAGTATAAAATAAAAGTTATCCACCCGCCGCTCTAGTAGCCAGGCCAGCACCAGCACCAGCGCCCGCACCACGCCAGCACCGATTACTCATTTAGTTAATCCCGCATTCCTCCTGGGGCGTCAAATGCTGGCTTAAATTCCACTCCGTCTCTACGGTCTCTTGAACAAAACTCTATCCAGTTATCTACTTTTTCAACTATCTACATTTCATCAAATATCAGTCAGTTTACTCATCTTGTAGCAAATTACCCATTTGACGACCCAGCATATTTTCTCAAATTCACGTAAACAAAAAAGTTGGCAACATAAAAAAATTGAGAGATCTCAATAACACCGGTAAGCCATGACAAGTAGTGAAGTATTAAGGGACTTGTCACATCAGAGTAGTATTCGGAATGTTTCAAGGAATATAACCAATTCACAAACCAATAGTCCATCATCCAGTATTCCTGCTTCTCCATCTCCGTCCCGAAAAGGGTCTGGATCAGGGGTCACTTCATCAAGGTCTAATTCTATAAATAATAAGGAATCCCATAGAAGAGGTAGTGGATCTGAAGATGGTACTAATAGAAGACCATCATTTGGATTGACTTTTCTTTCATCTTTCACAAATTCCATAAGATCTCATAACCAACAGCCCACTGCCAACACGCCTTCACCCACCATGTCGAACCCTCAAGATACCACATTAAATGGGTCTATTAATGGTTCTCCCGGAGGAATAGCACCTCCTCAGCCTTTACAGGATTCACCTACCAGGACCTTTATGTCCAATAGTCCTACCATAGCTAATTTCAATAATGTTACTGCATCTGCTATTAATGATTCTGATCCATCTGAAGACCATCCAGATAATGAAGGGGAAGAGTCTCATGATATGGATGTAACGATGGTTCCAATGAAAGATTCAGAACCACACGAAGCTCCTCAAGTGGAGCCAATACAGGAAGAAGACACAAGTGAAGCTAAAAAAGAGTCAGCTGATGAGCAAGCAAACGAAGAACCAGATACTGGGAAAGATAAAGATGGATTTTATTCGGTAAGATTGACTCCTCTTATTGATCATTCATCTTCCAATTCGGGACTATATTTTGCACCTATAATCAGAAAAGCCAAATCCAATCAAGAGATTTCAATTGGTCGTTACACGGAAAAGAATAAAGCAGCAGCCCATGCTCCTCAAGGATCAGATGCCCCAATAGTATTCAAATCCAAAGTGGTATCCAGAACTCATGCATTATTCCAATGTAATGAAGAAGGGCAGTGGTTTGTTAAAGACTGTAAGTCATCATCGGGTACATTTCTCAATCATATTAGATTAAGTCAAGCATCACAAGAATCTTCATTAATGCCATTATTGGATGGAGATATCATTCAACTTGGAATGGATTATAGAGGAGGAACAGAAGAAGTTTACAGATGTGTTAAGATGAGGTGTGAATTTAATAAAAGTTGGCAGAGGAAAGTTAATCAATTCAACTTGGAAATTCACAAGAAATTGAAAAATTTATCCCTACAACAACCTAACGAAACCACTAATGATTCCAACCCAATAAATGATGCTTTAATTAAAGATGAACTATCTGAATGTGCAATTTGCTTATTAAAATTAGAACCATGTCAAGCCTTATTTATAAGTCCATGCTCTCATTCATGGCATTATAAATGTATAAGGCCTATAATCATTAAGAGTTACCCTCAGTTTTATTGTCCAAATTGTAGATCAATGTGTGATTTAGAAACTGATATTGAAGACGATTAATATATGTGCATTCATTAATTCCACTCTACATTGCTAACACGATTTCCCCCTGTCAGGTTAGAAACCTGGGGCTTCTAGAACCAGACCAGGAAATTTTTCACCCCTTCAAAGTAGTGTGTCCACCCAAAAGGCCCATTTTCAACGGCTGGCTGGTGGGTTCAAACGGGCAAATCCCGCCAGTTAAGTACTCGTATCACCACCACAAATACGTAGAAGGGTCAACTTCCAAGTTACAGTTTTTCAAAGGCAAATTGGAATGGCATTATGACAATATACTGCGTAGAGGGTAATGTTTAAGCGGCACTAAACCTCAATGAGGAAAACGGTTCGTTATTTCAACTCCTTCCAAAATTTTTCATCAGATAAAAATGAATAATTTACAAGATAATACCTCTGTTTGTACCCAATTTAACCATCGTAAATGATTCTCCCGTATCACATTATAATGCCTTCACCAAACTTGGTATAAATTGTGTACATTCCCCTTTAATTGTAATTACAACCAGTTGGACAAATCCACGCCCTGTGATGAACCTGCGAAGGCTCGAAAATAATTAACTAAATTTGGAAGCAGTATAATAATAAAGTTTGACGACAGAATTTGATTTGTCTAATCCAAAAGTTAAATTGATATATTTTTTACATTTGAAAACTATTAAGAAAATATACTATTCATTCATTTCTCCTTTACCCCTTATAAAACTTTAAATTATTAGATATAAAATGGTTAAATTGGAAAGAAAACCACCTCCTCCTTTAGAAGATAAATTTGAACCATTTACTTTTGATATTGAAGAGTATTTGAATAAGTCTCCAATAACCAATAAATTTAGAGAAGAAAACCCAAATTTACACCCAACTATGACAAATGATTCTGGTTACTTAAAGGATTCTTATTTGATGAATGACTATATGACATTAGATCCTTCAATAAAGACTCCTCCTAGTCCTCCTATGTCCAACAAAAGTGCACCTGATAATGAGTTATTTGAAAAATCACACAGATATAATCCATCTGTTGCCACTTCCATTAGTTCTGGGGCGTTTGTCACCAAGCCTTTAGAACCAGAAGTCTCCAGAGACTCCATGGCTGTCGATGTAAACCGTTCCAATACAAAGTTAAATAAATTAAAAAGGTTTTCAATGGCAAGGTTCGATTCAATCAGTAAATTTGACACCAGAAAGTCAAATAGAACTTCAATTATTGGGTCTCCAAAACTTATAAGTTCACCTTCAAATTATTCTTTGTCCTCAAGAAATACAATCATAGACTGTAATGATGAAAAAATTTCAACTCCATACTGGAAATACCATGTTTTGAAGTTTGGTAAAGACTTGTATTTAACCACAAATCCAAGTTTCAAGCACATGTATTGTAGAAATGGACCCGGATACTATGTTGAAATTATAAATGAAAATGATGGATTCACCATGTTATTCAAAGATGCAGAAAACCAGTCAGATAGATCTAAACCTCCAATTATGGTGATAAATAAGAAATCCTATAAAGAAGGAGGCTACTTGACAGCAACTTTGACCCGGTCATCTGTCTTGAAAAAAAATCTTATCAAGTACTCCAACACAGAAGCAGAAAAATCCAACTTTAAAGGATTATCGATTCCTAAGACTATACCTGATAAGTTCATCCCATACGATAAAGTGTCCAACTTAAAATTTATTGAAAATGAAGTAAATTTCAAGAATTATGAATTCAGGGATTTTAATAATTGTAGATGGAACGTTGGTTCGATTCCAAGGGTAAGGAACAGTAAAATAAATAAGATAAAAAATAAGATCAATGATCTGGAAGTTGAACAATGGAAATTCACTGGTAAGAAAAATATTTATTTCCACCAGAATTACATTGAAACTGACCAAACCTTACCTTATAAATTAAATAACCCACAAGAAATTTATTTTGAACACCTGAATGATCCTAAATTCCCACCTGTATTGGCTATGTTTAGACCTTATAAAAAGAATTTCACCAGTAAGATGAAACACATGCTTGGTAAAAGAGCTGAACCAACTGAAACCCAATTCAAACCAACTAAATTTAACAGTAATATGATTGATAATGATATAACTGGTGGTTCAAATAAAAACTATTTCATTGCTGGGGATGGACTTTACTTCAACAAAGATCCAGTGGACGACATTCCCGATGAAAATAAATTAGGTTGGTTAACCATATATGAAGATAAAACATTTCAAGAAAAAGGCATGTTTGATTTAGTATTAGGTTTAACCTTAGCAGCAGGTTACGAAGGATCCAAAATTTAACTATAAAACCAAATAAAATTTTAACCTTGTACGACTTTATGAAATATATACCACCAAATCCCTAGATGAGATTGTAGATCTGTATTATTCTGTTTTAGGAAATGTAATGAATTACTTGGATTCACGTTGCAATTTTAACCCGATCGGGAACCCTTGCCACATTTGAGCGGAATCTTCAGTTGGAAATGTTGGGAAATGTGGGAACTGGAAATGAAAATATTCAGGTTAAAGTTGAAAAATTATTTAATAGGAGATAGGTCATAAATATTTAATTTATGTTTAGTATAAACTTAAGTTTTTGATCGGCACTTACATATATCCGACAGGAGGTTATGTAACGCAAACCTTATTAGATGCGCCTCAAGATTTTATTCAAAAGCGGAATGTGGGAAGGGTGCTAAATCCTGTGTAAGTCGACCAAATAGACTCAAATCCTGTAGCCAGAACCATGTTGGTAAAATCTTGTGAAAATATGTAAGATTTGGGTTAAATGGTACGCAATGAAAACTTCATGATGAGGATTAACTCGTAAATGGTTATTTATTCAAACCTGAATAATTTTGAGTATTTTTTGCAATAATACTAAATTACTTATAGTTTATATAAATTTTGGAAATCTGTAACCGAACCTTCTATTAATATTCTCTATTATGCCACCTATTCATACAATAATCAAAATAATTTATTGAAGATTTGTCGTACAATAATTAAGATTCATCATTGTTGCAGGTAAAGACGTGCACCTTCACCTTAAAACCATTAACAAAAAAATAATTTGCCCCGAATAGGAAAAATACTTGGTGATAGTTTGAAACTCGTTTGAAGTTTCTTCGAGGTCCATTGTTTAATATAATCAAAAGGGTTAAACTAACTATTGTTTTTGGAGAATTTTACTTGATTAGTAGTTGAGATATTTTGGAGTAATTTCTATATATATTTGACATGCGTCGTCTGTACAAATGTTTCAACTTGAAATTGATAGAAATTTCTTCATCATTTTTAAAGGTCGATCATTCCTAGTAAATCTTACCAATGTTCAATACCATTAAGAACAAATTCATATCCTTGACATCAAGTTTCAATCACTTTTATTTTATACCTTTATTTGGGTTAATATGTTGGTATATATGGTGTTTTACCTTAATTGGTATGTGGGTAGGTCAAGGTTCTAAAATTTATCCTGAATTCGATGAAACTGCCAGACCATTACCTTTACAGAGAATTGGAGTTATATTATGTCCAGGATTTTTCTTGTCGTTTATCGTTATTCACTCAATTGTGTTCTGTTGTTCAATTTATTTAGAATTCTACCACAGGAAAATTGGTAAATTGATTAAATTTATTAAACCAGTATTACAAAAAAGATTAGCTTATGCTTCCATTTCTTTAGGAATTTTAGCTCAATTGTTCTTTATTGCACAATCAGTATGTGGATATATTTTTGTTAACCAACATAAGAGACAACTTAATCATTATGCTGAATTATTGGCTACATTTGCCATTTTGGTAATGATCTCGTTGGCCTTAAATTTCACCAACTACTATATTATGGGACAATATTATAAGAAATACGTTAATGGTGAAACTTGGAATAAATTCACTATTTCTTTCATTCTTAAGATCATTTGGTTGATTGTTACCATTGTTTTAGCAGCTGCATGTTGTGGATTCTATGTTAAAGGTAGAAAAGATATTGCCGATGTTTTTGAATGGACATTCCACCTTTGGTATGGATTGTTATTGGCTTTCTGGACTTATGATTTGTACCCATTAACTGAATTAAAGGCTTTACACAGAAATGTTAAGCAAAAGAAATCCAGATACCAATTCTGGTCTAAAGAAAAGCAATCTGATGTCAATACTCATATCACTAATACCGATTCCCATTTGACCCCTTCAACATCAGATTCCATGAGAGAATTAGAATCTCCAGGTTACAACTACACCAATTTCAACCCTACTCAAGTTTAGAATGCTGGACATTTTATAATACTATATCCATCCAACTTTATACTTTCTTTACGACTTATGATATTTGTAATATAAATGCCGACGACGGAATGTAGATTTTTTGCAGCCAGGTGAAACGAAATCGAAATCTGATCCCAGGTTTACTGAACTATTTTGTGAAGGCTACGTACAGCTCCATTTAGCAAATAACCAACCACTGATTATATTGGACCACAAATGTGTCCCAAGTAGCACATTTTAAAGATCTCTTCATCCGGAACACATAAAGCCTCCAAATCGGTCGTCAATTCAAATTCCAAACCCTTACAGATCCATAAATATTCCGTAACCGGATTTATACCCCATAGAAAAGGCTCAATTCTTCGCCATGACTGCTTGTGAGAACACACCGTTCTGACCCCAAGTTACGTATCATTTGCTCCTGATAATCTCTCCCAAACACGTCTCCAACCGCTATAACTAGACGAGTTCTGCATCGCGTACAATGAGGCTTTACCCTGAAATTTTCTCCATTGTATAAAGGTCCCCAAATCCCCTAAATTTATAATATAATTGAGAGATGATTTCTGAAGATCTTGAACATTCAGAAGCACCAAATCCTTATTCTGATAAGTTCTTTCCTAATCCAAGACAAATTTGGAGAATATGTTCCAATTTAAAGTTACTTATTGATAAAGTTATATCAGTGGAATTTTCCGAGGCAGAAATCACTCAGCCCTGCTCTCCAATTTTGAACAAACAGGTGATTGAATTGGTTTATAAAGCTGCTGGAGGTAAAGGAGATGGTAAATTAGGAAGTTCTAGTCATAGATATCAAGCAGCGCTTGTTTTTTGTTTGTTAAAAGTGTGTGATTGGTACTGGCAGCAGGCTACATTTGAATTATATGATACCAATTTATATAATTTAAGAGCTGTAACCGCCCAACAATTGGCGGCTATTATCATTGAAGAGACCGATAATGATGAATACTTATTCCTTGCTATGTTATGTCACCGTTATAGTATCTGTTTGAATGGAGAGAACTCTCCTCCTTCTAATGTAATGGAATTAGCCGTAGATATGCATTCCACTACAATTATTGGTTCTTCTGGATACCAAAGATGTATCAAATGGTTATGGAGAGGTTGGATAGTCCAATCAGAGAAGGATCCTTATTCCTATGAACTTTACCGTGAAGCTGCTTCTCATAAGGTTTCATGTCATTTTAGACCAAATAGAGTTAAAACTCCATACTATCAAAATATCTTAGAAATCTTATTCTCCTTGTTGTACTTGGGGTTATACACCATAATTTTAAACACCCATGAATTGCCTACCACCAGAATTGACTTCTTTGAAGTTGTGTTTTACTTGTTCACCATAGGTTTGGTGGTTGACGAACTTATCAAATTCTACCACGTTGGTTACTATTATTTGGGCTTTTGGAATGCGTTTAATGACTGCATGTACACCATGATTATAGTTTCAGTGGGATTCAGATTCGCTAGTTTGGCTAATAAGAATCCTTTGAAGGATCAATACGACGAAGTTTCATTCAGAATATTGTCATTGGTTGCTCCTCTTATGTGGTCAAGATTGTTATTATACTTAGACGCTCAACAGTTTGTCGGGGCCATGATTGTGGTTATCAAGACCATGATGAAAGAGTCTATCATCTTTTTCTTCTTGTTGACTGTCATTATCATTGGTTTCTTACAAGGTTTCCTTGGTCTTGATGCTGCAGATGGTAAGAGTGAAGCTACTAAATCTATCTTCATATTCTTAATCAAGGCTATCATTGGTGGGTCAAGTTTTGACGATGTCTCCAGATTAGTACCTCCTTATGCATCTATTTTATATTACGCCTACACTTTTGCTTTATCAGTCATTTTGATGAATATTTTAGTTGCTTTATATTCTACTGCTTATGCTAATATTGTTGAAAATGCCACCGATGAATATTTTGCTTTGGTTGCTCAAAAGACTTTAAGATACATTAGAGCTCCAGATCAAGATTTGTATGTTCCTCCTTTGAATTTGGTGGAATTACTTATAACTCCTTTGAGTTATGTCTTACCACAGAAATACATGAAAACAATTCATTATTTCATTCAGTTGGTTCTCTATTCCCCAATTTTATGTTATATCACTATTGATGAATTGAGCAGTGCAAGAAGAATCCATTATAACAGATACAAGGGACTTGCTGATGATGCTAATGAAATTGATACCGAATGGGACTTGACTGATGGTTACACTGACGGTAATGGAACTGCTTGGGAATCCATTCAAGAGAGTAACAGTGTTGTAAACCAAGCTTTATTGGACCAAAGAAATGCCGAAGCCGAGGACAGTGAGTTTAGAATCGACTTAAAAGAATTTGAAGGGGAAATTGAACTTGCTGCTAGACCAGTTGCTGAAGCAAGCCATTTGGGTATAAAATGGGAACACTTTGAACTCTATAAGAAACTTGACGATTTAACTGGATTGGTAAAGACAGTCTTAGAGGAAAATGCTGCTTTGAAGAAAGAATTAGAAGTGAAACCTGATATTGTCAAAGACATCAAACAGGAAGTTGAGTCAATTGACATCAAGAAGGAAGGTTCCATCAGCTCCAAGGCCTCTTCTAAGAGAAAGTCTAAGAAATAAATAGACCTAGACTTATTTAGTCACTAATATAATTTGTTTTCTATTTTACTATACATAACAGTACGATGGTACGTCTAACCAGACCAGAATTCATACTTTTGAGGTTGAAGAACACTCACAGGAACTTCATCTTCTGCTTTATTGATTGCTTCTGAAACATTGACACTTTCAGTCTTCTTTGTAGCGGTGTCGATTTCATGTAAACTTACAGGCACAAGTAAGCTGTCTAATAAACCATTAAGCTCTGGATTGGTATTAATCTGTTTGAATTTCATAATCTTCTCATATTGTAACCATCTTTCAATTGCTAATTGTTTCCTTTCAAGAGTGAGTTTATTTTCTGTTTGGATCAAATTTTGCTCCAAGGTTTTAAGTCCCTCTAATTTCACTGCCACCTTCTCCAATTGTAACTCAGAAAGTTGCTTTATTATGTTTAATCCATCGGTATCGATTTCGTTTATCTTAGCAGTGGAGTTTTGTTGTAAGATACCAGCTCCTTCATTTTCTTTAATTAATTTTTCAACGATTTCTTGTATTAAGGTTTCCTTGTCGATGGAAGTCTCTGTCTTCTTTTCCACGAGTTTGTTCAAATACCTATCTTCGATTGGTAATTGGATAAATTTCAAGATACATTGTTCCTTTGTTTTTGTACCTATGTGTTCACTTATCTTTGCCCATTGACCATTATTGTTAGTATTTTGAGAAACTTTGGTCTTTGGGTTGATAGTGTCATAAGTACCATGCATCTCAATTGCTTCCAATAATAAAATGATTTCTTGTTCACTCCAGCTTTCTGATTCTTGTTCCTTTTCAAGCTTTATGAAATTGGAAGATTGGAAATTCGAAGGGAATAAACCTTGTTCGAAACATTCTTCTGAGATATAGGTGGCATTATTAACGGTTGAACTTGGGTTATTTGGTAATCCTTTTGATTTGAGGTTATAGTATTTAACGTCATTGAGATCCTTACCGGTAACACTACAAATGAATTGGTTTGTATTATCTTTAGTAGAATCGTCTGATTCATTGTAGACGTTTCGCCTTACTTCAAGATTTAAAGGAATGGATTTGAAATCTGAATCAACTGAAGTTGGAGGAGAAGGGGCTACAGATTCTTGTTTATCTTCAGCCTCTTCAGCTTTAGCTTCAGTTCCTTCGATGATTTTAGCGTTTTCTGGTATGAAAGGCACTAAACCTTGAGGAGTATCTAAAGTAACTTGGAAATGACCAGTATAAGGAGGACCAGCAATAGTTGGTTTTGTTCTTGGATCTATTTGATAATTAATCAAACCCCATTTTTCCAAAAACTGGTGGATTCTAATAACACTAGTTACATCACCCGCCAAGTTTCTTCTAACGGCAGTTATGGTCAAATATTCTAATGGATTCAACCGATAACAGTTAATCATAAAATCTCTTAAATGTTTATAATTATCACCAGATTTATAAGTCGACTGTTTAGCAGGATCTTCCGGGAAGAAATCTGGGAACAGATCTTTTTCAAGTTGATGAACTTCATTCATATTAAACCATCTACTAAATGATGGTACAACTACTGGTCTACCTTGATCAGCCAAGTAGTTCTGGGCTTTATCTTGGAAAGAACTTCTGGTTTTTTCCAAATCCACAGAAAGACCAGCGGTTTCTTCTGGTTTGATGATGGAAGCATTCCCTAATCCTTCAGGTTCAACAGATGCACTGGCGCTTACTGACATGTTAATTAGTGGAATTCTTCATTTGTTTTTTTTCACCAACGAAGGTTCGCGGGTGGTGGAAGCACGCCCCGCCATATATGCGGAATCAGTCTGACGCGTTATTATTAATGGTAGCTCTGGTAAGAAGATCGTCTAGAAGAGCCCAAAAGGGTAAACTTGTGGAGGTGGATATGGAGGAGGAGCTTGTGACTCCAATTGCATCTGTGGATGCTGGAGTTGATGTGTCTGTTCCCGATTTGGAGCTGGAACCTGAAGCTGAGGTGCAATCAGACGAGTCTTCAGATGAGGAATACTTGAATGACAGGAAGAGGAATAAGCAGAGAACGAATGGGAGAAAGAGAAATGGTGTGGCACGAACTGTTGCTGATTTGGGGGAAGATTTTGAAGAAAATCGGCTCTATCAGGCGCTAAGTGACCCTAAAGTATCTATAGATGAACTAGTACAAGAATGGGTAGATGAATATGTTGAAGATGAAGAGAATGACGGAGTTGAATGTATAACCACCCTTTTAAACTTAGTTCTTAGATGCTGTGGGTGCATTCACCTCCTTCAAGCACATGATGTGATGAACTTAAACTCTGCTACTGAAACTGTGGCCGAAGTTGTGATAGCTTTCAAGACCCAAAAATCCCATGAATACCCATTTATATCAACTAACAAAAATATCAAGTTCTTCAGAACGAATGTTGCTCAATTTTTCACCACTTTGGTTGATGTTTGTCATCTTCGTAGTTTGCTTTACATAGAAGTTGGAACCAAAGAGGAAGGTGAAACCTTGGCTTCCACTCTTGCCAACCAGATATTTACATGGCTATTGGCTTTCAGTTCTTGTTCGGTTAGGCCTTTGCGTTATGTGTCTACAGCGTTACTTTTAGTATGCCAGACACAACTATGTGTTAACGCTTCAGATGTGGCCGACATGCTAGAGAAAAACCAAACAGCTCTTACCACGGCCAAACGTGCCAAAAGACCACTGCAGGCCAGAATCAGTAGTATAGAGCTGATAATAGAGCAGTTAAAGCTTCAAAAGATTACAATAATAGAATATTTTGGTGATATAATAGAATGTGCCTTTGACCATAGATACCGTGATGTGGACCCAATGATAAGACATGAGTGCGTTGAGAATTTAGGAGAATGGATTCTTACTTATCCAGACTACTTTTTCCAAGCAGAATACCTCAAATACTTTGGTTGGCTCTTATCTGACCCCGAAAACCTGGTGAGAAGTGAAGTTACAAAGTCCCTTGGAAAAGCATTTAAGTATTGTGCAACTAATGGAATTAACATAAGTCTCCGTCAGTTTGCTGAAAAATTCATGTCACAATTAGTGAATATGTGCTACAAAGATAAGGATCCCAATGTGCGTTCTAACATTGTTATTATGTTGAATGAAGCAGTAAAGATGAAATTACTAGGTGAGGACGAACAAATCGAAATAGTTCTGACCTTCCTCGAAATAATTCGTCTGGGATCTGAATTCTCTAAGGTACATAATGAAAAACTATGTTATGAATATTCTAAATTCATTCAAACTGTCAGCATAGAAAAGTGGATGGAAGTCAAATCTTCCAAAAAGAATGAGATTGAAGAGACTAAAGGATGCAAGGAGTTTGACCTTGAGCAGGCACTTAAATACAAGAGTATGGTAGATGTGTTATCTCAGGCAGTGGAACTTGATACTGGGACAGGTTCTCAGGATGAGGAAACTGTCGACGAACCATTTCCAATTTCTTTGGTTTTTAAGAATCTTTACCATCTTTCCCTCTACCGTGAAGACTGGCCCTTCTTGGTGAAGTATTTGTACTTTGACTCCTATGATTTAGCTGCAAACTTTGAAGGTGAAGCCAAAACTTTCATCCAATCTCTCGAGTTAACGCTGAGCCAAGAGAAGTTTTGTGTCTTGAATTTCATACTTGGGGCATTTGGGCATATTGGATCTAAAAAGAAGGATAGTAGTGTCATAGATAATCTTGAAGCAATTGTTCCCAGATTGGTCGATGATTTACCAATAGTTTTAACAGAACTGCAGAAAGATCCAAAAAACTTACATGTATTCCTTGAGATCTGGAATTTATTATTAGCTGACTTCAACAAAGAGTTGAACTTGTACACTGCTTTCCTTAATGCTGATAAATCCTCAGTTTATCATGACATCATTAATGAGTTGATTGATCTTTATCAAGCATATCCTGTTAGAACAAGATCTGACGAATTTATAAAGTCTTTTGAAAACTTTTTAGGGAATTTCTTAGGCGAACAAGAAACACTGGTTCCTATAGAAATACAAATCCATATCGAGAGTGTGAAGTCTAATATCGAGGAACAGATCAATAGCCATTTGAGCGAAGAAGTATCTGGATATGATGAGGGCTTATCCAAATTGAAAACTATTTCCAAGGATTTGATAAAACTCAATCAAATAGAAACATATACCTCGTACAAAGAGTCGACACGATTCCCAATCAGTTCATTGATAGAATTTTACTTTGGTTTCCTCAATTGGAATAACTTGGTTAAAAATCACCTTCCTTCTGCTGTTACTGTTACTACAAATGAATTAGTCTATCATTTGAATGTTTTCTTGGATTACTCTTTAATAAGAAATTCTGCTATGTTGGATAAGATGATGGAGCCTGATATTGACCAGACCCAATTCAATATTGCAGAGTCTCTTAATAGTGTAATGAGTGTCATAGATCTGACTACTGAGAGTCTAAAGAGCTGCGTAGAATCAATTAATTACTTGAATGAGAAGTTAGGTTCTTCTTCATTAGAGGTTTCTATGAGCCAGACCAGAAACTTGACAAACACTATCAACGACTTTCAATCGTTGTTATGCCTCAAGTTGATTGATATACTTATTGCTGTGAAAACTTTCTACGAGAAATGTAAAGAAACCAACCATTTTGATCAATTTGATGAATTTTTCAACGAGAGACAAGCAAGGAATTTATTCGTCTACCCAATCCCAACCAGTCTTCAAAACATGCTTCTTGGGGTGTTTTTGGTGAAGGAGTCTAAATTCGCCAAAACTAGGAGAATCCATATTCGAAGAGCTGACGACGAAGGCGAAATTGATATTGGTACATCGTTTGTTGAAAGCGATGAAGAAGAGGTTGATGATGATACTCTGGAAGATGGACTCCAGAAAAAGATCGATAACCTAATTAAAGAAAGAAATAATGAAGAGGAGAGCTGGAAAGCAGAACAAGAATTGTGCGTTTATGGAGTGAAGTTGTTCAATCTATATACTTGGAATATGGTGGACCAATCCGTCATAGAAAGAGTCAAATTAAATGCAGAGAAGCTTGGAGGGCTTTATTTTAAACTCGTAAAACAGCATCTTAAAGACTCACAAAGTGAAAGTAATTAGATAAATCATAATGTATTAATGTCGTAAATATAAATTATTTAAGCTCTGGACGGCGATTTCCCAAAGGCGTCAGAAACTCAACCACATTCGATTCCTTCTTGGAGTCATCTGTATTCACAATTAAGGGTACCTTTGAACGCAGTTCAATCAGCGGGAAGGGCGTTGAAATTTCATTTTCAGGCGTAATGAGTCCACTTTGTTTGCTTCCATGAGTGTAATCACCTCCCAATATAGTGTCTGCTCTTAATATCACAGAGTCGGTTCTCACCTGAAAGGAACCATTCTGCGAGTTCAAGATTCCATTCGATATTGATTTCAGGGCAGGCCGTTCTGGCTTAGAATTCCCGGTAGATTTAGGTGTTTGCTGTCCTGTGTTATACTTTGTAGATAAGGTTGGTATGGAGTATGCCGATGGCGTAGGGGAGATTTGAACATCATTTCCACACTTCCTTTTCTGGACTATTGATTTAAAACTGGAGGTGGGCGTAGGGCCTGGGCTGAGTGTTCTTGATAGCTTGGCTTGATTGAGCTGCATTTCGAGTTCTTTGAATTCTTCTTTGTCGTGCTTTTTGCAGAAGCCTATCAAAGCTTTTCTTATTTCATAAGAAGGATCTTGCCTGAATACACGAATCAATCCTGTTTCATCTGTTGTAACAATAATAAATCCTGAATTGCCCGTCTCAAATTCCTCTTCGGATGGAATATTGGTTTTTGGAAGGTTCTCTAAGCAACTTTTATCGGCCCTTGCCCTCTTTACGATGTCAAATATCACGTCATCTGAGAGCTCAAGAAGCTTTTTAGTTGTATTTGGTGCAAAAATAGCAGCATTGACAGATGTATGGTGTGCATGAAATGATGCATGACTACTGTTCTCATTTGATATAAAGTCCAAGCTGTTTTCCTTTAAGAATTGATCCAAATTTAACTTCTTCAAGAGTTTGTTCTTATGAATAAAGTCATGGTACTTCTTATGCTTATGTTGAAGATCATTTATCTGATTTTTCCCTTCTTCAAGCACATCCTTTACTGCTAATTTGAGCTTATTGTTAATGATGGAATTGTTGTTCTCCCATATATAGCACCAATGATCTTCAGAGCCAGACAAAACATATCTCAAATCATCTGAAATTGATGCTTCAATGGAGCTCGTATTAGTAGTACCCTTGAAACGTGTGACTAACCTTCTATCTTTACTCGTAATCAAACGTATCCTTGAATCATTAGTGGTAACAAGGTAATTCCACTTGGTCAATATGTGTTCATTGCTATCTTTGTTTGGGAAAACCTTAATGTTGGTAACTTTGTGACCGGCTTTGTGAGATAATGGTGCTAAAGTCTTTGGTTTAATATCTGTCTTTCTTAAAATATGTAGTCCTTTGGTTTCAAGAAACATTAAAGTTCCATTAAACCCACCAAACAAACAATGAAGACCGTCTGGTGTGAAATTGGACGCTGTTATGAGCATATCATCACCAAGGTTTCTACCATACGAAACAGTTCCTTCCAAAATCGACCAAAGTCTAGCATAATTATCCAAAGATCCACTAAGAAAAAATCTGTCATCATTAGGATGGAACTTGACTGTGGTAACAAAGTCTTCGTGTTGAAAACTGGATAAACAATCTGGCCTGTCAACATGCCACAACTTCACAGTCTTATCCATACTACCAGACACCAAGAAGTTATTCTTACTCCAATCTAACGTCAATACACTTGCCTTATGGCCCTTGAATACTCTTACCGGCCTTGGGTGAAATACAGGGCCGTAGGGGAAGACTTCATCTTCAGCTTTGGCTTTCTTTTTCTTCTTACCATGGTTCTCTACATACGAATTATAGTCCATCCTACTCAAAGGTGAAGAAATCACTTTATATACCTTGATGGAGGATCTGCGTCCTGCAACAGCCAAGTATTTCCCATCATTACTGAACTGCATCACAAATAATGCTTTATTTAATCCAGCTGTGGAATCTGTTTGTTTCTTTCCTAGGATACTATCCTTGTCTGTATTTTTAGAAGCACATGAAGAAGTATCAGACTCTTCACTGTCATCCTCACTCTCGTCATTCAATTCCTGAGCCAAGAATAACCGCTTAAGCAATTGTGGACTTCCTTTATTACGTCTGCTGGGTTTCATATACCTTGGTACACATAAAGCATTAGGATTACATCCCTGCCACGGCGAATCATCATCAATTGAGTTCTTAAGGAGCTCATTTAGCTTATCATCCAAAAGCGGGTTGTTGGAGGTATCGTAATTTGTATTTGTAGGCGCCAAATGAATCATTGACTCTGTTTTATGGAGATTAGAATCAATACTTGATGTTTCTGTCTCACTGTCAGAGTTATAAACATCTGAGTTATCATCAATAAATGAATCACCACTATGAGACCTCACACTCTTAACACTATGGTTTCTGGATAACGACTTCTCTCGAGGACTGGTATCTGAACTTTGAAGGGTCTTTGCAGATTTATCACCATCTATCAGGTTCAGTGAGCTCTTCTTTCGGATTAACTTACCAAATATACTTCTCCGGGAATGAGGTGACTCTTCCTTATGAGATACTATGGAACTCAGCTTGGACCCAGATGGTGTCCGGGACTTTGAAGACATTCTACTGACAGTTCAGGTGGCTTTAGTGAAAATTGCGGAGCGGGAATAAAGGAACGCGAGTGGCCCGTGAAACACTCGGGAGGAGTGGGTATAATAAAGTATATTCATGTGAAGGGACGAAGGGATTGGTGCTGGCACGGACTGTAAGTGATAGATTGTAAGTGATAGATGATATTTCGCATGGTTTATTTATTATTACTATAGACCGTTAACTTATTGCTTCTTCTTCTTTGACCATTCAATATGTAAGATTAATGAATGGTAACCTTTACCATTTAAGTCATCCAAAGCCTTTTGTGCTAAAGCTTCAGTTTGGAAAGAAACGTAGGCGAAACCTCTGGATTCACCAGTTTCTCTGTTTCTTACAAGTGCAACTCTTTCTAATGGACCGTATCTGTTACTTGGGAATAATTCTTCTCTAATCATTCTGTCATCTACAAGACTGTTTAATTGGGATACTCTTAAGGTGGTGGAATCATCTCTGGTGGATCCATCTCTTGATGGTAAGTTACCTTCGGCGTCTTTTCTTAAGTGTCTTGGAACATATCTTCCAGGTCCTGAACCTGATGGAGCTTCTGTGGTAGTAGTTGGAGCTGAAGAATCAGAACTTACACCAGCCAAACCTCCTAATGTTTCTTGGAATGGACACTTAGATGTGAAATGTTCTCCTCCACAAAGTCTACATTTAAGTCTTTGAGACGATGCATTTGCAACATTTTCTTGAGCTTTATCTTCTTCTTGTTGTTTTTCCATTTCTTTCCATTGGGTGGCTAATTTCAAGTCAACGATTTCACCCAACTGAGTGGTTCTGGTATCTGGACCTGGAGCTTTTCCCTTTTCTTTACCATATTTAACCCAATTTCTACGCTGGGCGATAAGTGGATGAACTTTTTCTCTTACTGTGATCTCTTTTATTTTTTGTGTGATTTTGACCTTTTGACCCTTGGCATTCACTCCGAAACTCACTACGGTTTTTGTACCATCTGGGTTATTTGTAATTTCTGGACTTGGAATGTCATCTTCGGCATCTGCCCACGAATTTATTACTTGTGTAGACATGTTGGTGCTGATGGATTAGTGAAAAAAATTCTCAAAAATGCGGTAGGCTTGGGACGGTACACGACCAACCCTATACAAATTAGAGACAGATAAGGTATGGGATGTATATTGGCTAAGGGCCTGCAAGAGCTCTTTTGATAAAGTTCCCACACTCTGGTCGAGTATAGACTTCTTCGTGTTCTCCCCAGTTTTCCATTGTCAAAGTGTAGGGAACCAGGTGAAGTTTTAAGTACAGTTCCATGAGGTGGGACTGTCTGGGGCTTAAAAGTTCGTCTTGGGTCGAATGGATGATGTGGAACACAGTGTTGGGAGTGGCAAAGTTGGTGAAATGGGATATGGTGTCATTACTCAACTGGGAGGCCGATTTCCGTTCCTTTTCAGACTTGAATGCACAGTGAACAAAAGACCCATAGGATGGATACTCGTTTAGGAGCTCTACCACGTCGAATATTCCGTCAATTAGAAATACGTTGGTTAGTTTGACTTCGCTCAAGTCGCTTTCCATCAGTAAATCGGCATCTGGTAGCTCTTCTCTAATGATTTGGGGCCAATTCATGAGCTCAAGGGTTAATGTGGCTCCCACAGAATGTCCTCCTATCAGCACAATATTATAACCCAAGTTCTTTATGGCTACCAAGGCGGTCAAAACATCTATCAAATGAGTCGGATGCTTCAAATCATCAGGTCCAATTGGTGTTCTAGGCGAAAGTCTATAATTTATGGAGATAACATTGATGTTTGAAAGTTGGGAACTAATGGCCTTGAAATCATCGAATGTATTCCTCACATCAACCCAACCTCCTCCGTGGATCATCACCAACGCATCCGAGGTTTCCTGAGTCGCTTGCAACACCTTAAACTGCTGGAGCTCATGGGAGCCGTAGGAGAACACTTGAGACATAGAGAATTTCGCATTGATCGTAAATTTTATACAACGTTCCAGACGTTTATGCCGGCCTGCCGGGAATGCTAGATGGGAGGTCAGGTAAGGACCATGAAGAAGGATGACTTGGGTTCCAACTGGGAAAATTCCACGAGGTTCCACGAGATAAATCCACAATTACAATGATTAGATGATAATTAAGCTATTTGAGCTTTATGTCAATGAGTGACAATACAGTTAATCAGGATTTAACTGTTTCCAATATACACAGAAATTCAATTTATATTCTTTTCAAACATTCAATGGGGTTCCCACAACTATTACACTAAATATATAAATTCAAACTTAACAATTCATTTTAACTAGTGAAGATCTAATAACGGGTTGGAGATCTTTCACGGTTTGAGACGTATGAGTCTCTGTCTTCACCACGAGAGTCACGGTCAAATCCACCACGTCCACCTCTGAATCCACCTCTGAAATCTCCTCTACCTCTGAATCCACCTCTGAAGTCTCCTCTGAAACCTCCTCTACCACCTCTAAATCCACCTCTGAAGTCTCCTCTACCACCTCTGAAACCACCTCTGAAGTCTCCTCTAAATCCACCTCTACCTCTGAATCCACCTCTGAAGTCTCCTCTGAAACCTCCTCTACCTCTGAAACCACCTCTTCCTCTTCTTGGAGGTGGAACAAATGGTGAGGTGTCTTCTTCAGCAACAATAGTTGCACCTTGGAAGTCAGCACCATTTAATAATGGAATAGAAGCGGATAATTCATCAGGGGAACTGAATTCTAAAGCACCAATAATTTCACCGGTTTCATAATCTCTGAAGACCTTGGCGAAAGATGGAGTGAATTCAGTCTTGTCTCTAACGAAATCCTTGAAATCTTGCCAAGCAGTTCCATCTGGTAAATTAGTAACTTTAACTCTGTAACGACCTCTAGTATCCTCTTTCTTTTCACGAGCCATTTCGACAATCAAGTTTTGTCCGTGGAATTCGGTGTTATGGAAGTCATCAACAGCTTTTTGAGCACTAGCATCTTCTTCAAATGTAATGAAAGCATATCCTCTCATCATTTGCACTTCGGCGACTGGTCCTACAACTGAGAAAAAGTCTTGGACTTCTTCAGTTGAAACTTCATAGTCCAAAGGTCTAACGAAAACTTTTTTGGTTTCTAATGGTTGTTCAACAACTGGTTCTTCTTCTTGAAGACCTACAGCGTATTCCATATCTTGTTCTTGAATTGGGGAATCTGACATGATGTGTTAATAAGAAAATTTTCTCGCAGGCAATTTTTTCGCGCCTTCCACTGTTGGTTTTGTGTGACGTTAGAGGATTTGGAGAGAGGCTGATAAATTTGGAGCTGAGGGGCTTTGTTGGATGTTTGGAGGATTTCAGGGGTTTGGAGAGTATGAGAGGTAATGGGCAGAAAAATTCAGGGTCGATTTGGGATATTTTAGTGAAATTGACTGGTTTGAATTGGCTGCGAAATTCACAGATTTTGGTTGGTTGCAGGGAGATGAGAGGATTTTGCACTGATATAGGGGAGTTAAGATTTGTGAGAAGGGGAAATGTGTAGATTGGACTCGTTGAAAGTTTCCTTACCAACAGTCTAGCCGTCTTCCTTGCTGCTCGAACAAAAGTTGCTGTGTATCTTAGTAAGTCTCCAGTGGGCTGCAAATTTCCACCAAACGGGGACGGTTGGGGCAGAATTGACAGGTAACCACCTCCTTTTGTGGTCTACACAATCTACAGGGCCAGGAGTATTCTACTGTCCCAAGAAACCACCACAAAGCCACAAAAACAGGCCAGTTTAAGAGCCCAAACTCTGCTCATCTGAGATCATAAGTTTGAGTGTCCATTGCTAATCTATTTTTATCTGAAATTCCAAATATTTACAATACAAAACTCGAGCTGAATTATTATTTATTATGCTATTATACAACAGGTAGTTTTGGGATCTTTGATATTAAGTAAACTTGTTCTGGTAGCAAATTCAAATATATCATCTACTCCCTCACCTGTAAGAGCAGAGCTTTCCATATATGTTTTGGCACCAATTTGATCAGCTACTGCTTGACCTTGTGCCAGTTGTACAAACTTCTTACTCTTTTCATCTTTCCTAAGATCTTTCTTTAAACCAATTAATAAATATGGAGTTCCAGGGCAATAAGACTTAATCTCCTGTACCCATTTAGTCTTAGCACTTTCCAAAGAATCGGGTTCATCTATAGCAAATCCTACCAAGATAACATGAGAATTAGCATAACTTAATGGTCGAAGTCTTTCATATTCTTCTTGACCTGCTGTATCCCATAACGCCAATTGAACTGGTTTCCCATCAATTCTACAATCTGTCACATAATTTTCAAATACCGTAGGATGATACTCAGTTGGAAATTCTCCAAGCGTGAACACATATAGTAAAGACGTTTTACCACACGCTCCATCCCCCACTATAACGATTTTCCTCCTTATAACTGAGGACATATGTGCATTTGTAAAAGAAAGTGGCTGAATCCTCAGTATGGATGACTGCGACCAATCTCGCGATCGGGTAAGCTAGTAACCGGGTAATACTACCACGGATTAACCACCGTAGGGTTCTGAAGTAAGTAGAATAGGCCTAGAACTTGGCCATGAAATTCGGGGTGGTGGTGGTAACAATGGGGCGAGGGGTTGACACCTCGGGAGGGCTGTAGCATGGGAGAGGGAATGGGGTATTAGTGGCAGGAGGGGTCGTGGGAGCACGACACTGCAGAAGGGTGAAGCATTAGGAAGGAACATCACAAGCCGAATGTATCCGAATCGGATGTGACGTGGGAAGGAAGGGGCCCCAATTTGCACCATGACTCCAGTTGCTGGGCGGCGTCTCGGCACGCGCCGGAACCATCCCGACTCGTATTGTTAAGATCTCACGCCTATTGTTTCCTATGTCCGTCCTATATCGTCAGTAAATAAGCTTGTGACTTTGAATGGTCCTGCAGGTATCCACTAAATGTGATTGTTTAATATCTAATTGAGATTAGAAATTCTACATGGGGTATAGTGGGCCTTTTTGGCCAATTATATTACATTAACTCATTACCTAATTCCATAAACTACGATTTGGGGGATTAAAATTGGTGGATCCTAGATTTAATAATGGTTGATTCATAAGAGCCGTATCGGGATCAAAAAGCTGGCTTGAGGTTTGCTGGACGGTTTGGTGTAACGGAGAAGCGGATGTGTCAGTGACTTTAATAGAACTGACAGTTCCAAAATCATCGTATGCCAATTCAAATTTGTATGAACCATTAGAATTGGTTAAAACGCTTAAAAATTGGTTGAAATTGAAGTTCATTTGAGGTAATAAACTCTTGGTGTTTTGGAACAAAGTGAAACTTTTGGCGTTACCAAACTCTAATTGGTTGGAATTTTGTAACATTTTGAATGCTTGATAAGCAGCATTTTGAATGAGTGTGTTATCATTCATTCCCGAGGCATTGGAAGGGGCAGGGGCTCCATTGTTCCAAATGGAGTTGGAAGAATTCCAAATGGAGTTATTACGGGAGTTGGATTTGGAATTCCACAATCCCCCGTTGGCCGCTCCTAATCCAATATTGCCATTAATTCCTGTATTAAGTCCACCATTGAGAGTATTCATTCCGTTTCCAAGACCATTCACTCCGTGCATATTATTCTCTAATCCATTCATGTTTCTACTTAATCCCGGTGGCCCATTCATATGTGCAAGATTTTGATTTGATAACGATTGTTGGTTAAGCCCAGGTGGCTGTGAAAGACCAGGAGGGTGGGAAATATTTGCTGGTTGATTTAAATTTTGAGTTTGAGGTTGTAAGCCAGGAGGCATCATCGAGACATTTTGGTGCTTTGGTGTGTTGTTGGAGCTGTCAGCATGAAGACTTAGATTGTTCAACAAAGGAGGAGTTTGAACACCAGCATGGTTAGAAGAAAATGGATCGCTGAAAGGGTCGTTCAACAAGGAGTTATTCAAGTTTCCAAAAGAAGGAACAAAAGGTTGGAAGTTCTGATGAGGAGGTGTGGCAGAAACATTGGCAAATATTTGAGGTTTTGATTCCTTTTGAGGAGTTTGGGACCGACCATTCATGAGATCTTGTAATATTGGATGGTGTTGACGATTTTCATCTACAAACGAAGGTGATTGAACAGGGGATATATGTGGCAATTGAGATTCCGCCGCAAGCTGTGCCAGCTTAGCATTTTCTTGTTCCTTAGCCGAGGTGTCTTTGAGTTGGTTATTATGTGATGCTTCTCTGTCAAGTTTGGTCTTTTCCCTTCTGTCTTTCTCCAACTTTTTTGACTTTTCACGTTCTTCCCGCTTTTTGGCTTCGTCCTCTTTCTTTTTCTTTTCTTCTGCCCTCCTCTTGGCTTCTTCTGACTTTCTCGTTTTCTCTTCCTCTATCTTTCTTGCTCTTTCTTCCTCTTCCTTACGTTGCAAAGCTTTCTTTTGTTGCTCCTCAATTCTTTTGAGCTTTTCTTCTTCCTTCTTTCTCTGCATCTCTTCATTCCTCTTTCTTTGCTCCAACTTGAGCTGTTCTTCTCTTCTCTTCTTCTCTTCTTCTTTCATTCTCAACTCGTCTTCCTTTCTTTTTCGTTCTTCTTCTTTGGCTTGTTGTTGGAGTCTCTTCTTCTCTTTAGCTTTCTCTTTTTGTTTCAACTTCTTGAGCTCCTTCTCTTTCTTGGCATTTTCTTCAGCCTCTAACTCTTCAATCAACTTTTGACTTCTATCTTGAGCTAACTTCTCTTTGTAAGCATCCATTAATCTTCTACGGAAAATTCTGGTCACTTGCATCAAGAATACGTGTCGAAGTTCAAGCATTTTCTCGTATTCATTGATTTCTGATTCAGCGATACTCGAATGGTCATAGTCATCATCATACTCGTTGTCATCATCATATTCATCATCATCTTCAGACCCATATGCTGACCCATAATCTTCGAGATCAGATTCATGTTCGTGAGGAGAGCTGTGTTGATGTTCATCATGGTCATGGTCATGGTCATGGTGATTATGGGAGTCGTTGGTCTCCATAAGCTTTTGGCCCTTTTTCATGAACTCCATTGCATCTTTCCTGATTTGTTTTTGAAGATCAGTGAGTGTGTCGTCCAGCATATTTTCTCTACTTTTTCTTGATGTTGACAACAGTTCCATCATTTCTATGAAACCTTGACCGTCATTCTTAAATATGTCATCTGTGAGGTTTGCCAAACCGTTATCAATGAAACTCTGTGCCATGATTTTGGATTCAGTAGGGTCACTGAGTTCTAAGACGTCACGTATAGGCTTTATTATATTGGTATCTTTAAACTTTTCAGGATTTTTCAATAATTGCCGCCTGACTACTTCAATTTCATTAAGGGCCACCAGCCTGAACTCTTTGAGTATTAAATCCTGTTTATCCTTTGGAAGCTTTTCGAAAGATTCTCCTCCCAACATTTGTCGTTTTTGGGCGTATTCCATCGACAAGAGGTCACCCATGCTTAAACCAAGATTGTCGTCTTGTGGAGGAGGAGATGTTACTGATCCTAACGGATGATTTGAATTCTTAAGCAGCTGATATGCACCATTCCAATCTGAAGGAAATAAAAACCCTGGAAGATGAGGTAAATCACTTAAATCAGACAAGCTAGCTATGAAGCTAGTGACATCTTGTATATGGTCCTCATATAACTCTTCCATTTGTAAGACGATTAAGTCTCTCTTTTTACCACAATGATTGCAAGTACAATTATCATTCGTGAACATGTTGGAATCCTTTTCTACTTTTTTACCATGGTGACTCGCTAGGAACCTTAAAGCTCGTAATAGATCATCATTATCAAATTCTGCTAGATCAAACTTTTCGTCGTCATCCAAATTATTCCAGAAAGTTCTTAAATCTTCCACCTCTTGAGGAGTAGAATTGTGGAACCACATATCGGATACAGGATTACCTAGTCCCGAAAGTTTGGACTCCGTGTCATCTAAACTTTCTACTATTACACTGCCGTCTGGTCCTTGCTTGATCACTCTTGATTCAGGATAATCGTCGTCTGGTTGGTTCAAAGTTGCGTCTGTAAGATTGGACGGGAGTTGTTTCTTCTTCTTCTTATTCTTTTTCTTCTTCTTTGAATTTGATTGTCGACTTGGTTCATAGTCAAAATGAATATCATTCCCATTTTTAAACTTTACTGGCTCACTGGGATTCTGGGAACCTGCAGGGTTACGAGGCTCCGAATCCACCATGTTGTGTTCTGATTATACTCTTTAAGAAAATCAGCGGTTAAAAATGGTCAAATTTGGTTACTATAACTAAAAATCCGTTGTGGTTATAGGCTATTAGCTGGTTTATGTGTGTGAGGTTTGTACTCCAGTTGGTGCGTATAAAAAATTTTATATTGAGCGTACACGACTTGGGTGGATCTGGGCTGGGGAGACGACTTGGCGGGGGGACGCAGGGCGAGCGTGGCGGGAGCCGGGGAGACGGCGCGGGAGAGTTCACATTGGGATCCACATAACTACAGGTGGCATAATGAAGCTTGTATCGGGGAACAGGTGCTGATTATTCGGCTGCGGGCCACATCCGGCGCTTACAATTGTTAGAGTTTTGAGCTTCTGGGGGCCGTTGAATCCCCGGCTTATCAGCGTGCATTCACCACGCAAAACTGAAAAATTCCGGAGTTTCTGAATCTTCTTCCCAATGTCACTTAAATATATTGATTCCGCCAGGAAAATCCTTTGTATTGGCCGTAATTACGCTGCTCACATCAAGGAATTGAATAACGCCAAGCCCAAGCAACCATTCTTCTTTCTTAAGCCTTCCTCGTCGGTATTGAAACCAAATGCTGGACCATTGTTAGTGCCTAAAGGTGTTGTAGCCCATTATGAAGTTGAATTGGCCTTTACTTTGAACAGAGACTTGAAGGATTTGTCGCCTGACTTTTCACCTGAAGAGGCGTTGGATGCCATTGAAGGATATGCATTGGCGGTGGATATGACTGCCAGAAATGTTCAAGATGATGCCAAAAAGAAAGGTTTACCATGGACAATTGGGAAAGGATTCGATACTTTCTTACCGTTATCCAACTTTATTCCTAAATCAAAGATCCCCGATCCATACAATGTTGATTTGTTCTTATCTATTAACGGAGAGACCAGACAGAGTGACAAAACCAATTTAATGTTGTTCCCCATCCACAAAATCTTGTCTCATATGTCTTGCATTATGACGTTACAAAAAGGGGACTTGATTTTGACAGGAACTCCTCAGGGGGTTGGTGCTGTGAATCCAGGAGACGTTTTGAAGGCCACCTTAGGGTACGAAGGAGAAATCTTGGAGACTATCGAGGTTCAAGCTGAACAGAAACCAGGTCCATATGAATTTAGAGAAACTTAGTATATATTAGGCTATATGAATATTCCATCCTTTGGAGGTTGGAATTGTCTTAATACAATCTTTGCCTCACTCATGACTCTATGAGTTGCTTCATCCATAGAGTAGCTTTGAGCATATACAACCTCTTTTATTCCACTCTGTACAATCTTAATAGAACATGTTAAGCATGGACAAGTATTACAATAAAGGACAGATTCTTCTCCACTTATTCTATCTCTCCCACTTTCCAATAGAGCATTTTCTTCAGCATGCAAGCATAGACACGTAGATAAGCCGGCTCCACTTCCTTGGCCTTTATTACATCTTTCACATCCACCTTCATTACAATTAGTTAAATGTCTTGGAGTTCCATTGTATCCTGTAGCAATGACTCTATTACCTCGAACTATAACACATCCAACTCTCCTTTTCATACAGTTTGATCTTAAAGCTGCCAAATCCGCCAATCTCATGAAATAGGAGTCCCAGGTTGGTCTTAATCGAGAATTATCTAATAAATTAAGCTCTGATACTTTAATGAATAAGTTTTTGATAGAATTGGAGGTGTTGATAATCTTGATGTTGGCTTGGTTATTAATTTCTACCAATGAGTTTCCTGCTAAGAAAAGTTTTGAATCACACTGATCAATAAACTCTTCCAAGCTTATAGCACTCTTGCGTTGGAGCTTATACCTTTCGTACCTTAATTTTATGGGAGCATCCACCGATAAATGGAGGAAAAATGGCCTCTTCTGAAGAGCTTGGAGTACCTCTATCTGATTTATATCCCGTAATACAAAGTTTTCCCTCCAATTAAAAGTGGTGTATTCTACCAAATGCTCCAAATCATCAAACTCTATCGATTCCATGGAACTTTGATATATGGATCCATTTTCTGAATCGCTAAATGATTGGGAGCCCTTGAGATGAATAAGCTTAAAACCCTGGAATGTCAAATATCGGGCAACTTCTGTCTTCCCACTGCTGGCAGTACCAGATATTCCTATTAACATACGCGTGAATATTAGTGCGCACTCTCGCAGTAAAAAATACTTCGTTTTGCTCCAGTTTTGGCCCATTTTCTTTTAATTCGCACCATTTCCACTTCGCATATCTTTCGCAGCATCATTATTTCTTATCATGCACATCCACAGACTAACATTTTTAATTGTATTTGTGGTTGGAGTATTGGGCCAGACCATTGGCCCGGGATACTGTGCCATGTATGGGAATTGTGGGAAGAAATCGCTTTTTGGAGCTCAATTACCGTGTCCAAGTAATGTTAGAGCCGTGGTTCCAGATAAGGAGTCTAGCCAGTTGCTTCGAGAAATATGTGGGGCAGATTTCCCAATGGACGAGGTTTGTTGTGATAAGGACCAGATGATGAATCTTCAATCCAATTTGAAGAAGGTGGATCCTTTAATAAGTTCTTGTCCTGCTTGTAGGGAGAATTTCTACCAGTTTTTCTGTGAATTCACTTGTTCGTCTAATCAGTCAATGTTTGTAGACATACTCGAGACTTCCATTGCCATGGACACGAAAAAGCCAATCGTTACCGAACTAGATCAGTATGTGGACCCTTCAATGGCTTCCAGGTTTTTTGATTCCTGTAAAAATTTGAAGTTTTCGGCCACTAACGGTTATGCTATGGACTTAATTGGTGGTGGAGCCAAGAACTTCAAGCAGTTTTTGAAGTTCTTAGGTGACGAAAAGCCTCTTTTGGGTGGATCTCCATTCCAAATGAACTTTAAGTATGAACAAAGTAAAGACTTTACCTTGAGGTATTCAACGATGAAAGACTGTAATGATTCAGTTTATAAATGTGCATGTTCTGATTGCTTAGAATCATGCCCTACCCTCCCGGCAATGAAAGACTTGGATGCTAAATGTTACATTGGATCAGTTAGATGCTTCAGTGTTGTAATTTGGGTAGGTTTGGCACTATTCATAGGTGCTATTGGGGCTTTTCACGTTTATATTGCTAAGGCTAAGCGAAAACAAGCTCAACAGATAACTGTAGATGATGATGACCAAGATAGTAACACTGAAAATGGATTCTTTCATCACAAGGCCAGGGTATTGGAGATTGTGAGTAAACTAAATGAAAATTTGATCAGGAACATTGAGTTTTCTTTTGGTAAGTTGGGCTCTTTTATATCCAAGTTTCCTGGTTTTGTAATCATCATATCGTTATTTTTTAGTATCCTTTTGTCATCAGGTATGACATGGCTTCATTTTGAGACTGACCCAGTCCATTTATGGGTGAGTCCCGAAGAGACACATCTAAAAAACTATCAATACTTTGAAGAAAACTTCGGAGAATGGTATAGAATAGAACAGATATTTGTCAGCAAGAAGGATCACAGTGCAGTTCTAGACTGGAACACAATTAAATGGTGGTTCGAACAAGAGCTTCTTTTACAAGAATTTGAGGATGAAAATGGCACATACTCTTTACAGGAATTCTGTTTCAAACCATTAGGGGAAACATGTGCTATAGAATCTTTTACTCAATACTTTTATGGAGATATTAATTACTTAGGTGAGGAAAACTGGAAGCAGGCTCTTCTAGAATGCACTGGATCACCAGTTAATTGTTTACCAAGTTTCCAACAACCACTAAAACCTAATCTATTATTTGCAAGTGACGACGTACTAGAGTCGGAAGCTTTTGTGGTAACAATTCTTCTCAACAGTAATCTGAAGGACAAAGACTATACACAAAAAGTAGAGAAGTATGAAAATTATCTTAAAGAAAAACTATTGAAATTAAGCTCAGAAAATTCTGAATTGAACTTGGCTTTCAGCACTGAAGTGTCTTTAACTCAAGAGTTGAACAAATCTACAAATACTGACATAAATATTATTGCTATTTCGTATTTGGTGATGTTCATATATGCCTCGATTTCTTTAGGAGGACAAATTCCAATCAAGTGGAAGCTCAAAGGGCTACTTTATACAAGATTCCAATTGGGTTTATCAGGAATTATAATCATACTTATTTCTGTTACTTCCTCGTTAGGTTTCTTCTCTTTGATCGGTTTGAAATCAACGCTAATTATTGCTGAAGTCATTCCATTCTTGGTTTTGGCAATTGGAATTGATAACATATTCTTGATTGTGCATGAGCTCAAGCTAGTGAATAAGGACCCAGACTTTAAAGAAACGGATGTAACTGTCCGTATTTCTCAAACTATGGCCAATATTGGTCCTTCCTGTCTTATAAGTGCTGTCCTTCAAATTTCCATGTTTCTTTTAGCCTCCAATGTGGATATGCCTGCTGTGAAAAACTTTGCTCTTTATTCTGCTGGTGCAATATTAATTAATTTTATTTTGCAGATGACTTGTTTTGTGGCATTACTTACCTTGGATCAAAGGAGATTAGAGGATGGAAGATTGGACTTTTTGCCATGGAAAAAGGCTGTTGTTCAGCTTGAAGACGATGAAAGTCTGAGAAAAGCGAAAGACCATTTGAATATCAATTTCAGCAATATTATCAAAATGTACTACGCTCCAAAAATCTTGACTAGAACTGCAAAACCGAAGATTTTAACGGTTTTTATTATATGGTTTGGGATTTCTCTTAGTCTTTTGCCATACGTTGATTTAGGTTTAGATCAAAAAGATGCATTACCCAGAGAGTCCTACCTCATTGACTATTTTGAAGCTATGGAGTCTTATTTGAATGTGGGGCCTCCGGTTTTCTTCGTCTTAAAAGACTTCGATCTTACAAACCGGGAAAATCAACAAAAAGTATGTGGAAAATTTTCTACTTGTGAAGAATACTCCTTGGCTAATGTTTTGGAACAAGAGTATAAAAGAGCAGAACTTTCTAGTATACAAGATCCTTTGTCCAACTGGTTGGATGACTTTTTCACTTGGCTAAATCCCAATTTGGACCAGTGTTGTAGAACTAGAAAATCTACTGGCGAGTTCTGTTCGCCGAACTCTCCAAGTAGATTGTGTGAAGCATGCTATGCAAACCATGATCCTCCGTACAATATAAGCATGGAAGGGCTTCCCCAAGGATCAGAGTTCATGTCATATTTCAATGAGTGGATTGAGCAGCCCAGTGATCCATGTCCATTAGGAGGAAAAGCACCATACTCCAGTTCTATCAAATACTCAGAAAGTCTGATTGTCTCATCCTACTTCAGAACAAGCCATAAACCATTGAAGACTCAGAAAGACTTCATTAATGGATTTAAGAACTCCCTTAGAGTGGTCAAAGAGGTTAACCAGAACAATGAATTGGATATTTTTGCCTTTTCTCCGTTCTACATTTTCTTTGTTCAATACCAGGACATAGTTTCTTTGACGTTCAAGCTCATCTGTATAGCAATGGTTATCATTTGGGGCATAAGTCTCATTTTGCTTGGATCCTTAAGAAGCTCCGTAATCCTAGTAACTACCGTAAGCCTGATTATGGTCAATATAGGAGGTGTTTTGGCATTATGGGACATATCTTTGAATGCAGTCAGTCTAGTCAATTTAATTATCTGTGTAGGTTTAGCGGTGGAATTTTGCATCCATATCACCAGAGGGTATATTAAAGCCAGTGAAAAATTAGAGGATGATGATTCGTTTGATGATATTTACGATTCATTTATGAGCCACGGGCCACAAGACGCTAAAACCATAAAAACGTACCACACACTAGTTAATATTGGAGGGTCTGTTTTGAGCGGTATTACCCTTACCAAGCTCATAGGAATCATGGTATTGGTGTTCACCAGATCCAAAATATTCGAGATATACTACTTCAGAATGTGGTTATCTTTGGTGTTCATAGCTGGGGTCCACGCTTTATGCTTGTTACCTGTATTGTTGTCCATATAAACTTATTCAAATTATAATCAAGATAAACCAGTTTACTTCTCTTATCGTCCCCTCTGCTAATTCTGGTGACCACGAGTGCCAAAGATCATCCGGTGTGGGGCTTTGGTTTCCCCAGCTTTCTGTTCAAGGCAACAGGACCCGGGTCCAGGGTTCACATCACCAGAGGAGATATCTTCGAGACTCCGATCCTGCATTCATCAAACTTGCTCTTGGCAGGAGTGAATACCATTGAATAAAATGTACGAGAGGCTATAATCCCACGAATTATGGTGAAGCTCTGGAATTCTTGGAACCAGGCTTGGGAAGCATTTATGGATCAACTCCGGATCTTGTGTATGACGTATGTAGATGTCCCCCAGTCCCACTCTTGGCTTAAGTGTGGGGCATTCTTGACAATAGTTACGTAAGCAGACACGATATGGTAAGGCTCCAGTCTGGGGAAACAGGCCAGGGACAGTCTGGGAGGTATATAATGTGGGAAGTTTCCAGGGAAAATCAATGGTCTGGAAAGAAAAATTACTTAGATTTGGCCATTATGGGCCCAATAACTATGCAAGTAGAGGCATAACTGCGGTGGACATCTCTGTAAAAGAGTCAATAGTTCCCTACTGTTTTGTGACATCATTGTTCTTTATTTGGGGGTTTTCTTATGGATTATTGGACACCTTGAATGCCCATTTCCAACACTCTCTTCACGTGTCCACTACAGATTCCTACTACTTACAGGTTGCTTATTTTGGGGGTTACTTTATTGCACCCATTACCTTTTCAGGGTACGTGGTGAAAAAGTATGGTTATCGGATGACTTTTGTTCTAGGCCTTTGTATATTTGGCTGTGCCAGTTTCTTATTCTGGCCATGTGCCAAATTCAAGAGTTTTGGAGGTTTCTGTGGTGTTATGTTTGTGGCTGGAAGTGGTTTAGCTACTTTGGAAACGAGTGCCAATCCGTTTTCCACCTTATTGGGACCTCCCAAATATATGGAAATGAGGATAAACTTCTCCCAGGCTTTCAATGGGGTCGGAACTGTGGTAGCGCCAGCAATTGCTTCCCATGCCTTCTTCAATAGTGGAGATTCGAACGACTTAAGCTCAGTGCAATGGGTATATTTAGCTATTGGAGTTTTTGTGTTTTTATTGGCATTTGTGTTCATGTTTGTAATTGATTTACCAGAGGCTTCAGAGCAAGACTTACATGATTTGTCTAAGAGAGCCGAAGGAATTTATGATGATTCAAAACCATTTTGGAAATTGTGGCCTTTGTTTTGGGCCTGTCTTGCTCAATTTATGTACGTTGGTGGACAAGTTGCAATTGCTTCTTCGTTTATAAATTATGCCAACTTGGTAGGTGGGTTTTCTTTGAGTGCAGGTTCAAATCTTTTATCTGTGGCCCAAGCTATCTACACCGTTGGTCGGTTTGGAACTGTTCTCTTGTTGAAGTTTGTTGGTCCTCAGTGGATTTTTACAGTTTCAATATTTATGTGTGGAGTCTTTGCAGCCCTTTCAGCCGGACTCGAGGGTCATGCAGGAGTTGGTTGTTATATCTGTATATTTTTCTTTGAAGCTTGTTGCTATTCAACCATATTTGCTCTAGGAATTAGAGGTTTAGGAAGACACACAAAAAATGGAGGCTCATTAATTGTCACCAGTATTTCGGGTGCAATGTTGGTTTCTCCCTTAACTGGAGTTGTGGCGGATTCGAGTGTGTCCCACAGTCACCGGGTAATGATGGTTGTGCCCATGGTAGCTTATTTTATCAGCTCCACCTATGGTTTCTTTACAATTTATGCGTATCGTAATCTTAGAAGAGAGAAAGAAGTGCTGGATGAAGAGAATTCCAGTGTTTCTTCCACCTTTGAAGAAAAAGCTCAGGTCACACACATCGAAATTGTCAGCTCAACCTCCAGAAACGGCTCATTGTGAAAAATTTTCACTGTTTATGCTTGTTTGCCGAATGGCTGCAAATTACAACCGAATCGGCTGGGTAGTGCGATGGTCAGATATAGTCACATAATGTAGTATAATGTACGAATCGAATGAACCACGCCCGTTGTAGCAGTAACAGCGGCTACAGCGGCTACAGCCTAACACCAAACACCCGGAGTCTGTGCCCGCTTGGCTCCAATGTGTAACCCTGGTCGTCCCCTCCCTTATGTGTATTTGCTATATTTATTCCCGATTAGGTAAGTTTTCAACCATTTTCAGCTCGAGGAATCTTTTCAATGAATGACAATAATGGTTCGCGCACGCGTTTTTCCGCTACCCAAAAAATGTTAGACGATCGATTCAGCCCAAGGACACATTAGCGAAGAATCTAAGTAGTACAAAATGTCCAATTTCACATTCAAATGGTATGTACAAAGGTTTTTGGGGCTTGTAGGTGTTTGTGGCTCATCAATGATGTGTTTGTACCCAGGTTTTGGGGGAATACAAATAGAATTTGGTGGTCAGGGACCCACATTTGAAAAGACCCTGAAGTACTTTTAGTGAGTGAATACTAACAATTTTAGGCCAAAAGGTCCACAAGAAGTTATTCTTACTGGTACTTTCGACAATTGGTCCAAATCTTTGTATTTGGTCAAGCAAGCCGATGGTTCCTTTGAATTAACTGTTCCATTACCACAAGAAACCGAAAAACTTTTATACAAATACGTTGTTGACGGTGACTGGGTTGTTTCCAAGGATGAAAAGGTCACCACTGACGAGAGCGGTAACCAAAATAACGTTTTGGAGGCTTCTGACTTGGTTTCTGCTAAATCTGCTGGTGTGGCTATTCCAGAAGCTGGGGGATTGGTTAGTGCCGTCAAGCCTACCGATGGCGAAGTTAAAACCACCGTCATGCCACAAGTCGAACAGACTCAGGTCACTATGGGTGAACCCGGAATCCATGTTCCAAAAGACCCAGAAACTTTGGCAGTTTTTGAGAATGTCAGAGATGTTGATCCAAAAACCTTGAACGAACCAGAACCGGAATTGTCTGCTGCTGACAAGAAGAAGCAAAAGAAGAAGGTCAAGAGAAGTCAATACAAGAAGAAAAAGAAGGCTGCTAAGGCTGCTGTTGCCGGAGCTGCCACCAGTGGTACCGATGGTGTCACTGGTACTGAAGAAAGTGAAGACAGTCCAGAACCAGAAGCCAAAGAAACTGAAGAATCTGAACCTGTGGTTGCTGCTGCTCCTGTTGTCACTGAACCAGATGCCGTTGCTGATAAAGCCATTGAACCTGAGGTTCCGGTTGTTGAGTCAGAAGCTCCAGCTGTTGAAGAAACCCCAGTCGAAGAGCCTGTCGTTGCAGAACCAGAAGCTGTTGAAGAAACCGCCAAAGAACCAGAAACCGAAGAAGTAGTAGCTCCTGTTGTTGCTGAAGAGGTCCCAGAAACCGCAGCTGAACCCGCAGCTGAACCAGTTGCTGAACCAGTTGCTGAAGCTGCCCCTGTCGAAGAATCCAAGGCCGCTGAACCAGTCACTGAAGCTACCGCTGAAGACCCAGCTGCATACCACTCGTTAGACCCTAATGCAGATGGTAAAGAAGTCCAAGCTGAACCAGTAAATGATGACGAAGAAATCATAGTTGCACAAGGAAAAGGTAAAGACATTGAAGCCCAAATCTTAGCCAACGAAAACGGAGATGTTACAGTTGAAGAAATTCAACCAACCGAATCTGAAAGAGCCAAATTCACCGAAGAAGCTAAGATCACTTCAAGTCCACCTAAAGCCGCTAAAAAAGAAGTTAAGAAAGAAGTTAAGAAAGAAGAACCAAAGAAAGAGAAAAAGAAAGGATTCTTATCCAAATTAAAGAAAATCTTCAAATAATTTAGAGTGATTTATGATTCAAATTAGAAATCAGTTAATAAGTATGTCTTTATATCAACTTTGTAACACTAATATATATTACTATTATACATGTTTGTAGAAACCACTAAACCTTTTATTTATGCCATTATCTTGCTTCAAATTGTACCATTCTTCTGGTTCTTGCCTTATAAATAACTCTGTGCCCACAGTCTTTACATCTGATGGCATCACTCTTATTCAACGAAAATGATGCTCCACATTGTGCACAGTGATATTTCACACCTAAAGACTTAGAAGCAACGTATCCATGTGCAGCATGAGATATAGAAGAAGGAGCAGTGAACCCTTCTCTTTGTGGTGATGACATGTTTGTAAGCGGTGAAAAGAAAAATTTTTTTGGTACAAAAACTGGATTTCGCGAATTTGGCTGCTGCAAGACTATAGGATGGATAATATTAAAAATGCCATTTTACGGGTTGGCAAACAGGTAAAGATGATAGAGGAAATACGACGGGGCTCTCCTAAAGGGAGAAGAGTAGAAGTTTTAAAAAAATCGGGGAAAATACGGCAGGAAGAAGTAGAAAATAGAGATAATTATGATAATTTTCGACTAGATGAAAAAGTGCTAGGGCAGTCTCAACTGAAGCTACAGGAATTTGACAGGAGAAAGTTCCATGAGTTTTTAAGCCCATTGAATATAGGAGAACTCAAAGTGTTCAAGAAGTCGCAGGACTTCAACAACCGTTTAGCGAAGCAAAATTGGGTGAAAAAACAGGCCCAAGATAATTTGGTGATTTACCAGAATTTCCTTGATAATCAGCTTTCTTTCAACAAAATGATGGATTTGCTTATAGAACTCACCCCAGAAATCTATAAAGGGGCGACAAATGATTTTACCAAGCAGAAAATATTGACTGCACATGAAGAATCCAGACAGAATTTGAAATTTGATGTGCCCAAATACTTTTTCCAGGAAATACCGAAACTTGATGATTCAATGACGCCAGATCAATTTGAACAGTATATTTACTTGTTGACTCATACCAGGTTCTTATACAAAAACTCATCATCGATCAATGGAATTGTGAATGATATCCTTTTGTATACTCACAAATTGGACAACGCTCAGTTCAAGCACTTGAGATCTGTGAACACATACAATAATCTCATCAGGTGGTATGGGTTTCAAAAAAATCAAAGTTTATTTGCAAGAACTCTTTTAATGGCTATGGAAAAAGATGGAATCGATCCCAACATCGAAACTATCAACGAATTATTAAAGGTTTTGGTTATACAGTCCAATATTAGATCAACTACAAATACATTTGAATTGGTGTCCAAGCATCTAAAGTTGTGTAAGCACTACAACTTGACAGTGAATTTGGCTACGTGGGGAAGAATTTATAATCTTATTCTGAACGTGTACCTCAAGGAGACATTTTTGAATAAGATCTCCTCTATTAATCTTCCAATAACTTCAGATTTAACTTACTTTATCATTGACGATTTCATGAAAATATCCCTGTCAACCAAAGAGCTTGGAAAGTTTATTGAGTCAGACTTGAACATTTTGAACTGGAGAAATGATACTAAGATCTACAATAAAGTCTTGTACTATAGGATTAGAACAAGCGAAGAAAATGACTTGGAAGCGGTGGTGAAGCAAGAGACCCACAATGAATTTAGTCTCAAGTATATATTAGAGGGTATAAGGGACAATTTGAAGCTCAGTCAGAGGCTGAAAACTCGACTCATGATAAATAATTATGAGCCAGTTGATCCAGGAATCACCAAATTAATGATTACACAGTTGAAGAAAACGAATTATGACATAGAAGGACTTACAACAAATGTCCTGAAGTTGATTGGGGACTTGAATAAGTTCACGAATTATAACGATTTTAATGCAAATAAAACGGTAATGAAATATTTGAACGGAGGTTTCAGAGATTTGGAAATGAAAGTGAAGTATTTTGGATTGGATTTCCAACCAGCGGTCGATCTGTTGGTTCAATTGGACTCATCTAAAAGGTTCTCTATACCGGAGAAGCACTCCAAGAAATTCTACCAGAAGAATCTTAGAACCTCCATGAAAGATAGAATCATGAAATACGATGCCACTATTGAAAAATCTATCTTAGACAGAGATTTAATAGGGTGAGAGACAACAACTTCCACAAACAAGTAAAAATTATATAGTCAACTCATAAAGTGTATGTAAATAGATATGTCACTTAGCGTAGGTCTAGCAATTGAAGTATCAGAGGATGCTGATATATGCGAGCCGAATCGTGCATATATACGATGGGCAAAAAACCTTCTTTATCGGGATATAATAAAATATCGAATATCGCCGTTTTTTATGGAACGAAAACAATGCAGGAGCAGATGGTTATATAGAGGTGGAGGGGAACCTATAATGTGTGAACAGATTGCTAGTGCAGCCTCTTGAATGATTGTGAATAAAAAACTTACCTATTTAGGTATACACCAGCTGAGGTCAGGGCTAACTGCTTTCCCCAAAGTAAATCAGCTATAAGGTTTAATTACATCATCAATTGATTGTCTTATCTTTACGTTTTGGGCGATAACTAAGGAGAATATAATATCGGTAAGATTTAGCAATCCATAATTAGAGTTTCCGCTAATCATTTGATCCCATCAGGAACCTCCTGGGAGTGAAGTACTGTACTTGACTACAAAACCTAAATGTGAGTCAGTTTCTTGGTCTGTCGACTACCAATAGCAAATCGTGAAATTTTCAGGTATTCGATCAATTCATCTCATCTCTATGGGTGCCAGAGGTGGCCCCAAGCCGCCGTGGCAGTAGGACCAAAGCACCGGTTGCACGCTAGTACCACCTCTGCTACGCCCCTGCACCAGTAATCTAACCACCACAGTCCAAGGCTCCCCAGAGGTCAACGGAACGGTGCTTCTACCCACAGATTGCCAATTATTGTCGACATAATTTGTGTTTGCGGTGTCACACAAAAGCATCTTAAAGTAAGTGTATTCGTACACCTTATTGGCACCTGTCCTAACACCTAATTAAATCCGACAATCGCCTGGGTTTAGTGTTTATTATACTGCATTCCCGATTAGTTTAACAATTAACCCAAATTAGTTGTTTAATTATAAGACATGGGGCATGCATATAAGCCTATTATCCAGAAAAAATTACCTTTTTAAGAATACCTGAGAATCAAACTATTGCTCTGGTAGTGCTCGTGGACCAACAAATAACTCAAGATACACCTGAGACACTGGTGGTCTGGTGTTTGTGGTACTTTAGTTTGTGGTATTTATGTCTGTGTCACCTACCAATGGACGTACTCAAATGGTGGACGTCGGTTATGCTAAGATTTGGCCCTCTCCTAAACGGAATCCCGATCTCCCGGAATTATGTTATCTGCCGTTATTGTCAAAAAGAAATTCCAGGGAGTCTGAAATTCTTTGACATTTTAGGCAAACCGCATAAACCTAATAAAATTCCAAAATTTCAATTAGGGAAATTAATTATAAGTCAAACGGTTCGTTTAGGGATTGAAATTGAAAAATTTTATTCCAATGGCCTTGTACAATTGTTTAATATACTTTTTTATATTAAGGGCATCTATTGCATTAACTTTGGGACTATGTTCAAGTTCCAATTCAGGGAGCCAATTTGATGTGGTTACAAATGAATATATGTCGAATGGTCTTTGCCGACAGACTTGTTTGGACGATGGATATACCTATGCCATTCTTCAGTCTTATTCGTGCTGGTGTTCGAATGATTTGCCGGATAGCAGTACTGATTCGTCCAATTGTGATACCAAATGTCCTGGGTATGGCCAGGAAAAATGTGCATCTGATGGATATTTTGGATATATAAACGTCCAGAGTCCAGACAAGTCGTTAACGGTTACCAGTTATTCTACTGTGGAGTCTTCTACTTCTACACATCAGAGTTCTTCAAGCCAAACTTCCAAAACTACGAGCTCCAGCTCTGCTGATTCCAAGTCATCGAGTACTTCTAGTCATTCCAGCACATCGGCTGAACAGAGTTCTACTGTGGGACCTTCGTCGTCTTCATCACCGGCTTCTTCAGAGGTGGTTTCCACCATCTCATCGCTCATCACGGATTCGGATTCCTCAGCCTCTGGCTCCGCCAGCTTTGATCCCACCACAATTTATTCTGTTACTACTGTAAGTGGTAATCGTACGATTTTGATTCAAACGGAGTACATCACAGCATCTCCTACGAGTTCTTCCGGTTCTGTACAGTCTGTTTCTGCTACGCCTACTCACGAAGCCAAATCGTCCAATTCGTTCTTTGACTCCTCTGGTAAGGTAGCAGGAACATTCACAGCCGTTGGGGTGGTTGTTTTGGGATTGGTGGCCGGTTTGCTTTACTGCTGTTGCTGCTTTAAGAGACACGATGATGAGAATAATGATGCTTACACAGACGAGGAGAACCAGTTTTCTAGTGATGAGTCCATGAGCAAGACTCCAGTGGTAAAATCCACCAATCATTCACTTAAAAGAGACAATTCCTCCAAGTCTATCTTCTCAATGTTGGGTAAAGAGTCGGTGGGAGGACTATCAAGGAATCTCTCCAAAAAGAGATTGAACTCACCAAAAGACCAACAGGTAGAGTTTAATGACATTCAAATGTTCCCCATCACAGAATTTGAGTCTCATAGACAAGATTCAAGGCTAGAGCCTTTATTCATGAACAATAATTTATCAGCCCAAACCCTTGGTGACGATATAGACTATTCCAGAAAGTTAAAGATTACAAATCCTAGTCAAGAAGGGCCTGATAGTTAGAGCTACTAAAAAGAGGCCAGTTTAAATTCCTCTGTATTTCATGACCTGCATTCGCTATAAATTGCATATATACCTTTTAATAAATAATCTAATTATACTTGGGCTGTTTTTCGTATGCATTGGGCCCCGTGTCTCCTTCCCCTTCGAAATCACTATCGTCACTTTCACTGTCACTGCTACTACTACAATGATGGTCATCATCATCTGGGGGATGGTATATGCAACAAATCTTTGTCTTCTTTTTATTCATGTGCTCGTTATCAACTGTGTCATCTGTCCATCTAACTTGAGGTCTTTGTGAAGAGTTCCTTAACTTGAGGATCGGTGTAGGTTCCCTTGATCCTTCCACCGTTTGGGTTTGGGAGGTGGTGCCACTTGCTTTGTGATCAGACATTTAATTGCGAAATTCGCAGATTTTGAATAAATATATGAACAGATTGGTGAGATTGATTTGGATTTGGGATTAGGAGAAATGAGAAAGATTCGAACAAGTGGGATGGAATGCAATTGAGGTTTAATGACCAACCAATTTCAAAAAGTGATAACATGATAGAAAACAGATATGAATGAAGGATAATAACACAAATGGGAGTAAAGACACAAACACAAACACAAACACAAACACAAAACACAAACACAAATACGAAAATTGTGTATTTGTGTTAAAGCTCCACAAATATACGTATACAGTGAAAGTTAGCCTTGTTGAGTAGAGCGTAAATAGATACGAATCGGATCGAGGATACCGATACTGCAAATACGGTGGAAATACACCCACTGAAGTAGTGGACGGGGGTGGTGGGGGGCGGACGGGGACAAGACCCGCCCGTGCCCAGTGGTATCCTGTGCCCAGTGGTATCTCGTGCCCAGCGGTATCTCGTGCCCAGCGGTATCTCGTGCCCAGTGGTATCCCATGTCCAGGCTCTGCGTACGCCCCAGGAACCACCGGCAATTTGTACGAGGTTCAAGGACTTTCACACGCAAACATTATTAATAGATAAAGTTAAACCGCAGTCAGTAAAAAGCCCCTTATCCGTAGACCCCCCTAAAGATTTACCATGACGCTTAGTAATATTTTCCATCGATTACAAATAACCTGTCAGCCGGACGACAAATCTGGCATATAGACCGCTTATTCACCATAACAGAAAACGTATCAATACCCATCCAGGGACAATATACCCGGGCCCGTGGATTTAGTCCATTTTGGGAAGGAACTGCTGCGGCTTTCGCTGGCGGCATATGCTATCTCCGGGGGTCCGGCCGCTTGCAGCTCGGAAAAAAAAATGGCAGCGGTGTTTAGGCCAAATGCGGAAAGTCTCATTTCCTGTGGGCTATCAGTATAAATATTGCTGATTATCACTTTTCAGTAAGTAAAAATGTCTCAAAACCAGTCCCAGGAACATTTCCACGAAACACAGGAAGCTTACAGCCAATCAATCAACCAGGATGATAATTATCCTGGTAGTTCGGATCATTTAGATGACACACTGGAAAATGCCAGCTCAAAGTCCAAAGAAGTTCAACAGTTTATCCCACAAGAAGAAGAGAATCCCAAGAAAGAAGAATTAAAGAGAACTCCTTCAATTCTCGAAAGAGTTCAATCCAAGTTGTCTTTCCTGTCTCCTAAATTACAGTCTGAGAGAGCAGTTTTGGCAAAGCAATTTGGGATGACCTACTTAATTATGGTAACTTTTATTTTAGGGGTATTCTCCATTTATTGGGGTGCATCGTATGGAAGAGACGGTAGAATCAAGAATTTGAAGATGTTGGTTGTGATTGAAGACCAGGAAACCGGAGGAATTGGGGATATTATGAAGAATGTATTGGATTCTCCTCAAGCTAGAGTTCTGGGTAATTGGCAACTTCAAAATATTGATGACTTTAACAAGTCAGCTAAGGACCACGATAATACCGTTGAAGAAGAAATCGTCAGACAGATCCATCACCAATTGTACTGGTCATCTATTTACGTCAGGAAAAATGCCACCGCCGAATACATGGACTACATTCAAAATTCTGATAGTACCACCAATATTACCAGTATTATCAGTTCATTCTATGAAACTGGTAGAGATTTCTTGGGTATGCAAAGTTATGTCACTCCACAGATTCAAAAGATGGAAGCTTTATTCTTGCAAAGCCAATCCAACTTGAGTTCCCTTTTCAATAAATCAGAATCTTTTTCAATGGAACAAGCCAAAAGACTTGCTACTCCATTAGTATTTAATATGGTTGATCATAGACCATTCACAGATCCAACTTTAATTGCTCCTTCCCAAGTTGGTTTGATTTATATTATTATTTTAACCTTTTTCCAAGTCAACTCCTTTGCACAAATTAATCAGAAAGTAGCAAAATTCGGTTTAAAACACCATCATTATGTCATTTATAGATTATGTGCTTCATTACTTTCGTACTTTGTGTTGAGTTTTGCTTATTCTTTGGTGACCTTAGCCTTCCAAGTGGATTTCTCAAAGGCATTCGGAAGATCGGGATTCTTGGTTTATTGGGCCTTCTCATTCATCACAATGGTGGCCGTTGGTTTCATGAATGAATTTGCCTTTATGGTTCTTCTTATGTACTGTCCACCATTAGTCGGATTTTGGTTATTGTTCTGGGTATTGGTGAATATTTCATCAACTTTCTCCCCAATTGCCTTGTGTCCAGAATTCTACAGATTTGGATATGGTACTCCTATCCATAATAGTTATGAATTAACCAAAGTTATATTTTTTGATACCTACAAAGGACAAATGGGAAGAAATATTGGAATCATTTTTGCCTGGATCGTTATTGCTGGTGCAGGGTTTGCATTAATCTTGAAACCATTCCTGAACACCATGAAGAATAGAGCAATTGCTGAAGCCAAGAAAGAGGCTCAAGCCAAAGCTGCCAAAGAAGCTGCAGCAGACAAGAAGACAGATGTTTAACGTGTAAATAGGACATTCAATAAATATTAATATGAGATCAAGTAGAAATATTCGTATATGCTACATTTTTACAAGGATTTTAGACCATCATTGGAGAGAACAACCTCTTATACTATAGAGAAGGTCTTTAAAGCTCTTATTACCTTATAGAAATACCAGGACGTCTAAAAATGGCTGCAAACTACCCCTAAACTTCGAATGCACAGCCGCCTTGCTACTACCGACCACTCTGCACCCCAATGCAGCTGCTCTAACTTTTTACGCCCCCGTCTTATCCAGACACGATCCACAGCTGTCACCATCGGATAAACTTGTAGGGATGCATGGATCAGTGAGCCGCATGATAAGCCCAGCTACTTGCGTATGACCCGACAAGAAAAGTTCGATGCGCAGAGCCAGGGTTCATATCCACTAAATAGAGCTCCAGACACACCCTTACCCTGGCGCCATTGCTTCATAAGCTCCAAACCAAACTGAATATTTAAATCCACAAATGCAAATATCCACAAACATCTTACTTTAGGCGGTCCCAGGCCCCGTGGCCCTGTGGCACGGCCTGCGCCGGCTGTCACCCGCCAAGCACCAGGCCCGTCACGTGCCGCGCCCAGAATTTTTATTTCTTGTCTTCCCAAGAATTATAAAACTAAGAAAATTTCTTAACCGATACAAGAAATGGACTTTGACAATATAAATAGCTTGGGATTTGATATGGAAGAAATTCTTTCCTCCAACCCCAAAATGAACTATAATCTTCACCCAATCAGCTACTTAAATGCGCTGAATTTGAACCATAATAACAGTAATAATAATATGCTTAATGTGAATAACCTTAATAACTTGAATAGTTCCCACGGAACTTCACCTGTTCCCATCAATTTGAACTATTCCACCCCTTCAGCCCACCTGTTTTCCTCCAATCAGGACTCGTTGTCGGTTTCCACCCAGGATAATTTGGCGCTTACGCCCAACTCCTCCATTTCTGAAATGGCCTCCAATTCTTCGGTTTCCAACTCCAATTCCAACTCAAACAGCCCTTCAAATTATGACCAGCCGGTCAATCCACCCAAGAGGAAAAAGACCTATAACAAAATCAAGGAAGAGGACTTGAAAGGACCTTTTGTGTGTAAGTGGAAGAACTGTAGCAATATTTTTGAAACCCCTGAATTGTTGTATGATCACTTGTGTGACGATCACGTTGGTAGAAAATCCTCCAATAACTTGTCGTTGGTGTGTTACTTTGATAACTGTTTGACCAAGACAGTTAAAAGAGATCATATTACCAGTCACTTAAGAGTTCATGTACCTTTGAAACCTTTCCATTGTCCTACATGTCCAAAGTCGTTTAAGAGACCTCAAGACTTGAAGAAACACTCCAAAATTCACACTGAAGACCACACCCAGTCCAAGAAATTAAACAAGAAATTGAAACAGGAGCAAAAGAGCACCACAGACTTTAATTTGTTACACAATATCATGTCAGACTTTGATAAGTCTACCAAAAAGTCGGAACCTTTATACAACATGGACATGTTCAACAGATTAAACCATATGGAAGATGCGTCCGAGGTCCCACAGGTGCCAACTCAGCTGAGTTTCCCAGCTGCTACTAACTTGTACGATGCCGAGAGATTTTTCAGTTCTTTAAACAACTCCATTGACAACTACCAGAATCAAATGATACCCAACCACCAAGTACCACAAGCTCATCATCCTCAAGTACCACAACAAAATCATCAGGCTCCAAACCAGCTTTTAGGCCACTCACAAAACAATTTCTTCAATTCTACCGACTACCATTTTTACCCAAATTACTCCAGAAACTTCCCTGCTACATACTCCATTTCTCCAGAATTTGGTGGTGTTTCGAATGCCCAGAAGTCTGCTAGAGACTTGGAAGAAGTGGATGATTTGGCAGATGAGCTTGAAAAGGTTAACTTGGAAGATGTTAAGAAACACAAAAAAATGATATCCGGCGTCTTGAACTACTTACACGATAGTATGTTGACTTCAAGTAACTTATATCCAAAAATTACTGCTTTTTAGTTATGATAATGAATGTATAATAGAGAATAACCGTATTTATTAATCCTATTTACAACTTTACGATCATATTACTCTGCTTTCACGAGAACACCGCTTCCAAGGACCCGGTCTCCGTCATACACAACGATATTCTGACCGGGAGCCATGGCTCTTTGCTTCTCATATAGTTTTATTTCTACTTTGTCTCCAGTTATGTCCAAGTTCTCTATTCTAATTGGCTCCTGGAGAGATCTGTATTGCATAGTAAGCTCCCCTGTCATGTGAGGCTCAGGAGACTGAAGCCACTGGAACCTATCCGCCAGTATTCGGTCCTTAAATAGCGCTGGGTTGTCTGTACCTCGTACAATCACCAATTCGTTAGTGTCATACCGTTTTTCGCTGATGAACCAAGTTCCTTTGAACTGGGGATCTCCCTGGGGCATGGAGATCTTGGACTTTTGACCAATGGTCCCATACCAAAGTCCATTATGCTGGCCCCAGACCCTTCCATCTTCGGTGATGATATTACCCGGTTTGGGCTCAATATACTCATTTAAAAACTTGTCAAACTTCTTTTCTTCCTGGCTGATGAAACAAAGACCCATAGAGTCCGGCTTATCCTTGTTGATGAGGTCCAACTCCCGTGCCATCTGGCGCACTTGTGGTTTCTCCAAGTGCCCAATGGGAAAGAGGATCTTGGAAAGAATCCTGGGGTTGATGGAGGAAAGATAATAAGATTGGTCTTTGGGCTTATAAGTGGCCCGAAGAAGCTCCAGTCCCATCTCACTCTTCATCACTCGGCTGTAGTGTCCGGTAACAAGCCAGTAGTCTCCCAGCTTGTATTGTGAGTCCAAGTGATGTATAAGTTCACCAAATTTAATGTATTTATTACAGTTTAGATCAGGATTCGGCGTAAGCCCACTACTGTAATTATCTATCATAGGGCTAAATACCTGCTGCCAGTATTCCTTCTCAAAGCTAACCCGCTCACATGGGATTTGAAGTTGCTGGCATACTTCTTGAACCGTTTTCCATTCTTCTTCATTACATTTGGCATTTTTATACCAATTTGCCATATAAATTCCCTTCACGTTGGGGAAGTCCTTGTAGAGCGAAGCTGCCACAGACAGGTCCACCCCGGACGACATGGCCACCACGATGTGATCTGTCGGCTTTGGCACCGGCCGAAGGAGGCTAAAAGTCCGTATAAACCGAAGCATAGAGCTGCTTATGAATTGGAAATGTGCGATTCTATTTAGTGATGGGGGCGCGATGGCCTAATGCGGAATAAGGGTGGGGGCACCGACAGGGGCGGCAATGGGGATGTGGGAGGACTCCTGGACCTGGATGGCCTGGGAAATGGCAAGGAGCTCCTGGTTAAGGTCCACAAATAACTTGTTTTGGGAATTGATGAGTTGGATGTACTTTTCTGTAAGAACCAAGCTTTGAATCATATTTGTGTAGTACGCATCACAGATATCAAGGATTCTACGCTGGTTTCCCACCAATTTGGACACATTCAACTGCTCCAACGCTAGTCGGTTCAAATCTACACCATTAATGGTGGTTATATTGATGGCCACATGCTTAAACTTCTGGTAATTGGCAAGCACCAAGTCCATATCGAAATCTCGGGTGTCATTTGTGGAGTATTTTTTGGAAAGCCCGTACAATGTTCGTAGCTCAGGAAGGGTTCTGAACGCTTTCTGGACCTCCAAATTGATGGCGTTTAACTCCTGAAGGATCTTATCGTCTCCTATGACTGATTCTAGCCGGGCTATTCTCTGTTTAAAGTGATACATCACGCGAATTATTCCTCACTAGAAATGTCGTCTCTTCCGTCTCCCATGAACGCCTTGAGGCTCATAGGTTTACGGGTCGCCTGGCGCTTGGCGGCGCTGGAGCGAGGCGTGAGGGCAGCGGGGGACTCAATGATGGTAATGGGAGACCCGGTGTAGCCGTCGAAGTCGCTTTCACTCAGATCATCAAGGGCTTCCTGGAGCTGGTTTTCCAAATCGCCAAAGTCGTCATCCGGCGCGACATTCCTCGCCCCAGCACTAGAACTGGTCCCAGCACCAGGCGTCGCAGTAGCCCCCGCTCCAGCGCTCGCTGTGCTCGCGGGAGCCACCTGGGCCAGCCCCTCAGGCTTCTGGACACCGAGTCTCTTGCCTGCCACCAGAACCCTAGAATCCACCACCAGCGGCCTGAACTCAACCGCATCCACCACCTCCGGTTCCAGGTCCAAGTCCAAGTTCGCCTCTTCAAACGCAAACTCAAACTCGTCCGCCATAAGCTTGGATTCCCGTTCATTATTCCATTTGCGTATCAATTTGCTCCATTTAATGTTATTCCTACTCTTATTGACCCGAATGGTTCGGGACAACTTGCCGATCTTCATCCCGTCGCCGTCCACAGTAAGATAATAGCTCGACATGCTGGGATTTTTGGTGTTATGGACCTGGCTGACCCCTTCAAATATCACCAGGTCTCCGTGGTTGGATGCTTCTAAGATTAGATTTTTGGAGTCGTCGTACAATTTCAACGGCTCTGATTGGTTGATGTCGCCTGACGCCATGCCGTAGCGGATGCCGAAGGCGGCAGTGGGCGCTTGGAGAGCCGATAAGTCTATGTCGTATTCGCCGTCTGGGAGAGACATGAATGAGAAGGTTGGCTAGTCGGATTTAGTGAGGTATGGGTCTTGCCAGTTCCGAGGGGTCAAATATCTCATTTCCGAGGGGAGCTAACTGAGTCTCAATTCCGGTCAGATCGCACCCCCAAATCCGGCCTACTTCCAATCATCACAACATGTCAGAAGATGTCACCTTACTCCACCCGAAAGTGCTTCTCCTCTCGGCTGGAGTTACCACGTCACTCATTTTCGGCTACAAGTTTTATAAGCGCTATTTGAAACGCATAAATACCTACTTGGATCTCACTCCAGACATCCTAGACAACCACAGGCCGCTCTATGGCAAAGTTACCCGAGTGGGAGACGGGGATAATTTCAGGTTCTACCACACTCCGGGCGGTGTGTTGGCGGGATGGGGGTGGCTTCGGCCCATTCCCACCACCAGAGCTGGGCTCAAGGACCAGACTCTCATGATAAGACTTCTGGGAATAGATGCTCCAGAACGGCTGCACTGGGGAAAGCCCGCCCAACCGCTTAGTGAAGAAGCTTTACAGTGGCTTAAGGCGTATGTGGACGGCCGGTATGTGGCCATAACTCCCTATGCTATCGACCAGTACAAGCGGGTGGTTGCACGGGCACAGGTGTGGAAATGGACGGGCCGCAAGGACGTGAGTGCAGAAATGATCAAAGAAGGGTTGGCGGTGGTGTATGAGAGCAAGGTAGGAGCAGAGTTTGGGGATTGTGAGAGCTGGTACCGGAGATTAGAGCAGCGGGCGAAGAAGTTAAGGAAGGGAGTATGGGGATTGAGGAAGTTTCAGACCCCGGGAGCTTTTAAGAAGGCATATTACCGAGATTAGAATGGCTTGAATGGAAGTATAGGGGATGGGGTTACATAGCATGGCCGTTATTAGGCTCAACAATGAATATTTATTCTTATATTTTGGAAAGTGTTGGATTTACGACAGAAGTTACACTTCGCTTTGACACGTTATTTCTACTTGATCAACTCTTTGACACCGTTGACCAACAATTCGACGTCTTTGACACTGCCAGCTTCGGCATACACTCTCACAGCGTCCTCTGTTCCAGAGGCCCGGACAAATGATCTTCCTTGTGGATACTTAGCAACTAGTTCGTCTATTTTAGCTTGTAAGCCTTCAGGTGAAGTTAAGGTCCTTTCAGCGTTTGTAGTTTTGTATACCGTTCTATCGGGAACAATCACCTTGATAAGTCTATTTGGCAAGTCAGCGTAGGATTTGTTCCAATCTTCTGGTGAAAACTTAAGATATTTAAGTACAATAAGAATTACTAAAAGATCACTAATGGCATCTCCTACGGTTTGGTTGATTAATTTAGTAAACTGTTGGAGTATTTTAATGGAGGTGGTTTCTTTTTCAGACTTGGATTTGTATTCGAATATCTTTTTCTCTGCTTCGGTTGAAAATATAACGGTTCCATGTCCGTTGGCCTCAAAATAAATTCCAATATCAAAGTGTTCGGCTTCGTGGTGAAGATTCTTGACTCCAGTCTTGGCGCACACAACAGGAATCTTGAGAGTATCTTCCACGTAAGTGGTAGAAGATCCGTTAGCGTAAGCTGTCTGGATCAATCCAAGGTTTAAGTCGAGATCCAAGTCCTCAAATAATTTACCGAAGAAAGAAGCAATGATTGTGGCAATTTTGTCACCATCTAGAAGGTTGAAACCAGGATCAGACTCATCTTTGTAGTAGCAGATTAGTCTATCGGCATCACCATCAAAACTGGCAAAAAGCTTATTGACTGGAGCATTTTCAGGCATTCCCTTGGGAAATTTCTGGTTAGTTTTCACAAAATCAGCCCCACAGTCTGAGTTCAACTTTTCGGGCGTTTTATAGTCTCCGTTGATGAGAGTGAGCTCTATTTCGTCTGCAAGATATTGATCAACAAGCTCAAGAGCCTTTGGGGCTCCAATTCCATTGGCAGCATCAATAGTGAGTTGAATCTTGTCTGAGTCACCAATGGTGCCAGAAATCGCCTTATATGCATCCGCCATTTTGCCGTAATAGCCAGCTTCGGTGTTGGCCCCGAAGTCTGGGTCATTTTTAGTCCTAACAAGATAGTGGAGTTGGGGAGTGGTTAAAAGACCAAAATCTTCAAAACCCGTGTCTTCAATAGACTTGAGCCCCTCAATGGTGGACACCGTCAACCGTTCAGAACTCTCTCTCGAGTCTCGGCCAATCACAACACTGGCACGGACGCTCAAATCAATGTTTAACTGGTCAACAAGCAGCTTAATGGAATCCACCAACTTTTCATGGGACGAATTGGCCAATAAAGTGGCGTGTGCTTCCCACGACTCTTCCAACATGTTTCCAAGTGGGTCCACCACCTTCACTCCATTATCCTGGGGCGGATTATGCGACGCCGTGATCATTACTCCCACGGTTTTACCGCCAAGGTGCTTGGACCGCAAGCTGGCGAGAATTCCCACGGTGTAATTGACGTAGTCCAACTTGGACGCGTGCATCCGGAAGCCGGCGGTTCCGTAGGCGAACGTCTCGGCCGGACGGGGGTGGTTGGGGAGGAATTGGGTGACGGTTTGTTCAATTGACATGTTCTATTATTAGTTCAAATCATCAAAACAATGTCGTAGTTCAGTTTGCAGGTGCGAAGCGCGACGACATTTTTATTGGGAAACATGTCCAAATTCACGGATTCGTCATTCCACAGGGAAGGAAGACCACAAAAACCTAAGCCTAAGGCCAAAACCGAAGCTCCCAAGCGCCCTGAATCTGAATTCATCAAAGAATTAAGAGAAACCGGGAAGGCAAACTGGAAAATAGCACCTACAGCCCTCAAGAAACGATATAATGGGATTTTTCTAATCCTTTGTTCTATCCCTATTTTGTTCATGACAACCGGGGAGATGGTCAAGAGACTCGAGGGGAGATCTACAAAGAAGGTTAGACAGGGGGAAATACTCGATAACATGGAAGTCCGGAAGTTTGACGAAGCAGAGAAATGGCAGGTGGAAAGAGACAGTTTGATGTATAGGATCTTTGGTCGGGACTTCTTCCTTGACGGGTTCACCAGTAAGACCATGAAAGAGGAAAAGGAAAATAAGTGAAATATCCAATAGTATACATATGTTACATATTTTACAAAGGGAAGTTACTTCCATGCTGGTTTCAAATGCTTTAAGGGTTGGAGAAGGTGTTCGTCATCGAATCGAGATCCGATGGACGATCCTGGCCGTTCTGGTGACGTTGATCTATAAGACACACTCAGGCCCCGGGAATGGCTGGCAATTGCTGGTGATCCTAGAGACCCATGGATGGAGTCGTGGCTCTGGAACGTAAGATTTGGGGTATTACCGAGATTTAGGGGTGAAACTATTCTCATGGAGGATACAGAGCTACGACTGGGTGGTCTTTGGGCTGAGTTTCGGTTGCTTCGTTCACTGAAGGCTCTGCGGTCTGAAAACAGGTTTCTAGGCTTGCTTCTGATTTTGGAGAACTTTATTGGTGAATAAAGCTGTGGAGAATAGGAGTTGTCACTGCCGGGTGATTGAACAGGCGATAATCCTGGTGACTGGTGGGGTGAATAGCCTGGGTTCGACTGAAAAGTGGGCGATGCAAGTTTGGTAGATGGCAACCTAAATTTTACTGGTGAAAGAGTCCGAGTCAGCTGTTTAGCTTTGACGGGGGACTGAAATGCTTTGTGTGTTGGAGCGATTATGGGAATCCTGGAGTTGTTTTTCTTGGGGTTGGGAAGCACCTTGTATCCCTTTTGTATATAGTTTTGTACAATTCTAGGAATCCTGCTTACTTTTAGCCTATGTGCCTCTTCTTTTGGTTTTAAACTTGGTGGTTCAGACTGCAAAATTGATTGAATAGGCTCTGATATTGACCGATTAGATGATACCAGGTTATCTAAGCTCATCATCTTGAAATCTTTAAGAAGGTTTGGCTTAGCTGACTTCTCAAGCCCAAATTCCTCTAAATTCTTTACTTTTTCAGTATTTTTGATACTTATGGGCACTCTAGAATCTTCAATCCCGAGACCCAAGTCAATGCCTAAGCCGGGGATCTCATCAGTACTAGTGGTACTGCCAGGATGAGTTTTGCTACTTCCAGGAACGCTTCTACCCGTTGCATGACCACTTTTAGTGGTGCCAGGTACACTTACAGGAGACAGAACACTTCTGGGAGTCAAGCTGATATTTCTCACCAGAGTTCCATTTCTTGTGACAGATACACTACGGGTGGGTGACTGTGAAGCTCTTGTCTGAAAGGTTTTTAAGCCCGGATATTCATTGCTGGTGTAGTTCGTTATATCCTCGAGTTGTTGATTATAGAGCAAGTCCTCATTAAGTTGGTTCCATTTGGTTAGAAGGGTGTCATTGAATAGCATGATTAAGTCATAGTTGTTGTATATCTTTTCTGTAACCGATTTCTTGATGAGCTTTATTATATGAGAACATAGCTTATAATTTTCTCCAATTTTCTTGGTGATTCTCTTGCTAGACTTGGAATCCAATTCGTGATTCAAAATATCTATCAACTTGATAGACTCTTCAATCAAAAACAAAAAGATCGAATCCCATTTGGGCTTTAAGGTATTGCGTTTGAAGTTGTCTATCTCGGACTCTAAGTATTCCCAACGGTCCATAAGTTTGCCGAAATCAGTATTGAGAACGGCTATAGAGGACGGAAATGAGTTATCTGACATAGCAAGAAACTCCTCTATCCTCATTGGGAGAAACCCCAACGAAACTTTCAACGGTTCAAGCCGAGACTCAAGGTTCCTGTATTCTGAGTACATGGTATCATCTTCTGGTGTAAATGTGGGGAGCAGAACCGACTTGAGCCCACTTCGAGTCTCCATCTTTGCTATGACATCCTTGAGTTCCAACACTGGAGTGACCCCCGGCTTATAATCGTGAATATTTATGCATATTTTCAAGCAGTCTTCCACTTCCTGACTTAAAGACTTTATGGTAACCAGGGTCAATTCCTCAAAATTGATGGAAACATCGACTTTTTTCTTCAAAACCAACAAGTTTCGCTTTGAATCAAGTAAAATATCGGTGATTTGTTCGAATTTACCCAATAAATGATTAAATTGAAGGTGCTTAGCATTCTCAGGTGTATCAATTACCTGCAACAATCTCAGTAATATGGACTCTATGCTTAATAAGTTCCGGTGGAGCTCGTACACACAGTCCCTCCCACCAAAATACCACTCCAACAGATCGACACCAGTGGGAATCAGGGGGAATATCCCCTGGACTTGGGTCAAATAAAGCCCTATCTCGTCCACAATCTTATTAATGCGGATAAACGTGTGGGAAGAAAGCTCCGTTTCCGACGGAATCTGAACCAACTCGTCAAAGAACGAAAATGGAGGCGGCTTCAATGTCTCCTGTAGCGGTTTCATGGCCTTCTTTGTGGATCCCAAACTTATCAATTGTGTATGTTTTGATCAAATGTCGCACCGCTCTCGCGGATTTCTCGCGACATCCATCGCATCAAATTTTCAATGGCTAAAGCTCCCAAGAAGAAGTTCTCCACGGCGCCTAGCTCCGGTAATAAGGTGGCAGCTGACAAAAACCTCAACTCTGTGTTTAAGTTCAACACGGATCTCGGGCAACATATTCTTAAAAATCCGTTAGTTGCACAGGGAATTGTGGATAAAGCCAATATTAGACCCAGCGATACGGTTCTAGAAGTTGGTCCTGGTACAGGTAACTTGACGGTCAGAATCCTTGAACAGGCCAAGAACGTTATAGCAGTGGAAATGGATCCCAGAATGGCGGCAGAACTTACCAAGCGTGTCCATGGAACTCCTCAACAGAAGAAACTTGAGATTTTACTTGGTGATTTCATGAAGACCGAATTACCATACTTTGACATTTGTATATCCAATACTCCATATCAGATTTCGTCTCCGTTGGTATTTAAGCTTCTTAACCAACCCAGACCTCCTAGGGTGTCGATTCTTATGTTCCAGAGAGAATTTGCCATGAGACTTTTGGCTAGACCAGGTGATGCTTTATACTGTAGACTTTCAGCTAACGTACAAATGTGGGCCAACGTCACTCATATCATGAAGGTGGGTAGAAATAACTTCCGTCCTCCTCCTCAGGTTGAGTCTTCTGTGGTTCGTATCGAGGTGAAGACTCCCAGACCAAATATCGACTTTAACGAATGGGATGGGCTCTTACGTATTGTGTTTGTCAGGAAGAACAAGACCATTTCGGCAGGTTTTAAGTCCAATAATGTGTTGGAGATCTTGGAGAAGAACTACAAAACGTTTTTGGCCACCTCCAACCCGGACGATGTGATGATGGTGGACTCTAAAATGCTGATGGTGGACGTGGTGAAACAGAAAATCGAACAGGTATTGGGTGAAACAGGTTACAGTGACAAGAGAGCTTCCAAGTTGGACCAAACTGACTTCTTGAAGTTATTATATGCGTTCCACCAAGTAGGAATCCATTTTGCATAGTGTATATTAATATAGGTATAGAATTTGACTCGATAATTGGATCTATTTCTAGTTCTTCTTCCTTGATTGTATCTTTACTTATACTTTCCTCTTCTTCTCTCGTGTCTCTCTATCTTCTCCTTCCTCCCTTGCTTGTATCTTTCTCTACTACTTCGCCAACACCTCCCATCTCTTCCAAATTGTCCTCTGCTATGGCCACAACTTCCCGTCTTTCCCAGAATCTATCTTCACAGAGATCAAATGCAGCTTTCTTCAAATACTTACCTCTGGCATCTCGGTTACTAGAAATTGCCCATTCCAAGAAAGATGCCCCAGTACGAACATAGAATCCTCTAAGGGTTTCAAATGGTTTAGGGTGTGGTAACCATGGTCTAGGATCTGGGAACTCTTCTTCCTCTTCCGTTTCATCCTCTTCCTCTTCTTCAGCTATTTCTTCTTCTTCTTCCTCCTCCTCTTCCTCCTCCTTTTCTTCTTCTTCGTCTTCATCGTCGTCTTCATCATCCTCTTCGTCGTCATCTGAGCCAACGTACTCTTCTTCAAGCTCTTTCAAATTCTCCCAGAACACCTTCACACCATCCAACTTTCCTAAGTCAATGGCGTAGAATGAATCCAAGCAGAACTCTCTTTCATCTTTCTCGAAAATACCTCCGAATATATAGTAAGTATCGTCCACGACACAAGTGGCAGGATTGAATCTTGGGTGGGGGAGTTGATTTACAACTGGGTACTCCACTTTGTCGTCATTCTCCTCTTCTTCCTCTTCCAATGCTTTCAACTTCTCGATCTCCGACACTTCGTCGTCGTCGTCATTCAAGTTGGCCTTGGCCAAAATAGAATTTAAAATCTCTTCAAGGTCTTCGTCCCTCGATTTCTCTTTGACTTGGACTTGCTTTTGTTTTCTTTGAGGTTTCAAGGACATGTTGTACCATCTGTTGGACTCAATGTGGTATGAGTAAAGGTTGTTGTAGAACTCTGACTCAAGTTGTTCTTCGCTTTCATCATAATCATAAACACCCCCAAACATGATTCCTCTGTTTTTATGGTACACCAAAGAACATCCAACTCTTGGAGATGGGTTGAAACCTTGCTTTCTTCTACGTTCAAATCGTACAGCTTTGGGATCACTCTTCATTTTAAGGGTCCAGATGTCGGTAAGAATTTTTCCCTTTTGCTGGCCCTTTTTGGCCTTCACTTTACAGTATCCACCATAGATGATGGCTCCTTCGGCGCATGGAATCAACGAGTGACCGGAACGAGCGTCAGGAATGATATGGGTAGGTGGAAACTCCACCTGGGTCCATTTATAGTCCGTGACATCAAAAAGCCATAAATCATTAAGATAAGTTGTACTGGCTCCCAAATCTCTAAATCCACCGTGTAAGATGATATAGTTTTTCCAACATGTCATTCTGTGGCCTGAACGAGCAGAAGGGCCCTTTTTCTTGTCTAATTTACTCCATTCCTTGGTTTCTCCGTCAAGAATCCATGTATCACCATAATGGTAGAATGTCGATTGTTTAGGCGACGAAAACTCTCCTCCGAACATCAAAACAATCCCTGATGGATGAGCACACATAGCGTGGGACGATCTGGGTAATGGGGCATTCTTTGACGTAATCTTCCGCCATGTATCGTTGTCAATACTATAAGTATATAGATCATTATAGAAATGAGACGAACCTCCTTCGGTGTGTTCCCCTCCAAAGATAATCAACTCCCGCTTGGCGGCTGGGTTGGAGACCATTGCTGGGTTAAGTCTTTTACTAGGCTTCTTTCCTACTTGAATATTTACTGCTTCAAACTCTTCCTGCTCTTTGGCAAACTGTTCGAGTATTTGATCAATATCTTCATCTTCCTCCTCTTCTCCGGTTTTTTTGGCCATTTTCTTGGATTTTTGTTCAGCCTTGGATTGACTCTTCTTCTGCTTTTCTGCAGTCCTTGCCTTTTTGGCTTCTTTGGACTTTTTATCTTTCTTAGCCATAGTGAAGAATTTTGCGATGGAAATTGAAGAAATGCGGCCACGACATTTTGCAGCTAAAACTTGGAGAAATTGGCAGGGCGGTAGAGAGGGAAGTATTGGTGTGTTGGTGGGAAAGAGTGAAGGAGGCGTCTGAAGGGATAATTAGGGGAAAGAATCCTTGTTTGGGTACAATTTCAGGAGACTTTTAGGTTTTTTTTACGTGATTTTAAGTAGATTCTGAGGTCATATGGCTCCAAATTTCTGGTAATCAGCTCTTGTCCTTCACAAACCATCATGTTCGGGTCAGCAATTGTGTATGGGCATGGTACAGACCCATATTTACACCAGTACTGATACCTGTGCCGATCTCAGTCATTCTAACTTGTCTTATACATTCATGCTATACAGATATGGTCTTCCACACATTTAAACCGTCTCCTCCCGTACTTACCAAACATCCTGGAATTTGCTTGTGCCATCTGACATCCTTCACATCTCTTTGCCAGTGAACAAACAATAACTGTGGGGGAATATCATACAATTCTTGAGTCTCTTTTCTTTGGGTTGCAATTTCTTCGTCATCTGCTTCCACAGCCAAATCCCACAACGTCACTGTGTTATCTTCAGACGACACGGCAATGATAGACTCGTCCAAAGGATTGAATGAAATTGAAGTTATAGCTGATTTGTGGAAATCATAGTGTGCAACTGGAGAAGGGTGAGTTTGACCATTGAAATTACGCAAATCCCATACTCCCCAAGTACCATCATCATGCCCTGAAGCTAATAAGTAGTTCAACTTGTCACTCCAGGAAATCACATTGACGTCGGTTTTGGAAGCACTGACAGATAACGCAGGTTTATGTTGTTTGGCTCTAGTATCCCAAATACGAACAAATCCGTCACAACCTGCAGTTGCAAACACAGTTTTTTCTCCCGTTGACCATTGGATATCTTCAATTGAGGCATCAGAAGCCTGGAAAGGGGTTTTATCTGTGGTCCAACTACTTGTGGTTCTGGTGGTGAGGTGAACTCTACCTACACAGTCACCAGTTAACAAAGCTCCAGTATTAATCAATGGAGACCAGTCTAATCCGTAACCCTCCACGTTCCCGTGATTTCTGATGGTGTGAACAGACCGTTTAGCATTCTTGGGAATGACAAAACCTGGGGTGTCAAACGCTTTAAACTGGTTCTTCAAATCATAAATTAACACTTCTCCATTTTCTTCCATCAAAGCGGTGAGATATTCCCCGGTTTCATTGGCATGGGGTGACACTCTTACTCGATTGGTTGTGCTCTTTAATGGTACTGATTCACTATCCATGACTGGATCCACATGTTCGTCGTCTTCTTCATCTTCTTCGTCTTCGTCTTCGTCTTCATCCTTGACCAATGTTTTGCCTAAGGACGACAATTTCATGGTGATGAGCTCATTATCTTTGGCACGGCCCGCTTGAGTAGCGGTAGTAACATACACGGAAGCAGGATACTTTCTTCTTTCATTTCCAAGGTTATCAGGTAAAATATCTATGGTTAAACATGGCCATGGTAAGTTCACATTGTGCAACATTTCATACACACTTGGATCAGCTTCTAACACTTCATCTGGTCCCAACGGCTTGGATTTGTGAGGAAGATAAATGTTAGATTGTTCTGGTTCCATTTCAGCTTCTTCAAGTTGTTTTTGCATGGGATCTTCTTCATTTTCTCCATCTGAGTCTATTTCTATAATTTCTCCATCACTTTCAAATTCGTCCCCATAAGGGTCTTCAAATTCTCCCATCTCGGCATCAGGGGCTTCCTCCACTACGGTTGTGGGAACATCGGTCTCTGTGGCCTTAATGGCGGTGTGGTTACCCTGTGGTAAGTCGTCAGAGGCTTGTCTTTTTGACATGGTAGTGAAAAATTTAGCGATGAGGAAAGAAATGCGATGTCGTCAGGCCATCGGGGGTTTGGCGTGTGGAGCTGGAGGAAGAGGGAAATGTCGTTTACCGCCTAGGAGCCAATCAGCGGAGTCCATTCAGGGAGTTTTGTTGTGCTGCTGTGCCAAATTGGCTTCAAACAACATTTTTAGTGCCCTGCAAAACTCCAACAGAATGTCGCATGTACGACATCTCGCGATTCTTATCTACCACAACAATGGAAAGGAAAGCATTTCTAGACCAGGAGCCGCCGCCAGGTTACGTGGCGGGGGTTGGCAGAGGCGCTACGGGGTTTGTGACCAGCGCTGACTCGGGCGGGCTCCGTTCCTCGAGGCTTTTTGATGTTCTGGAGGACGAGAACGACACGCCAGACGAATCAGGTTTGTTGGCCAAAAGGACGAAAGAGGATGAAGAAGCGGACGCAGTTTACGAACAGATCGAAAAACGACTCAATCTGAGGCGGAAAGATGTGAAGAAAGTTGAGAAAGTGGAAACAAACCAGATTCTGGACCAATTCACCGATCTAAAGAGAGACTTGACCAAAGTCAGTACTGAGGATTGGGCCAATTTGCCTGAATCAGCGGACCTTACTAGAAGAAATAAACGATTGCGGCTTTTGGAGCAACTGAGACAACGGTTCTATGCCACACCGGATAACATTATAGCTTCCCAGACAGGAAAGAAGTATCTGAGTCTCACACAAGACGAGAAAGCAGGCGGTGAATTGACGTCTATAGATGAAACAGAGATTGATATTGATGAACAGCTCGCTGATATCCAGAAGAATAGGGCCATTTTGGCATCTCTTCGAAGGTCGGAGCCAAATAAAGCCAGTTCGTGGGTAGCATCAGCCAGACTAGAAGTACAAGCTAAGAACTTCACTTTGGCCCGGAAACTCATTAGTGAAGGAACTTCGAAAAACCCATATAATGAAGACATATGGCTGGAAAGTATAAAGATCCATCGGAATTCTGTGGACGGGGCAAAACTAGCAAGAGTGGTTGCTGCTGATGCTCTCCGTTATAACACCAAAAGCGAAACCTTATGGATTCTAGCAAGTGAATGTGAGCTAGATTTAGGATCCAAGAAGAGGGTGCTAATGAAAGGAATTGAATTCTTGCCCACTAATGTCAAGTTATGGGAAAAAATGATAGAAGTGGAAGAACAACAGAAAGACCTTGAAAATACACAGGAAAATGTTGAAGACCTAAAAAAGATATTGGGAAAGGTTGTCCAGTTGTGTCCATCCCATTGGTTGTTCTGGCAAAAGCTTATTGAGCTCAGTGAGTATGAAGAGGCCAAGACATACATAAACCAGGCTAGAAAAGCTTTAAACAGTCATGAAGTTTGGGTATGTGCTATAAAACTTGAGGAAAGATACAACAAATCCATTACTGGAGAGAAGCTAACATCCATGTTAGCGAAGGCCATAAAACTGGTGGATATCAGCCAGGATAAATGGTTTGAAGAAGCCATTAAGGCTGAAAATGAAGGGTGTGTTCTCTCTTGTAAGGCCATTGTTTCGAATGCGGTAGATTTGGATACCAGTACGAAAGATGAAACCTTAAATGACCTTGAATACTACTTTTCTTTGGCCCAAAAGTACCAGGATCATCCAGAAGTGTGTAATTTTGTTTATGAATCAGTCACAGAGAAATTCCCTCATAACATAAATACCTGGATACGGTTTTTCAAGGCTTACAAACAAGCAAATTCAGAGATTTCTGGTCTTTACAAATACTACATCAGGGCTATAGATTCAAACAAAGATCAATACCTTTTTAGACTCATGTATGCCAAAGATTTATGGAAATTAGGAAACGACGTTGCTGCTGCAAGAAAAGTCTTGGATGCTGCTTTGAAAGAACTTTCAGATGTAGAAGATGTCTGGCATGCCAAGATCAAATTTGAAGTCAAAACTAAAAATTTAAGTGATGCTTTTGAAGTGTCACAGAAGATGATTGAACAAATTCCTTCTGTGTCTTCCAGGGTGTGGTACAAGCATGTGCATCTCTTAAGATATAGGAACCTAGAAACGCCTTCTGACGACTATAAGGACAATATTTTGAAAGTTTTGGACACGGCAATGGACCATTTTCCAGAAGAAGAAAAACTTCACCTTCAAAAAGTGCAGATTTTGTTGGACTTAAACCAACAAGAAGAAGCTCAGGAAGCAGCCTCAATCGGTACGAACTTACTTCCCAACTCAGTTAAGTTATGGTTAATATTGGCACATATCTATCAACTAAAAGGTATTGTTATAAGGGCTAGATCGGTACTAGATACGGGTCTCTTAAAAAATCCCAACAGTGAAGAACTCTGGGTGGCTAAAATTGAACTTGAACGAAGCAATAATGATCTCATTGGTGCTAGGCAAATATGTAACAAGGCTCTACGTATCTTACCTAGGTCGACGGGTGTTTGGCTCCAATACTTATCATTAATCCCCAAAATGTCAGCAAGAAAGAATGGATTTCTTGATGCCCTCAAATCAACCGATAATTCCCCAATAATACTCTACAATATTGGGGTTTATTTCTGGACAGATGGGAAGATGAGCAAGGCAAAATCGTGGTTTGAACGGGCTTTGGCAGCAGACAGCTACAATGGAGATATATGGGCCTGGATGTGTGAATTTGAGGCACAGCATGGCTCTGAGGAAGAACTTCAAAAGCATATTGAGCTGTTCACAAAAGTTGGTGATGATGTTAATAGAGGATCTGTGTGGAACAAAGTCAACAAACAGGTTAAAAACCTTGTCAAAGAACCGAAGGAGATATTAGAGATTGTCAGAAAACAAGTTAGAAGTCCAGTATCCAGGAATTAGTGGGCAATGTATAATAAAGTTATAGCTTGACTGTATATTAATGAAAGAAAAACTAATCATAATCCTATTTACACATTCAATACATACCTCTGGTATAACTTGATGTTCAATGCACTCAATATACAACTGACCTGCTCCTTGTCGTTCCACTCTTCAACCAATTCTCCACATAATGTCTTGAATTCATAATTACCATATGCCTTGAGGCTTTTTGTACTTAAATCCAACATTATATATGAATTTTTCAACTCTGAAGTACTATAACGGCTTATTAATTTAATTTTGTTGCTGAGTTCATTTGGATTTATGGATCCTTCTACAAATTCGATGGTGAATCCAAAGAACTTGGAAATATTGGTAAGAATATCTCTTGCTCTTTTGGTGAAGCTTTCCTTCAATCGAGTATTTCTCTTCACCAAGTCGTCGAACTTCTTCTGCAAGTTTGTGTTATCTATTTCTTGTCTTTCGAAAACAGCTCGTGGAATTGTGACAATCAGCGAATCATCGTGGACATATTTCAGGATAAGAGCGTCATTCTCGTTTCTTAGTCCATCCAAAATGTCTTGCTTAATAAGCTGGTCATTTGCAAATGGATTGGATTTTAGTTGAAGAACATGAAGTTGTTTCTTTTTTGACTCTATTGTGGTAATACTCTTTATTTGACTCTCTAGATGAGATATTTGAAGCATGAGTTCCCTAATTTTAGCTTGAAGTTTGGTATTTTCTGATTGAATGGCAGAATTTTCGATTTCTGATCTTCTTCTATACACTTCGTCAATTTTGGGTCTCTTGTTTCCAATTGTAGCCGAGTCAGACGATCTTGCTTCCTTTTTGGATAATTTTTCCCGCAAATCCTTGATTTCTTTCTTGTACTCATCTACCAACTTTTCCAAGTTAGTCAAGTACTCATCTGTGCTTTTTTGTACTGCTTCTTTCTGGTTCTGAAGATGTATTTTCTCCATTTTAGACAAAGAATTCCTTAAGAATTCAATCTCTTTTGTTGATAACTTGAGTTCATTGTTCAACTTCTGGATAGTTTCTTCTTTAGCAACAGTTTCCTGTCTAAGATTCTCTATTGTAGGCTGTAAAACATCATTCAATTGGTACTCTATTTCTATGAAGTTGGTCTTGTATTCATTCAATTCGATGACACATTGCTTATATTTGTCATTCAAGACCAAATTTTCATTCTTCATCGTATTGTACAGGCTAATCAACAGACTAGTGGTGTTTTCTGTTTTAGTAGGTCCCGTACCGTCTTTGGAATCAAATACCTCCAAAAACCTAGAATATTTTGATTCTAACTCAAGCTTTTCTATCTCTAACTGCCCATACTTCTGTTTCAAGTCTTCAAAGTCTTTTAAGTTGTTACTCAAACTCAAATTTTTCTGTTTCAAAAGTTCATTGGATGTCTTGTTCTGGAGGAGTTTATCAAGCTTAAGTTGCAATTGATTATTAATTCTCTGTAAGCTTACATTCTTCATGTGTAAATTCTCGTTAAATTGCAGTAAATCGTTCAGTTTGGAGTTCTTGGCGAAATCTTCCAATTTCTTTATAAGTTCATCATTATACTTTAAAAGTTGGTTATTCTCGTCCTCTAAATTGCTTAAACGATCTTCTAGCTGTTCGTTAATCTCCACAGTATATTCCAAATCAGATTTGGCCTTTTGGTACTTCGTGTTGAGCTTGTAAATATGATCATCTACATCATCTAATTCCCTCTGTAAATTACCATTATCTTTCTGGACCTCTTCAAGTTCTTTTTGTAGGTTTTCGACTTTCAAATCCGCCACTTGTTGGGAATTGGCCTTTAATGACTTCATCGACTCTCTTTCCTTGTAGAGAAACTGTATATCATCTTCAAGCTTATGAATCTTGGTATTCTTATCTTGTATTAGCCTCTCATACTTATCTATCGAACTCCTATTTGTCTCCTTCAAAACAGTGTTTTCCGTCTGAAAACTCGTCACCTGGTGTCGAAGATTATATATGACCTGTCGGAGATTCACCACCGTATCTTCATCGCTGGGCTGGATGGATTTTAGCGGGGACGAAGTGTTAAGCATTGGTAAACAATTTTCCTAGTTCGCGTTGTCTCAAATACCGCGACCGCACCGCGACACCCGCCCCAAAAGCCTCCCTGACCCCCGCGAGCCCCATCGCCATCCCACCACACCTGGCCCGGGTGATTTCTCACCCTCATTTATCTAACTTGCTTGTGATCATGTCCAAAATGTACGTATTGAAAGTCCATTTGTGGTTCAATTACTAATCAAATAGTCCAAGGAATTTCAAGCTCTTAGAAGAGTTGGAGAAAGGTGAAAAAGGCTTAAGCGCCGAGTCCATTTCTTATGGGTTAAGTAATCAAGAAGATATAACCATGACTAACTGGAATGGAACCATTTTGGGACCTCCTCATTCCACCCACGAGAATCGAATTTACTCCTTGACCATTGTTTGTGACAAGAACTATCCTGAAGAGCCACCCAAGGTCCGATTTGTGTCGAAAATCAACCTCCCCTGTGTGGATACCGACGGAACGGTGATTATCTCCAAATTCGATACGTTGAATAATTGGAAGAGAAGTTACTCCATGGAAACGGTTTTGTTGGAATTGAGAAAATCCATGGCGTTGCCTGCCAATAAGAAGCTTACCCAGCCTCCTGAAGGAAGCACTTATGAGTAGAGGAATAAGTAGGTCATTATACATATCTAGCACTAACTACACACTCTCCAATGCACTCTGATCTCCCACTCTCCCTCTGGTGTTTGTCACTGACAGTCACCTTGTATCCCACTCACTCTCTCTGTGTCCCAGCCTCCCACTCTCCCCCCTTATAACTCATCCCCCAATAACTTCTTCAAGTCTTTATCTGCCTGGAGAAATTCTTTCACCAAATCTTGGTACTGGCCCCCATGCAAAACAACCTTATTGGTCGACTCATCTGTCACTTCAATGTTAACCCAGCGATCCACCGTCTGCTTCTTACCATCTTGTATCACCGTCGTAGGCATAAGACACCTCTTAAACTCTCTTTTAAATGGGAGACAAATCACTTTCGGCACCTGGTTTGGGAACGAAAGTTTGAATGTACACTCGTTCTGAACTATAGATTTGTGTTGACAATCTTCGTTAATCCTATCCCCGTACTTACTCATCACTTCAAACCGGTCATATACCGGGGTTGGTGGAGCCATTTTCAACTATAATTTGGTGATAAAAAGTTGCAAATTTTGCGAAATTTGCAGATTTAAGTATACAAGAGATAATCAAGTGGACGGTCATAAAATACGTGTATTAACATCTTACATCGATTCCCTTTCTTTTTTCACTTTCTCTCAATTCAAACATAACTTGAGTGGCAGCAAAAAGAACCAACAGAGAAACCACAAAGAATCTAATTCCTTCAGATGTTTCAAAGATTTCTTGTAATAGTAAAACGGTACCATCTTTACCCAAACAGAACCCAAATAAGTTTGCTATCATCATCATCCAAATGTTAAGGACTGCCCCAACGCTACATAAATATGTAAACCACCATTCGTCTTGGTATCTCTTAAAATACATGGTTGCAAATATTTCTGGGGTTAAAAATAACACCACCAACCAACCCCAGAACAATAATTTCAACTCAATATCATGCCAGATAGCCACAAAACTGAAGACACACAAACTATTCAAGAGCCTATTGGAACGTCCACCTCCTAATGGTACATAAATGTATCTAACAATGAATCTATTGAAAGATCTATGCCAAGCTCTCCAGAATGCTAAACCAGAGTAATTATTATCCATACACCGGATCATGTTTTCTGGGGGATCAATCCCATCGATAAGGGCCCAAAGTCTGAACATTCTCCAAGGAATCAACAATTTTAACCAAATTATATTAAGGTTGAATAAACCAATCATAGAAATTTGGAATGGCGTATCACCTTGCCAGGCTTTGGCTTTAGAAACAGCCACAACGTAAATAAAATGCAAGACAAATTCCATCACCAATACACAGAATAAGAACCTTAATCCATAGATGAATGTTCTCTTGTAGTTTTTGACTGAAGGCAAGGTTTCATAAACTGACTGGTACATATAGTCATTGAAGGTTAAGATAGGACCAGCAATAAAAAGTGGAGTGTATGTCAAGTAAGAAATATAATTGAATAAAGAATATTCTTCAATTGGTAAAGGTGCTGTTAATCTTTGTCTGTCATCAAGAGCAACAAGTTTGACCTCTGACTCACCTATCTTTTTGGCTTCCAAAATCGACTGTTTACGTTCCAAGAAGTCTAAGTTGAATGAAAGCATTCTTAAAAGAGTGAAATTATAGAAAACATCCCACCTCTCAATTATACCTTTGAAGCCGTAGTCGATCATGGATATACCAAACTTGAAGTTCCGGTATTTATCGTTAATGAACAAACTGGAAATACCGTAGATCCAAGTCATATAATAAGCAGCCCTGTAATTCTTTACATATTTTCCAATGGCATAGTTGATAGCCAAATGGATCATTATTTTGAACACATTAAAACCATGGGCACCAAATAAGAACAACAAACCAAACCCAAAGTCAAATTGGGTCCGTCTTTGTAGGTTTAAACCCGCCGTGACCACTTTTCTTAAAGTTACGTGTAACACAATTAAACCCACTAACAAGGGGAAATTGTCCCTGAAAAATCGGTATTGCAGGTCAGAATTGTCGACTTTTCTACCAAATAACCACCCATTACTCAAAAGTCTCTCATAACGAGGATAATTGGGATTGGTTTCATTAGAAGCATCCATGGCGGTTTTATAAAGTAAAGGGACAAATATAACAAACACAAGTGAATACACCTTAAACTCTAAGGTTCCCCATCGGGATTTCCGATTGGCTCTCCTGATAACATTTTCCTTCTTTTGTGGATCTGATGGAGGGAATAGACGCGTATCTAATGTCTCCAATGCAAAGAATTGAAGCACCTGATTCAAGTAGTCCATAGTTAAAATGTGAGATTGCGGTGCGCACTGAAATTGGCGGAACTGTGGGAGTGAAGTGGTGGTACACGGGGAGGCTCCCGCGGTACACAGCGCGCGGAACAGAATTTTCACTCTATATTCCTGGCGATGACTGATCCAGAAAGAAGACCCAATCCAAAAGGGTGGACGCCTCCAAAAGCGCCCTATAATCCATACGATCCAAATGACATCAGGCCCCCAGAAGGGTATCCGTCGGAGTATAACATCCCCGGGGAAGCCCCATCAGGTTACTCGTCCATTCCCAAAAGTCCCACCCAATATAAGAAAGTGAATGAAACCATGAGGAAACTAAACTATACACCAAGGCCGTTAAGTGAGTTGTATCCAGGTCAATACAAAGTGCTTAGAAAGATAGATACCAATCAAAGACTCAACACGGGATCCAGGTGGTTTGGAACTTTCCTCACGAGTACTATGATAGTATATGGATTATTCTTCCATAGATGGAACGATGGCTACGAAAACATAACCAGTGACTTGTATCGGTACCGTTTAAGCTGGAAAGAACGGATGTTTTCCCTTACAGATGAAGAATATAACGATTTATACCATCCCAAGGGGAGTAACGTGCTGATAAAGGTGGTTAGAGACACAGATTATATTCCTGAAGATATCAGAAAGACCAAGGAGGGAGAATATGCTTTGAATAGACCCGCAGAGAGACACGTGTTGGAGGCCCAAAGGATCCAGCAGGAACGGGAAGAAGAGATGCTTAGAAAGTCGGACAAAAAGTGGAGTTTCTGGTCCAGATAAACCTCCAGCACCTCCACTTGCACCTCGCGAAAGTGCAATATCGCATTGTAAATAGTATGTCATCCTCTAGTCAATGGAACGACTCCCAATGGGACAAACTTGAAACGTATCTCGAACAATTCGGACCCCTAAGCGCTTCCAATGACTATTTGTATACATTACAGTTGGAATTTCTCGGTTCCTATATAAATAGTGACATGGAAACCGTACGACAAAATATAGATCATTTAATCCAGAACAAATCTTTATACTCCAAGGACTTCAATTGGGAGTCCAATAAGACCAAATTAATGAATGAGGTGGATAATATCATCTTGCTGTTTGGGCTTAAGCCCTACGAGGATCTTACCAAGCCCCCAATGACCCAAATGTCTCGGGCAGGCCCACCAGACAAGGGTTCTCCCGAGCCAGAGGTGCCGATAGAGATCAAGAAGCTACGGGACACCGCTAGATTGCGGTCTCAGCGTGGCCAGGAGCCTTACAAGCTGAGTCTGGCAGTGTCTACCGATTCCAGAGGATTCAGGAACCCTACTGCACCACCTGTGCTTAAAAGAGAAATGCCCAAATTGTCTAAGACCCAGAGAAGAATGTCTTTGGACCTCATCAACTCTCGTCCCCACTTGGCCCACCAAAGGACTTCCAGTCTTGGTAAGCCACCGCTTACGGGAACTTCAAATGTTAATGTGCTAACCAAGCCGGATCTCGAGAAGAAAGATAAAACAGTCACTTTGGTTCAGAAAACGCCAGTTGGAGGGCTGGTACCTCCTGACGACACAGATAAGAGATCGAGAAGAATCTCTCTTATGGGAGAGAATTTACCCGACTATATCAGAGACCAATTGAAGATCACAGAGCCACCAAAATTACTTAACAGAAAACAGTCTAGAATCCAAAATATTGTTGCCAACTCAGAATCATTCTACGTACACATGAAAGACAACTCAAGTGTGACTTCAGATCCATCCGATTACAATTCACCTGAACTGGACGATGATAAAGAGTATATTTCCCCTAATCTGCTCACAAAATATTATGAAATGGAAGAAGAGAATGAAGATGTAGACTTTGTGAATATTGGAGACGAAGAGAGTGAAAGTGAAGAAGAACAAGAACAAGAAGATGACGAGTATTTATTCAGAAACTAATATGCAGTTATTAATGTATAGCATTCAAAAAATACTCATATATGAATAAGGAAATAGCACTAGTGGGGGCAGTTTTCATTACACTTATACCAAATCCCTTATATAACCCCCAAACCCCTTCATTTTTAACAACCATTTTTGTGGCATTAAATACGCTTGTATGACTTAATTTCATCTGTATTCTCTTTCTGAGTGTGTCAAGTGGAAACGTTATACCTTTGGCAGTCGCTCCAGCAATAAACCCACAGAATCCTTCTATAAACGGAATATTCTGGTACCGTCTGGAGTATTCTCGAGCAACTTCATACGTCCAAAACATTATACCCATATTGGATCCTACCGATACTAAAGCAGGTCGTACTCCCAAGAAAAATCCCTTGATGTTATCCTGTTGGTATATTTGTTTTATAGTTTTCATCATAGACACTAACTCTTTGTTCTTATTAGCCACAAGCCTGGTTCGGAGGAGGTCAAAAGGATATGTCACGAGTGTACTGGTGAACCCAGCACCAGCACCCACTACTAATGAATGTGTGGACTGACTAAGTTCAAAGGAATAGCTCTCCTGAGCTGCTGTGAGAACCTGATTCAAGGCAGAATACAGCGTAAATTGAACGGCTCCGTAAAGGATATACATGATTTCCGCCGGGACATTGCCCTTCCACAACCCTCGAAGCCCCTCGTTCTTTAAAATGATCTTTAGCGTAGAATTAATCGTTGATTTATTCGGATTCAATTGTTGTCTTATCTTTATTGTATCTAACGGAGCAGTGATGGCCCTGAAAAGTTAGTAAAAATTGGATGTTTCATACAAGTAAAACATACCTTGAGATACCTCCCGACACAGAACCGGCAATTACAGATTCTAATGCTGACACCTGAGCTCCTTTCCGGAGATGGTCTTGTCTGGACATGAAAATAGGGTATACTAAGGAAGAATTTCGGAGTTCGCGTTGGGGTGTTTTTGGGTCTTTTCTTTTAGATGAGTATGCGCTTACGGTTCACTAAGGGATTCAGGAGCCCGTTGGATGGTTAGATTGCTGAAACCACACTGAGCGGCGTATAGGTGGCTTGTAGATGGAGCATAGTAGTTTTATAGAGGATTATACCATCATAGTATCGCATATATTGGTATTTATTGGGAATAGGCTGCAAGAACTTCACGGAGGATATCAGGATACCACCGTTGGGCCACATCCTGGTGGCTCTTGATTCTGTTCCGGAATACATAATGACCAACAGGTTGGTCCAAATCAGGGGTAAATTGAAATCCTGTATCAACTGCCCAGTTTTTAATTTTTTCATCTCTTTGCTCTTTTAAATCAATAATATCTTGAGGAATACTGCCCAAAACAGACTTCCGGGCATCCAAATCAATGGTTTGAAAGAATGGAATTGATAATCGAGTGCCAGAACCTGGCTCGGGGATCATCACCCGGTGAATAGTGGCTTTACATACTCCTTGAGTGATGGCCTCGAGGGTCTGGCCCACATTCACCACCAAAGTCCCGGGAATATTGGGAACTGTCACCCAATGGCCCTGGAAATTTTGTACCTGTAAGCTATTAGAGTGATCGGTTGCCTGGTAAATGTACGTGATTAGATCCGAGTCTCTGTGGGGTCCACAACCCTGACCGGTAGAATGATCATCCTTAAGAACATTGGACTTGGAGTTCGATTGGGTGAGCTGTGATGAATCAGGATAAGCAATTATCTTCATCTTTGTCTGCTGATTTGGCTTGAAGTACGAATCCATCGAATTTGGGGGAATTTCAAGTGCTTCACACACCAAGTGTCTGAAGTAGGTAGAAAGTTTATTCATTTTATCAATATGATGGAGGACTACCGGTTTGAATTCGGGCACCAACTGATCATCTGGCCATTCATTAGGCCCTTCAATGTTCCTATAGATCGGCTCGTCGGGGCCTGGTGCTGGGAGCTCGTTGGCTAGGTCTATTTGCTCTCTCCAGTCGGTATGAGAGCTGGTGATTTCATTAGCTAGCCGGTTATACCCTAGAAAATGAGGATTATTAAGCATAGAACACCTATCCTTAACCTCCTGTGGAAGACTAAAGAACTTAACCGATTCCGTCTTGATCTGTTGGAGTTCTTCATTTGTGGGGCCCAAGTCCTCGTAATTTTTTAGGAGAAGAAACCCAACTTCAATTAAAGCATACCGTAATTCCTCAAGAAACTGAGTCTTTGTATCGCCCGTGGACTGAGCCAAGTCTATGATGGGGATTTCACTGAAAGACATCAAGGAGAAACAATTGGACAAAGTTGGACAAGTGGAGATGAGGTGATGAGCCACAGTTGATAAGCGATAAGCACTTGACGTGCCGGAGCCCGAAGATGGGGAAACTGATTTTGTGTATGCTGGAATTGTCCCGAAACGCTAAACTGATATGATAGATCATATAGGGCTTGGTAAAATGGGTAGGTGAAATAGTAGAATACTTTGGGTAGGCACACACCCTCTTATCAAGGTTTCGGAGTTGGAGGTTCAAAGTGCTTGATTTGTTCTGCTTGAACCTCTGACTAGGCCAAATGCGCTGTTTGTGTACTTCTGTTAGTATTACTATATGTTTGTGTCCCCATCTATGCTTTTGCCCACTCTTCTTTACGCTTCCCCTCCTCTCTGTTCCCGCCCCAGCGCTCGCCCAGACCTCGTGCCACGCCTCGCCGCACCAATTGTCGTCGGTCGTAGGCAAAATTCGCCTCGCGGTGGCCAAATTCCCAGTGGAGTTTCCAAATTTTTCAACATGAATCTCGTGGATAATCCAGCAGTTATTGGTACAGAACTACTTGTTCCTAAGCCACTACTTGCTAGACCATATATTTGGCCATTTAAGATTATATATCCCCTTTTTTTCCAGGTTTATTTGAATCATTATGATACTTATATCAAAGGAAAAGAATGGACTTTCGTATACTTGATCACAATAATTTCCCTTAATATGTTATTTTGGTTGATGCCTTTTTGGAATATTGGAATTAACACTTCTTTCAACTATTCCAAGGTCGACTCTATTGACCAGGCTCATTACATTAAGGTGGATCCTGCTCCAAATTCGGGTGTGGGAGAAATTTGTACTATTAACAGAGAGACTTTCCACGATGGTGAGAAGCAAATCAGCTTTTTGTATCAAAAGAGACGTCATTTGCTCCACCCAGACACAGGTAAGTTCAGCCCTCCTCAATATGAGATTGATACCTTACCAAAATTGTCAGTTTTCCAGTCTGCAACTGGTTTGAAAGGAGATTTGGAAAAGCTTACTAGAAATTATGGACTTAATAAGTTTGATATTCCTCTTCCAACTTTCTTGGAACTTTTTAAGGAACATGCCGTGGCTCCTTTCTTTGTTTTCCAAGTGTTTTGTGTTGCTTTGTGGTGTATGGATGAACAGTGGTATTATTCCTTATTTTCATTATTCATGCTTGTTTCATTCGAAATGACAACTGTGTTCCAAAGAAGAACTACTATGAGTGAATTCCAAAGTATGGGAATCAAGCCTTACCCTATTTTTGCCCACAGAGATGGAAAATGGGTCAAGATTCAAACTGACGAGCTTTTACCAGGTGATTTGGTCAGTTTAACCAGAACCAGCGAAGATTCGGCCTTACCTTGTGACTTGTTATTAGTGGATGGTTCAGTTATTGTTAATGAAGCTATGTTATCCGGGGAATCAACTCCTTTGTTAAAAGAATCCATCAAATTAAGACCTAGTAATGAAGAAATTCAGCCGGAAGGATTTGATAAAAATTCATTGCTCCATGGTGGTACTATGGCTTTACAAGTAACGAAGCCAGAGTCACCTATTGTTCCATTGGCTCCAGATAATGGTGGTCTTGCCTACGTCATCAAAACTGGGTTTGAAACTTCCCAAGGGTCCTTGGTTCGTACTATGATTTACTCCAGTGAAAGAGTTGATGTTGGTAACAAAGAATCTTTCTTCTTTATTTTATTCCTTTTGGTATTCGCCATTGCTGCTTCCTGGTACGTTTGGGTTGAAGGTACTAGAATGGGAAGAATTCAAAGTAAGTTGATTTTGGATTGTATTATTGTCATCACTTCGGTTGTTCCTCCTGAATTACCTATGGAGCTTACTATGGCTGTCAACAGTTCTTTGGCAGCTTTACAAAAGTATTACGTTTATTGTACTGAACCTTTCAGAATTCCTTTGGCAGGTAGAATCGATGTTTGTTGTTTCGATAAAACCGGTACTCTTACTGCTGAAGATTTAGTTTTTGAAGGTTTGGCTGGTTTTAACCCTAATGATATTCACCATCTTTATAATTGTGACGAAGCTCCTGAAGTTACCAGTTTAATTTTGGGTTCTGCTCATGCTTTAGTTAAATTGGATGACGGTGAAGTTGTGGGAGATTCTATGGAACAAGCTACTTTGAAAGCTGCTAAATGGACCGTTGGTGATAAAGACGTAGTTGAAAGAAAAACTAGCAATGGAAAGTCCCAAAAGATTAAGATTCTCAGAAGATTCCAATTCTCATCTGCCTTAAAGAGATCTTCGTCCATTTCTACTGTCAATACCCTCCAAGGTAAGAATCTTGTAAGTGTTAAAGGTGCGCCTGAAACTATTAGATCAATGATTACTGAATTACCTGCCAACTATGAAGAAATCTATAAATCATTCACTAGATCTGGTTCAAGAGTTTTAGCTCTTGGTTATAAGTACATCGAAACCAGTACAAATGTAACTAAAATCCAGAGAGAAGCTGTTGAGTCCAATCTTGTTTTTGGAGGTTTCATTATCTTCCACTGTCCATTGAAAGATGATGCAATCCAAACAATTGAAATGCTTAACGAATCTTCTCATAGATGTATTATGATTACTGGTGATAACCCATTAACTGCATGTCACGTCGCTAAAGAGGTTAAGATTACTGAAAAAGATACTTTGATTTTAGATGCTCCAGAAGATTACCATGATGCTAAGGGTCATGAATTGGTCTGGAGAAGCATTGATGAGCTGGTTATTATTCCAGTCAAATCATCGGATAAATTGGACTTGGCTTTATTCAAAAAGTACGATATCTGTATTACTGGTTATGCTTTGAACTATCTTGAATCCCACGAACAGCTTTTGGATCTTCTTAAACACACCTGGGTGTATGCTAGAGTTTCTCCAGCACAAAAAGAATTCCTTTTGAACTCCCTCAAAGATGCCGGATACAAGACACTTATGTGTGGTGATGGAACCAATGACGTGGGTGCCTTGAAACAAGCCCATATCGGTGTGGCTCTTTTGAATGGGACCGAAGAAGGATTGAAAAAGATTGCTGAAAACCGTAAAATTGATGCTACTGTTAAAATCTACGAGAAGCAAGTGGTAATGTTCCAAAACTGGAATAGACCTCCCCCACCTGCTCCTTTGATTATTGCTCATTTGTACCCTCCAGGACCTTCTAATCCTAAGTACTTAGAAGCTATGCACAAGAAGGGTATTGAAATTACACCAGAAATGGAAAAGACTGTTGAATTAGCCATGAAAGCTGGTAAAACCATTAAAATTGATAAGACTGAAGCCACTGGTAAAGGTGGATTATCTGATGCATTTTTAGGTGCTTTGAACGAAGCTGAAGAAGATGACGAAGCACCAACCTTAAAATTAGGAGATGCTTCAGTTGCGGCTCCATTCACCTCCAAGTTGTCTAACGTTTCAACCGTCACCCATATTATTCGTCAAGGTAGATGTGCTTTGGTTGCTACTATCCAAATGTACAAAATCTTGGCATTAAATTGTTTGATTTCTGCCTACAGTTTGTCTGTTTTATACTTGGCAGGTATCAAATTTGGTGACGGTCAAGCCACTGTATCTGGTATTCTTTTATCTGTGTGTTTCTTGTCTATTTCAAGAGGAAAACCATTAGAAAAGCTTAGTAAAGAAAGACCACAAGATGGTATTTTCAATAAGTATATTATGGGATCAATCTTGGGTCAATTTGCTATTCATATCGTTACTTTGGTGTATATTACCAGAGAAATCTACATTCTTGAACCAAGAGAGCCACAAATCGATTTAGAAAAGGAATTCAGTCCTTCTTTGTTGAACACAGGTATGTTCTTACTTCAATTGGCCCAACAGGTTTCCACATTTGCCGTGAACTATCAAGGTGAACCATTCAAGGAAAGAATTAGTCAAAACAAAGGTATGTACTATGGGTTATTAGGAGTTGCCGGTTTAGCTTTAGCAGGTTCTACTGAATTCATGCCAGAATTGAATGAAGCAATGCAATTTGTCAAAATGTCTCCTGTTTTCAAGACTAAGTTGACCGGAGCCATTTTGATTGATTTGAGTTTCACATGGGGTGTGGAGATTGTTTTGAAATACTTATACATGAATTCTGAAGCTGCTGACATAGCCATAAGAGATTGAGTCTGATTTATAGAATAATATGAGTTCGTATTACACACTTCTGTCTTATCTCTTAAAAATATTTGATTGGGTATGAAATATAAAAGCCTAGTTGATCAACAACACTAATAAATAACTGAAGATACTTCCAGCAGCCAACCCCACGCTCAAGAAAACGGTGGTGAATCCTCCAGCTGCTTCTTTCTCTTCGTCTGTATCACAGAAATCACCAACTATCATGAAACTAGAAGTGCATAGCTGGCCATTGGATAATCCAAATATGAATTGCAACATAAGATACCACAGGTCAGATTCTATCATGGCACTCAGTTCCCCCAGGGACGTATATGGATGAATGTTACATGTCAAGAACAACGGAATGAAAATTAATCTTGCCAAAGCATATGTGATCAATGTCTTTGGATTCTTGATAAGAAACCGAGAGTTTGGTGTTCCACAGAAGATTCTTCCAAGCAAATCACCTAAATTCCAGATCAAGTACACAAAAGGGATGAATATATCCCGTTTAAAGAACCTGAACGAGCTTCCGTAGTTGACAGACTCCACGGTGGATGCAAAAACGGGAAAAATAAGGGTAATTCCAAATGTGAAGAATATAGTGAGAACAATGTACTTCAACTTAGACCACAACACTTTGAAAGGAACATGGGTCTTTTGTATTGGCTCCTCAAAAGGACTCTCCAGTTCTGGTTCCGTATCTCCCTCCAAACTATAATCATTGTCTAAGCTTACATATTGGTTATTGAGACTATTAACCCAGTTAAGAAGCCCCATGGACACTATTGAAATCAAACTAGCAGTGATATAATAAACAAACACCCCATAATCCTTATCCAACAGAGTTTCATTGTCTACAACTCTTACCTTCTCTCCTACCACCAAAATGGATAAAATCAACGCTATCAGAGGTAAAACCCCCGCTACCGCCTGTCCTACCATCACCGCATTAGCATAAACGCCTCCAAGAACATTGACCGTCGCCATGGTTCCATTCTGCGCCAAGCACGTGGCAACCGACGACAAAAATACCATCATCATCAACAACACAAAGAATACCTGGTCGTCCATATCGATAAACCGGTACGAAACACACGATATCGCCATAAACACAAAGATAAACACCGTCATACTCAACCCACTATTGATTCGAACCGTGTAATTAACCCCCTTTTGCTTTTGTGACAAGTAATAGTTGAATACCGTCGAAGTAACCGTCGAAACACTCATCATGGTGGAAGAATAGATCTTTATGAGAGTCACAGAATGCTGAAATCTTTGGCCGTAGTACGCCAGCGCCGAAAGGAAGCAGTTCCAGGGCCAAAGTAGCGACACACCAATAATCAGGAATGTCACATACCGGAGCTGAGCCGCTGTAAGCTCCCACGAGCCGACCTTTAAAATGGGGGCTTCAGTCATAAAGAATTCTGGAGTGTAAACGCGTATAAACTGTGGACGTGTGTGTACCAGAGATAACTGATAAGAGTCATAAATCGTACATTAGGAGGTGAATGGGTCGGCGTTGTGGGCCAGTTCGATGGCCTGATCCGACTCCTTGACGAGACGTATCAAGTCGTTTTCAATTTTAAAAAAAATCCGTGAAATGAAGTAGTTTGGCTCCTGGAGCGGAAGTCTGAGAGGGCTTTCATCCCCCAACCAGTAATTGGGATCCATTTGACCTGGGTGGCCGTCTTCAAGAAGTTTGATAAGCTTCTTCCACTCGTCGTGTTTGTACTCGATGGACGGCACCAGGATGGTGTCTTCGATCACGGGTTTTAGCTGGTTCACAAAGTCAAGAATATTGACAAGATCGTTTCTTTGGGCCTTTATACGGGCTTCCAACGTTGATGGAGCATTACTAGTGTCCTGGCTACTAGATGGTTCTATTTGCTGCTCTATCAGACATGTTTCTGAGAGGATATCAGATCTGAGTTCTCGGTTAATTGACTCAATGCTAGTTAAATCGTCCGGTAAATGGGGCCTTAGTACTTCGGTAGACACAAAGATTCCCTTGATTCTATTCTTAATCTCCTTCAACTCCTCCGGTCCAACTTTGGAATCAAACAACGTATCACCAAGATTGGAAATTAAAATAGTCATAAGAGGAACAGCTGAAATCGCCCAAGAAATGAAGAATACTCTTCCCAAAGGACTTTGGGGTGAAAAATCACCATACCCAATGGTTATAAGACAAAGAAAGCAAAAGTAAGCGGCATTAAAATACAGCCAGCCCTCGGTAAATTTGAACACCAAAGCACCAATTAACCAAAATGTACAAAATATCATTACCGTAATAGCTAAACCAATAGACTCTTGTTCTAGAAGTGATTTGTGTTCAATTCTTCTGATAATGTTGAAAGAATCATGGGCACTGATCTTTAGTTTGTGCTTTTCTATCAATTTTAAACACTTTTTCCTTTCTACTTCCATTCTATGCCATAGAACTACAGGACGGTTTGTATTATGAGATACCTGTCTGATCATAGCTACAATCAACCCCATCAATATGACCCCCACAAGGGAAAATATTAATATAAATGCTTTGGCGCCTGAAGATTTGGGTAAAATGTCTCCCAATCCAATGGTTAGGACTGAAACCACACAATAATATAAAGCTCCACCATATCCTACTTGAATAATCAACCTATCACATGCACAAGCACCAATGACCAACCAAATAGCCAAACATGTAGTATATATCATCAAATTCCGTTCTTTCTTGTTTAAGTTCAAAATAGGAGGGTATTTCCCAATTAAATGGCCCACTAAATTCATAGACATGGTACAAGTACACAAAAAATAGAAGCCTATGGTGAATACAGATAACCAATGGCCTTCGGACCGACCATATTCGTCCCCCATATACTCGCAATTAAGGATTATTATCCCAACCAAAAGCAAAATACTAGCCAAAGTCCAGCAAAAAATAGATGTTATTTGGGCCACAAGATATGTTTTGGGACTCAGAAAATTCACCACCAAAGAGCTATTACCGATAATTCCAAACACAAGACTAAGTGAATTGAGTACTCGTACTCCCGTTGGATCAGATATGATCTGTTTTGTAGCGGCGTCTATTCTCCACGATTCTGCGAGGCCAATACTGGAGATCATATTGGCTAAAGGACCCAAACAAGACGATAAAAGTGGGAAGTAAGTGGATACCACGAACCAAAAAAGGAACCTCTTGTCTCCTGGTTGTACATTCAATGTGGCAATAGTTGAAACAGGTGCATCAAGCATCATTTCAAATGAAAGTGGAGGGATGAGCTTCTCTTGTTCATTAAGATTATGGTAGTTGTAGCCCGATTTAAGGAGTGGAAGAACGTTGTCTGATCGTATTAGGTTACCTGTAACCGCTCTCCCTCTGGAATTCACCAATTTGGTTCGATCTAGAGCCTCTAGCGACTCTTTAATTGCGTCTGGCATGTTTATTCTATTTACAATTATTGATGGAAATGCGACATTGCTGGTCTCGTGACGGGACCCACGGACTCACTTCCACGTGTGTAGGGACATTGGGACAATTGTAGTCATTCATGAAGTATTGGTACTTAAATCTGCTCCACGTCTTGTGGAAGTTGGTTGTTGGGGTTCAAAACATACTTTCTGAGTAAATTTTTTTTCACACTGGGGTTCAAATCCTGGAGTGGTTTCTTCGATACCTGGCCCAAGATTCTGTCTCTTGTGTCGGCGTACTTGTCACTCATTAATTTGTCCAATATATCCTTGATATACGTCTCTCTGTACTCACCTAAGGTCATTTCGTCTTTGTTAATCTTCAAGTCCAATACAGGTTCATTTGTAGGCCACGATTTAATGTCGTATTTGGTCTTTATGTAGTTGATTTGTTCGATTAATGCAGCCTTATCAGCTTCAGGGTCATTCTGATACACATTGGCAATCTTATCCAAGATCTTTAAATCTTCTATCTTGGTGACAACTTGATCCAATTTATTTCTTCTGTCGATAAATTCTTGAACGTAGTGCTTTTCTTCTTCCGCCACTCTCTCTTTGGCAACTTGTTCGTATAACTCGAACTTTTGACCTTTGTTCACCTTTATTTCCGCCACGGCAAAGTACTTTCTAGGGGAAATCTTGTCTATGGCTTCTATTCTGACAATATCTCCTTCTTTGCAGAGATTTCCTTCGTCATGCACAAGATAATCTTTCTTTTTGAGAACATCTTTGTGCACAAGCTTATCATACACCTTAGACTGGACTCTGACCTTAACGGTCTTTTGCATTTTTCCCTGGGAAACTACGAGTCCTATAAAATTCTGTCTGGCCATTGAAAAATTTGATAGTAAAATATTTTTGATCGCACAAGTATAGTGAGAGAGTTACCCGGAATTTTCACGTTCTATAGTCTATTTATTCAATTCAGCTAAAGTTGTAGCAAATTTTTGTAAGAGAACTTTGTTTTCTTGTTCCGTACCAATGGAAACTCTCAAAGCTCCGGTACAATTCAACTCTTTACCTCTAAATCTGACCACTACTTGTTCTTCAGTAGCCAATTTTGTATATAATTTATTGGCTATTTCATTAGATGGTTGTCCATTCTTGTCAAGAATCTCTACAAGTAAGAAGTTTGAGTCTTGACCACCGAGATTCTTGCCTACGCCATCTATTTCCATCAATCCTTGGAGAACTTTGGCTCTTTCTTCCAGGATTTTCTCGACATAAGTCTTCATTGTGGATAATCCAGTACTGGTGGCTCTAATGGCCACTTCAGATGTCAAGGAGGAGATATTGTAAGGATATTTCATGGAGTTAAGGTAAAGGGAAAGAGTTTGTGGAGCATATGTGATACCCAATCTGATACCTGCAAGACCAAACGATTTGGATAAGGTTTGAAGAACCACCAAATTTTCATACTGATTTACCAAAGTACTCATAGATTCACTAAACTCTCCATCTCCTTCGGTGAAATCAATATACGCTTCATCTACAACCACCAACACATCTTTCAGTTCAAGCTTGGCGAGTAAATCAATAATCAATTCAACTCTAATCAACTTTCCAGTGGGATTACCAGGAGAAGTTAAATAAATAAGTCTGATATCAGAATCAGCGTAAACGTGCTTCACAACGTTTTCCACGTCAACTTGAAAGTCTGGGAAGGAAAGCGGGACCTTAACCATCTCCACATCGTTCATAGTGGCACAAATGTTATACATCCCATAAGTTGGAGGACAAATCAATAACTTATGCTTGGAAGGAGTACACACACACCGTAACAACAAATCTATACTTTCATCCGATCCCACACCAAGACAAAGATTATCTATAGACAACGGCTTAGACTTCAAAAGTCTATTTGGCTTCGAATTTCTGAACTTGATGATGTTCTGCTTCAATTCGTGCTGGTGGGGATCTGGATAACGGTTCAACTCCAATTGTTTTTCAAGGCCTGAAACTTCATCCAAAGCAGGTCCGTGAGTGTTTTCATTAGCGTCTAGAAGAATTCCTTCCTTGAAGTCGTCACGGGCACATCTATAAGGCTCTAGACCCCAAATATTGGGTCTAATTATGTTTTTCCACTGAACCATAATGATAATTTTTAGTATGACTCTTTTCTGAGATATGAAAAAACGGGCGTGTACGAGGCCAAGATTTTGCAGCCGGAGAGGACAGATAAGGGTTTAATTTATCATTACACATTAATACACTTGGGGGACGTTACGGGGGACAAGAATCGAACCTGAGACTTGGATCTTAGTTTTCTATAAGGTCGAAGCATACTTTTCAAAATTGATTTTGGTAAGGAATCACCCGATCTGGTACTGGTTTTGGTATTTGTTCTTGATACTTCCTGGGAATGGGCTAGGGTGTTGATTATACTCTGGCTCCTGGATCTATAGCCCTCGGGTATAGCCCCAAAACTCTCTGGGGAGAGGCTTTCTTCGCTCTCCACCTCGTGGATCCCTGGGAAGCACTGGTCGTCCGGTCTGTGGGTGCCAGGAGAAAAGATTTCATTCTCCAACGTGGCACTGGGGGTGGGGGTGGGGGTGGGCCTTAGGTGGCTTAGTAACGACTTTATGGATTTCATTCTGGATGGCTTTGTGTTGTTTTGACAATAAGTTGGATAATCTTTTCCGTTCAGGTTATTAAATATTAATTCCGAGAGTGGTACGATATTCTTGTCACTCTTTCTTCTACTGAAAATATTGGATATTTTCTCGCCTTTGAAGGACCGGGAAGGCGATTTGAGGCTCCAGGCGCTTATTAGCATGGGCTTGTTGATGTCTGGGCCAACCCATTCTGTGCTGTGGCTTGCTGGTTGGTGGGTCTTGGCTTCTGCCAAATTGCAGCCATTTTTTGCAATCTCCTGATTTGGTGAAAAGACGTGTGTATCCCAATTCCATGACCTGAATAAGTCCGTTGGGAGGTATTTTGTGGGAACAGGTGGTTGGACAGGTGGTGATCTTGAAGACGTGGGAGGTGAGTCTGGGGGAACTGGTGATGGGTCTGGGATTGGGGTGAAAAGGGGTAGGAAGCTTACTGAAGTGTTCAAATTCTCTTTCTCGTGTGTGTGCACATCCTTTTGTATATCTAACATACTAACAGAAAAGCCTTTTCTTCTGTCTTTCCTTCTAAAAAGTGTATTCTGGCTGTCATGTGTAGACTGGGGGTATAACAGTTCCGAATCATGGGTTTTAGCTGGTATAAGACTGATCATACTCCGATTCGCAGCCAAACTTTCAAAATAACTGACTAATTCTTGTACCAAAGACTTCTGAGACTCAGTTTCGCCGGACACAAAAGACACCTGGTCAAACATATCACTTTCCATAGCTGCTAGTATCAATTGAGTCTGTTCTAACCAAAATTATCTTGATTTTAATTCGTCCAAAAACTCTCTTAGTGTACAGTTTTTGCAACTTTGTGCCGCGAAGTTTTCCAAAATTATCAAATCTCGCCAGGTGTCATGGAATTTGCTTTATCCTATCAACCAAAAGATAAGAAGCTTGTACTTTCCGAACAAGCCGAAGCGTTTGAGCCAGCGCTTAAATTAGATGTGGACCAATTAAACACGTTAGTAAGTGAAATAATAAGAAATGGATCAGATGTTCCCCCAATTGCCAGTTTAGAGAATTTCAATCAAGATATCAGTAAACTTGTGAAAAAACTATATGAAGGAGGTGTAGCTGCATTTAAGAAGGAGAAATATGAAGATTCCGTTAAACAATTTAGTATTGGAATAGAAATGATTTGTAGGAGGAATAAATTCGAAGCTTTTCAAGGTACTTTACAAGAATTAAGTATGTTTTTAATGTCTAGAGCTGATGCTAATTTGAAAACAAAAGATTATTTGGCAGCTTTTAATGATGTGGATATGTTACTTTCCATGCAAATGGTTAGTCCTGACAATTTTTTAAGAAGAGGAGTTGCTAATTACTTTCTTGGAAATTATGAAGATGCCAGAGCTGATTATCAAAGAGGATTGTGTCTTGCTCCAGGAAATCTCAGATTACAAGCCGAGTTGGAAATATGCTTGGACAAGATCTTAGAAGAAAACGGTGACTATTTATAATGAATTACTTACCCTAGTGGGAATATATCTGAATTTCCAGACAAATCTGTTTATTGGTACGTGCTTGGCGATGTGCCCCTGTTTGGGCCCGTGGTCCCGTTTCCGATGGCCCCTATGGCCTCGTCAATTGTCTCTCCAGTTCTCTCTGTCCCGTCTGTGATGTTTTCTGTCCCTCCACCAGTCCTCTGTCCCCCACCTTTACGCCCCCACGCTTGTCGCGCTTCTATTTCTTCACTTATATTATACCACACCAAATAACCTAATATAAACACATGAACGAAGTGGTGGATCTAACCCTGGACGTAGATCTGGATTCCGGCTACCAGACTGCTGATAATACCGAAATTTCGGCGCAAAACGACCACATTTTAACCCCAAAATCCAACGATTCACAAATGCTACACGCTCAAGAGAACAGTGAGCCACTAGCTTTGCCTGACCTGGTAAGCGCTCTGGAAGGCTCCGACGATGACTTGATTGAAGTGGACCCCCAGGAGGCCCAGAAGATGGCGGTGTTCAAGAAGGAGCCACGGTTTAGGCCGGCGCCTGTACCTCACTTTGGAGAGAATACTGATAAGATACGGGCCTTAGAAGCCCAACTACAAGACAGAAACGCTTTTCTGGATCACATAGACCGTCAGATGGAAGATTTGAAAAGAAGGCAGATTTCAAACAGGATTGTGGCTGATAGAACCCGTCGAACTATGATAGAAGCTGGTGATGACGCATCAGAAAAGGTGAAACACCAAAAGTTTCTTGAGGAATGCATGGAGCTGATCCGTAAATCCGATGTCGAGATACGTATCCTTCAGAAACGACGCCACCAATTGGAACAGTTGATACTCTCGGAAAAGGCGGAGCTCTCTAGGCTTCAGTCTATAAACAGGCAAGAAGAATTGAGGACCACATATAGACTTGATAATTCTTTATTACTGATGCCAGCTGATCCAACATTCGGGGGTATCAAACCTGATCCGCATCCTTACATTGAGACCTCTGGCCAACTGGGGTTTACCAGGTTCCCTCAGCCCTTGGCACAAGGGCCTCATGTTAGTGAAGGAGTTAATGATTTCGTCCCCAACCCGGCAGGGTACACGAGCCCGAATACCAGCTTGGAGATTGTTCAACAAAGAAACTATCCAGCATATTACATGACGGGCACTGATGAAGCGGCTCACATAGCAGATCTTCTAGACAACATTCAGGCAGAAGAAGTAGCAGAAGAAGGATTGCCAGTGACGCCAGTAGAAATGAGAATTAACCTTTATAAGCATCAAAGAATGGGACTCAATTGGCTTCTTAGAATGGAAGACTCATCAACAAAAGGAGGAGTTTTAGCTGATGATATGGGTCTCGGTAAAACTGTCCAAGCTATAGCCCTAATGTTGGCCCATAAATCACAAGACCCCGGCCGTAAAACGACCCTTATTGTGGCTCCAGTTTCACTTCTACGTCAATGGAGTAATGAAATCACTCTACACACAAAAGTGAAGATTTCTGTTGGTATTTTCCATGGTTCCCAAAAATCAAAACTTTTCAAGACGTACCAGGACCTCCAACAATATGATGTGATTTTGACATCGTACTCAACTCTTGCGTTCGAATTTAAAAAGCATTACAAAGATCTTTTTGAGAGAAATCAAGTGAATTTCACCCAAGATATCATTCCTGATCATGGTTTGGGTGGTGATAGTTATGCTTCCCCATTTTTCACCAGAGGGTCTCATTTCTACAGAATCATCCTAGATGAAGCACAGAACATCAAGAATAGATTAACCGTAATGTCCAAAGCTGTAGCCACTTTAAGTGCTACATACCGGTTTTGTTTGACCGGGACTCCTATGCAAAATTCTATAGAGGATTTGTATCCAATAGTGAGATTCTTGAGAATCAAGCCATATCTGACTTATCACAGATTCAGATCCAAATTTTCTGTTCCATTGAAGTCCTCCGATATGCTGAGACAAAACGAAGCTATTAGCCAGCTTAGAGCATTTTTAACGGCTATTCTACTTAGAAGATCCAAGGATTCCAAGGTGGACGGTAAACCAATTCTTGAGCTCCCACCAAAACACGTTGAAGACAAATCTGTGAGTATGGATGAGGATGAATATGAGCTATATAGAGCCATTGAAACGAATTTGCAGACTAAAGCAAAGAAATTGTTCATCGACAATAGCAATTTTTCCACTTTCCTTGTGCTTTTGCTAAGATTAAGACAAGCTTGCTGTCACATATTTCTATGTGAAATGGGGAATGTTGGGAGATTAGAGGAGTATAGATTGGATCATTGGGAGAGTTTGTTACGTGAAGTGGAACTGTTGAGTCCTGAAAAAGTAGACAAGATACGAGCAGAATTAGGAGACCTTACTAAAACTGATGACGATGACGATGACAGTGATTTGGAGATTATAGACACGAGTTTCCATGAACTCCAGAACCAATCCAGTGGTAATATTAAACCTGAAATGCAAAGCGTCGACGAGAACGATATGAAAATGGATGCGTCAGAAAATAGCATCCAAGACATCAAGTCGGCAATAAATGAAAAGGAAGAAGCAGATGATTCAGGAGTATTCACGTGTCCACTCTGCTTTATCACGTATACATTTGATGCAGCAATCGGATTTCCTTGTGACCACAAGATCTGTGAAGATTGCATTGATTCTTTTATCACAGATAACACTGTAGGAGATCAAGTGGTCAAATGTCATGAATGTGCTACAACTTTTAAAACAAAGAAATTGATAGATTATAAAATATTCCTGCTCAAACACATACAGAAGCGGAGCAAAGGGTCAATTAACCTTTATATCCAGGAGAACTTTTCCGGTAAGCTTTCATCAACTGAAAAGATTAAGAAGCTCATAAGCAAGCACCAAGGTTTTACATACTCCACCAAGATGGAGGAAGCTTTGAAGTTGATCAAGCACATATTCGAAAAATTCCCAGGAGAAAAGATCATCTTATTTTCCCAGTTTGCCAGTTACTTTGATCTTTTGAAGATTATGTTCAACAAAGAGCAAATTTCCACCTTAAGATATGACGGTTCAATGTCATTAGAGCAAAAAGATCGTACCGTGAAGGAATTTTATCAAAACCCCAGGTATAAAGTGATGTTAACATCTTTAAAAGCGGGTAACGTTGGGTTAACGCTTAATTGTGCTTCTCATGTTATTATCATGGACCCATTTTGGAATCCATACGTGGAAGAACAAGCAATGGATAGAGCCCATAGAATTGGACAGACCAGAGATGTCTATGTCTATAGAATTTTGATTTCTGATACAGTCGAAGAAAGAATTATCAAGTTGCAGGACAAAAAGAAAGCTTTGATTGGATCTGCCTTGGATGAAAGTGGTATGCAATCTGTCAGTAGATTAAGCAGACAAGACTTGAGATATTTGTTTGGATTTGGCCCACAGCCAGGGCAACTGCAACTGCCACAACCAGGACTGTCTGGACAGCATGTAGCACAAGTACATGTTTCCAGGGCTTAATATATATAGAGTGTATAAGTTTGTAATTTAGTAGTATATGTACAATAGAAGTATCGGATTATTATACAACGTTTTCATCCCAAATTTAAGTCTTAAGCTTACTTACTTTTCTCTGATTCTCCTCCCAAACCTCTTCCTTCACCAATTCAGTCTCATAACACAATTCCAAAACCATCAAATTTTCAAAATTCTGGCCGTACTTGGATAAAGACTTACACAAATATATTATTTGAAGAATAAGACCATCCAAGCTTTCTTCTTCAATCTCGGGGATCCATTTCTTCAATTCAGCTACTAAATTGTATCCTAAGTTTTTGACAAACTGTCCGATTAAAAGGTTATCCTCTTTCTCGCTGGACTCCAAGTTTAATGAGTGATTTAATATCATATAGAACATGGACAATGAATGATATATCTCACTTCTGTATACTTCAATGAATCTCTTCAAGTAGGTGAACTTATTGAATTTGAGCAAAGGCTCTAATGTAGAAAGTTCATTGATAATATATTTGTACCGGGAGTTGAAATAAACTATCTTTAAGAACCTAGTCTTTTCCTCTGAGTTAGTGGCTTTGATGATATCTGATCCGTCAATGTCCACCAAGTTCAACTTGTTCAATATATTGAAGATTTTTATCAAATTGTTCTGCTTTAAGTTGGTGTTAAGAAGCTTTATAAGGTTTTTAATCATGATATTCAACTCCGTCTTAATTTGTTCGTAAATTTTATAGAAAATGGAGATTTGAGGGAATCGTACGATCAAGTTCTTCGAAAGTATGGATATTTCTAATGCTTCCTGATAGTTTCCCTGGAGTATACAAATTTTGCACAACGTAGGAAGCTCAAGCAAATCAAGAATAGAATCAATGTGAGTAAGAATAGAACTGTTCACATCAATTGAGTTCATTATGGGATCATTTATAATGACATCAAACCGCTTTTCCTCTTTAAATACCTTTAAAATATCGTTTACTTCGTGTTTCATCTCCGTAGTTATGGTGCTGTTGATGTGTTTGAGGCTCTGGCTCACGTCGATGATCAAGTCTCGATTCGTGTTGGTTATAGATGCCAACTTCTTGTCTGTGAGACGCTGAAGCTCGTCCAATTCAGCGATTTCTTCCGTTAGGGTCTTCTCGTGTTTGGTAGACGTGGTCGTATAGGCGTCTGTGGATAGAAGATCCTCGTTTACAAGAAGCTCCTGAACATATTTCTGTGACTTGGCCCTAAGCGCTTCATTGGACTCCACAAGACTCCTAAACTGGTCGTCTAGGCCCGATATTAACGTTTCTAGAAGAATATTCAGCATACAAAAGTGAGAAAATCTGAGAACCTGTCACTTACAGAAATCCACCCAAACACCACCCCTCCAAAAAAACAGCCATAACCGCTATTTATTGTCTAAAAATCCCACCAGAACTCTCCCAGCCCCTTCACCTCCTCCTCCTCTCCCCATGGCCCCAGCCAATCCCCCAGCCCGTCGTATCAGCCCGGGGCGTGCGTCCACCGTCGCACATATAATTCTCAACATTCCAATTCTCCCTATAATTATGGAAGGATTATTCTTCAATATTGACTACGGATACGTAGAAGGAGTCGTAAGAGGATACCGTAATGGGCTTCTTGTATCCAACCAGTATTTGAATCTCACCCAATGTGATAATCTTGATGATCTTAAGCTCCAATTATCGTCGACTGATTATGGGAACTTTTTGGCCCAGTATAATGGACCATTGTCTACTTCAGTTATTAGAGATAACTTATCGAAGAAACTCTATCAACAGTTCAACTACCTTAAACAACAATCATCTGGGAGATTGGCCAAGTATCTTGACTATATTAGTTATGGGTATATGATAGATAATATAGCCTTAATGATTACAGGTACGATTCATGAAAGAGATAGAAGTGAAATTTTGGCCAAATGTCATCCGTTGGGATGGTTTGACACTTTGCCTACGCTTAGTGTAGCCACCGATATTGAGAGTTTATATAATATTGTGTTGGTGGATACTCCTTTAGCTCCTTTCTTTAAAGACTGTTTGTCGGCAGATGACTTAGACGACTTGAATATTGAAATCATCAGAAATAAACTTTATAAGAACTACTTGGAGAGCTTCATTGAGTTTGTTGAAAAGGAGTTTGGGTCTCCCGATAAAGAAATCATGTTGAAATTATTGAATTTTGAGAGTGATAAGAGAGTGATTAATATTTCGTTAAATTCCATCAGTAACAGTGAATTAACCACCGAGGATAAATTGGCTTTGTTCCCTCAACACGGATTATTGTACCCAACCAATCACAATCAATTGGCTAACGTGGATGATATCGAACAATTAAAAACAATTATCGGATCAGTTGGTGAATATAAAGAATTGTTCAACGACCAACAAGAAGGATCTAAGAACTTGGAAGATTGGTTCTACTTATTAGAAATGCAATACTGTAAGAATGCTTTCACCCAACAGTTTACTTTAAGTACTATCTGGGCCTGGTTAAGAAGTAAGGAACAAGAAATCAGAAACATCACCTGGATAGCCGAGTGCATTGCCCAAAACCAGAAGAATAGAATCGAGAATTACATCAGTGTGTACTAATCCTCATGGACATATATTGACTATATACGCCGTTTCTCTAAGGTTTCTAAACCTCTTATAAAGGTCCTCGCACCACGCGATTTCTTTATGTCTCTAGCTGCTTCCACTCGCCATATATCCCATCTTTCGGAGGTGTTCCAGGCTGCTAGCGCCATCTCGTCCCAGGGCTTGGTTCTAGTCTCCCCAAAAGGGCTTACAGTGTACTGTGAATCGAACCGAATCCTCAATTTTCAGTGTGTTATAGATGTTTCATTATTCAGCTCCTACGAGGTGTCAGAATCCTCCAGCACTCCAACAACTCAGGATTTGCTCCTGTCACAAACGGAAATACGATTTGGGGTTGATTTGAGTCTAATAAGCTATGCTTTTGAGGCACTCGACAACAAAGACACCACCTGTTACTTGATTTATGAAGGAGAAGGCCACCCATTTGTGATTGAGTTTGAAGATAATTATATTAGTGAAAAGATCGAGTTTCTTACATTTTATGTGGATATTACGTACCCGTATGATGAAGAGGATGAGGGATTAGTGGTGGACTATGGTCAATTGGAGTTTGAACTCATATTAAAAAGTGATTTGTTGAGTAATCTCTTGCAAGACTTGCACCAAATTAACACCAAAGAGCTCTTGGTGTATTTGTCTAGGTTGCTTCCCGAGCTAAGCTTCATCTCCAATGGCCCTGTGGGTCTTTCTAAGTTTATTTATCCAAATGACAAGACGATTTTAGAAAAACTTGAAGTGTATAATAACCCAAAGTTCATTTCTAGCTTCAAATTTCAAAATTTCATCAAGATTTTCAAGTCTGTCAAGTTGTCAACGAAGTGTAAGATATTAAGAGACACATCAGGAGTTTTCTGTCTTCAATTGATTTGTAAAGAGCTGGGAAACAACTCGTATACGGGATCTTTGATAACTATAAATATGATGGAACTAGATGAAGAGGTGAATATTGCAGCTTTGGAGAATTTATTTACCGAAAATAACACGAAGAAGAGAAAGTTATCAATCACGGAGGAGAAAGCTCCTAGAGAGTTAGATGTACCATTATTCTTGTAAATAGAAACTCATTTTGTGTGTAAATTATAAATAACTAATTTTAAATGCCATTCCCAAAGTTTGTTTTAACCCTCCCACCAAATCAATATTCTTGGCTTTTACTATACCTCTTCCTAGAAATATTATCACCAAAACTAGTAATATCATGGGGGAATTGTCTTTTATCCACGCCTTAGTGAAATTTAAATTATAAAGAAGCTTCTGCTTGAGGTTGTCCATATCACTTACTCTATCCCCTGAAAGTCTTCTGACTTCTTTGGGAGCATCTGGTTCTCCATGGGCCTCTCTTATTTGCTTTAAAGATTTATACTTTAAGTCTTTCTCCATCTTTTCCTGTTGTTCTCTTTGGGCTTGCTCTCTTAATTGTCTCTGCTTATTCTTCTCCTTTTGATCCTTTTCATTAGTCTTCTCCTTCTCTAACCTGTCAATTCGGGTTAAATATTGTACTTTATCGGTTAAAAGACTGTTTTCATTAACCAAAAGTCTGGCATCTTCAAATAAATCCTGCTCAGGTAACACCTTTAATGCCAATAATTCCACCAACTTGGTGAGGTGTTTATCGTTTTTAAACGCCAATTTGGTGTATATCTTGGTGATCTTGGTGTTTGCATTACTTAAATCAAGTCCAATGTAGCATATCAAACAATAATTGTATAAAATCTCCAGAGGAATCTGGTTAATGTCTTGGTAATACTCAACAAGACTATTCAAAATCGTATCTTGCTCCAATGCTGAAACCATAGACGACTTGTCGGACTTGGTAGCCTTAAATTCATGGCCTGATTGGAGAATAAGTCCAACCTCTGTCAAATATAAGTTATAAACTTTTGTGAATAATTGTTCACTGATTACCCCAGAAGTTAAATTCTTGACCAAATTTGGGTATAAACCTTTCAAAATTTCAAACGATTTAGCAAAGTTCTTGTTCATGAAGAACTTCAATGCAAGGTTGTAGTTAGACTCTATAAGAGTGGTGGAATTAAGGGAGCTACTCATATAATCTTCCATGGTGACTGGCCGAGGAAGAAAAATGCGAGTGTGAAAGGTGGGGGAGAGAAAGTGGAGGACACAGGAGAAACGGTGGAAGGTGTGGTGGAGGTTCGGGCATACTGAAAAGAAGGGATTCTGTTGGCTCTATTTGGCTGAAATCCACAAAAACTAAAACTTGTATGATGTATCATATGGGTCGTGTCCCGATCATTTCTTCTACTGGTTCTACCAATAACTGTTGTAGTATCCGTTATGTGTGTGTAAATATGTTCGTATATGCATTGTGGTATCCTTTATATGTCTATAATCTACTTGTCTATGTTACATAATAATATATGGCGCCTAGAACCAAAACTCCAGTTCCAATTCCTGGAAAACACCAATATGGGATAATCAGCTGGTAATCTGGTGGAGGAATGAATGGGAAAAGGGCCATGAAAAGGTTGGCAATCAAGAAAACCACGATTAAGATATATGGTGTGGAAAATTTCTTGGTTGTTGGCGCCAATAAATGGCTAAATTCATTAGAAGTTGAGGAATTCCAACTGGAGTCGTACAATTTCAAGTAAATGAGACCTCCAGTCAAAAGAATATTGATCCAGGTACCTGGGTATATGTACAATTTAACTATGAACTCGTAAATTTCTGTGGATGGTGGAGCAATTAAGACTATGACTGTTACAAGCCAATGGAGACTCAAAGACCATTTAAACTTGGTGAATGTCTTACTGAAAGGTAATAAACCTTCCAAAGCCAATTCCTGATTCACTATAGAATGGGCGTATGATACCACCAACACATTACCGAAGTTGGAAACCGCTATAAGTAGTGGTAAGATCCTGGACGTGAGGTTCTCCCCGAAGATTTTATTGAAAAAGATCCCTGCTATCAAAACTCCACTGTCCATGATTTCATGTTTGGGTATAACCACCAAGTAACTTAATATTACGAGGAAGTAGAGAGCTGTTGTTATTAGCACCGCTAGTGGGGCTGCTCTGGTCAAGACTTTATAGGGATTCTTCACCTCATTTAGCACGTAGTTGGCGTTCTCCCAGCCTTTGAAGGAGTAAATAATCTCTAGTAATGCCACCGAGATGGAGTAATACGTCGGCTTCGACTGCTGTTCGAACACATTGGTGAAGTTGTGGGTGGACGGTAATGTGATCAAGTTTAAGTACACTAAACCACCACATAGTATGATAAGACCCAAGATAAGCACCTTAGAAACTCCAAGAAATATAAAGAAAAAGTTCGAATTATGGTGGTGGTACACGTGCAAATAACAGCAGAACGTAATACAAACCACTCCAATCAACTTCACATAAAAATCATTCATATTATCGCCCCCAGACTCCAATTGTCCGTTCACACTGTAAAGAATGTACTTTCCAAAAGCAAATGAATTTCCCGAACTAAACCCCAAAAGCACAATCTGGAAAGCATAAACCAACCCAATAAGTCTCCTATCGAAGATTCTTTGGAGGTAGTTCTTCTCTCCTCCATTCTGGATCGGTAAATTCAAAGCAAACTCAAGGTAGATAAGAATTCCACACACTATCACAAAACTTCCTAGAAGCCAAAGCAGAAGGTACAATGCCACGTTTCCCTGGCAGTACTGGAAGATGATGGAAGGTGTTGAGAAGATCCCCGTTCCTATCATCTTGTTGACTATGAGAGACATAGCCGATAGGGAGCTAATTCTGGCCATGTTTGGAGGTTTTGACAGAATCAGTTTTAGATTTGTATTCCGCGATTAGCAGATTTCACGTGATGAGATGGGGATTTGGGTGGTGGTGGCTGGGACGGTGGTTTGTGGTTGTGTGTTGGTGTGTTGGAGAGATTCTAGTAGTTATGAGTGGTTCTGGGGCCGTTTTGGGTGTGTGGCCGAGAGAAGGAAGGTTTTGGGGCATGAAGTAGAAATCTGAGAGAAGTGCAAATTTTGCAGCCAAAATCATATATATATTTGTATGGTAGAACCGGTCTACCTCTAATGTTTCATATCAACGTCGTGGTCGTAGCTTTTTCTAGCGGTTATAAGCCAGAAAATCACCCCAACAATCCCAGTTATACCCAACACCACGCACGCATAGTTCATGGTATCAGAATTGACCGGATGCATCAGGGGGAAGTTTAGCCAGATCATGATGAAACAAGCCCAGAACACAGACGCAATGTTTAACGGGACCCCCAACTTTCCTAAATTGAAGTAAGGCTTGTTAGTTTTAGGGTTAAGAATTGGTTTTAATGCCAAGGTTTCATTTTCAAGGTTATATCTTTGTTTAACATCCCAGGAGAATTTAGAGTTCAAAAGTAAGGCCACAATTGGGAAGATGTATGATAAATTAGCACACACCATAGCAGACCCCAAGACAGCATTCAAAGCGGACGAAGACCCAAACATTATGCACCCCAAAATCATACACATGGCGATGATTAAAGTCAAAGCATTTAAAGGAACCTTTAAAGTTTCGTTGACTCTACCAATGTAGTTTCCAAATGGCACACCATTGGACCTAGCAAATGACCAGAATAATCTGGAAGTGGTGGTATAGTAAAGGTACGAAGACCCAAGGAACGATAAGATTAAAACCATTACTCCAACCGTGGTTAAGGCATAAGAATCAAATGAATCATACATCAATTGTACAAACGGCTGGCCGCCAATAGGGTTGGATAAGTTTGTCATACTGGTGACACAGAACATATACACCACGGCACTTACAAAACCCAATACGGCGGCTGAAGTATTTGAAATAATCATCACCAAAGGAATTTTCTTTTCAGGATTATCAATTTCATCTGTCATGTGGCATGCACCGTCGTACAAAGTCACAGAAGCAATTGGAGGTAACAATCCAAGGAAGAATACCAACCCATCGGAGCTCCAACCAGTTTCGTTAATGAAATCACGAAACACAAATGAAGCCGATTGTTTTGGGTGGGTTTTGGCCAATAAGGTTATGAGAATGTACAACGTACCTACGTTCATCAATCCCACCAAGCAATTGGTCAAAAGCGGTAAAATTGACACCACAATATTCACCAAATAGCCACTTAACAATACACCACCATACGTCAAATATAACTGCCAATTGGTAGGAACAAATGTTGGGTTATAAACATTAACCAAAGAATAAATCAAACTGGTAGCCACCAAAGTACTACTAAAACAAGCAAATATCCAAGCAGCACAACTTAAAATCCCCACCACATAACTTAAAGCCCGTCTATAGGACTTAGGAGCCAAAACATAAGTCCAGTGGATTTGAGCAGACGAATGAGGAAATGCGCTAGCGATCTCTGCCAAACTATAACAAACAAATAAGTCAAAACTGACTGCCAAGATAAAACCATAAATTAACCCCGGAGAACCTCCAATTCCAATTACTGTACTTAAAAAAGTTCCAATCGCCAAAGGGGCACAAATTAACGAATATTGAAGAGCAGAAGTACTCCAAATACTAAATCTTTTCTCCAATTTCCCTGAAGAAATGGACTCAACTTCCACCAGAATTTGATCTTTCATAGTTGCAACAAAAGGTGAAAATTACGGACACCGGGGAGTATTATACCATTTGCGGCCCAGATTGGACGCAATCAGTTATCTACGCGCAAATCCCCAAACAGGTAATGCGCTATCAACGGCGTTAGTTTCCGAAACCTTCGGGCCAGAAGGTGGAAACGCCAGAAGTTGGAGAAGTTGAAGAAATCTGGCGATGTGGTAATGGCAATGTTGGAGAAATTTGGTGAAATCTGGAAAAGCTCGGGTTATGCACAAGAGCGGAATTTATAGTTTATTTAATCAAATTGAGCTCGGTTCCGGAACAAGAACAAATCTTATCTCGCTAGTTCTTTCACACCAAATAGGGAATCAGATCTACCACCTATCAAATCAATTCCGTTTCGTATCTCTACAGCCTTGCCGTTTTAGACCAAGTTCTTGCGTCAAATTCCGCCCTGGATTTGGCAACCCCTGGCCATAGAACCGGAATTACCATGAGACTACTCCAGATAAGGCAATTTTGGGGCGTGCGCGGGGCCCAATCCTACCCTGATACTTTGATAAGGTTTTGAAAATTTTTAAACCTTGACATATAAATTGGCCGAATCCTGGAAAAAAAGGGTCAAAAAGTATGTTTGGAAAATCTGATAATAAGTCGGATGTGGTGGTGGATATTGAGAAGAATTTAGATGGTAGTGGAGGATCTGATTCGAGTATAACACATGATGGAATTGAAGCTACCAAATTTGATGATTTTAATGACAAGTATGATAAAGAAAAGTATGGTACTACTCAAAGAAAGTTAAGTAGTAGACACGTTGCTTTGATGATTATTGGTCAGAGTATTGGATCGGGGTTATTTATTGGGTTATCTTCTCCTTTAATGACTGCTGGTTCTGTATCATTAATTACAGCCTTTTTATTCTATTCCATCTTTGCCATTTGGCCTTTGATGCAAGCGGTTGCAGAGATGTGTTCATATTTACCTATCAAGGGATCATTTTTACATTTTAGCGCCAGATGGGTTGATCCAGCCTTGGGTTTTGCTTGTACAATCATTTATTTATATACTTCATTAATGTTTATCGCTTTGGAGTCGGTTGCCTTTGCTGGTATCATTTCATTTTGGTCTGATGTGAATCCTGGGGTATGGATTACCTTGGCGTTGGTGGTGACCTTGTTATTTAACGTTTTTGGTGTCAATTGGTATGGAGAGATCGAATTTGTGTCTTCTATAACCAAGGTTTTGTTGATTGTTGGGTTAATGTTCTGTGCTTTAATCACCATGTGTGGTGGTAATCCAAAGGGAGACGCCTACGGGTTCAGAAACTGGGATAAAGGTGGAATTGTTAAGGAATATTTGGTGCTGGGTAACACCGGTAGATTTTTGGGTTGGTGGAACGTTATGGTTTACGCTGCCTGGTCTTGTGGAGGACCCGATTTATTGGGAATGATTGCTGGGGAAGTTTCTAGACCAAGAACCGTTATTCCAATGGCCGGAAGAAGAGCTTATATTAGAATCTACATTTTCTACTTGGGAGGTATTTTCTTCATGAACTCAATCTGTGCTTCTAACGACCCTGGTTTACTTGATGCCACTGCAAATGGATCAGTTGGTGCTGCTGCCAGTCCATGGGTCATTGGTATCAAATCTGTGGGAATTCACGGTTTGGATTCTTTGGTTAATGTTGTTGTTGCCTTATCTGCTTGGTCATGTGGTAACGCATTTATGTATGGAGCCACTAGAACTGCTTATTCTGCTTCTTTAGCGGGTTATTTACCAAGATTCTTCTCCAAATGTTTGAAGAACGGTTGTCCTATCTACTGTGTGGTTGGTTCTATCATGATTTCTTGTCTTGCATATTTAAGTGTTTCTAATTCTACTGGTAAAGTTTTTAACTGGTTTATTAACTTAAGTACTGGTGGTATTTTATGTACTTATCTTTGTATGTGGCTTTGTTATTTCAAATTTAAGAAAGCTCACGTTGCTCAAGGTAAGACTGAAGTTTATTTCAAACCTCCAAGATTTGTTCATCCATACATGACCTATTTTGGTTGCTTCCTTCACCTGTTAATCTTATTCTTCAATGGATTCTGGCTCTTTTTCCCAGGTCAATTCACAGTTGCCAGTTTATTCAGTTCTTATTTCGCTCCCGTGTTTATGTTTATATTATACTTCGGTTGGAAAATAATCAAGAAAACTCACATAAGAACGGACTTAGAGGCGGATATAACCACTGGTAAAGACGCCATAGACGCTGAAGAAGCTATTGATGATGAAGCCTTCCATAGTAAGCCTAGAAGAAAGGGTATATTATGGGCTTTTTACTATAAATTCTGTGATATCTGTTTCAATTAGAGATGTATAATATAATATAAGTGCTAGAGTAATGAAGATGTAGAAGTTATTGGAGTCATCAGTGATACATCCCTTTGGATCCTGGGCTACTTGTTTTATTGGGTGAAGTTGTCTCCCAGATTAGAGATTCATTAATATCATACTTTACTTGGGGACCTCAAGAACAAGTGGAAAATGGCCAGTGAACTACCTCTTCTGATGCTTTAGCTGTTATTCCCAGGCCATACTTCAAATAACAGAGATTTGGTAGAGAGCACTATTGAAGAATAAAATAGCTGCAAAAAGAGAATCTGCGCATTTTGAAAATAAAAATTAAATTCTGATTTGCAGCCACAAACATAATGAATGAAAATGACTTTGAAGAGTTGTATAATAATGTCCCACAGTTGGTAAACAATATTTGTACTTCATTTGAGGAAATTGGTACATCCAAGGCAGCTCTCCCTTCAAACTTCAGGGAAATATGTGAAATGAAAATCTTTAGATTACCGCTCAATTCCATACCTATCTCATATGAAAACCATCTACTCGTGAAAGTCTTAACAGACATAGAATTTTGGATACAGAAAAATGACAGACAAGATATTCTAGAAAAATACATCAAGTTGTTTCTCTCTTTCCCCATTGTTTCTATCAAAAGGACTTGCTTTAAGGATGGCATTGGGAATGTTGATCTCAGCTCAGTGAAGGAAATCAAATCGTACAAATCGACAACAGAAAATGGATATATTAACCAAATGGATTGGAGCATAGAAGAGAGTTTGTGCCAAGAGTTCCCAATCAAGAGAGGAATTGAGCTTTATCTACAGGAGGGTAATATACCCCAGTTCGCTTGGTGCAATATTTGTAGAAATTTGACAACCGACTTAACAAAAATAAGTTGTGAAGAGTTGGAGAGTGAATGTGCACTGGCTTTTGATCACGTAGTTATAAAACCAGTTCTAAAGCTCGTGCAGCTCATGCTAGACAAAGAAATTTCATCACCTATCCGAAAATCAGGGTATTCGGCACGGGGATTTGTTTTTAAGAAATATCCTATACAGCCAGGGAAAAGTTTATATCATTGATTTTGGGAATTCAAGAATGTGCAAGCACCCCATAAAGGAAGAGGCCCAGGAGATAGAGGAATACTTCAATAGGCCGGGGGAATTATCTTATGTTTAAGAAGTCTGAAAAACTCATGAGAGGTCCAATAAGCCTCATGCAGAATTACTTTGTTCAGCGCTTTCGATTTACAACTGGAAAATGTCAAGCTTTGATTTCTCTCTGAAAAATAGTTAAATGTATATCCATGTTATGTTTTAGATTTTGCAGATTTTGCAGCTTTTAATTAGAATGTCATTTTGCAACCTATAAAGGCGTGCCTAGCACAATTTCACCCTAAAATATTTTTTCACCGAAGCTGCTGCGTCCAACTCTAAATGTGTCGCCAAGGATCGAGATTTGGTACAAGAAACGTCAAATTGCCGATTATCAACGGCCAATTACACGTCAGATAATATCAGTACAAGCTTTTCCCCAAATTCTTGAGTTTAGTGGTGGAAATGCAAGCTGCACTTATAATGCGCTTCCAGCCGTGCATGCACCCTTGCATACTGTAATTTATTAATTCAATTTCTGGAACAATCTGGACCAATTGTCGGACCAACCAGTAAGAAAATTCGAATAAAATATAAGGTTATTGTAATCCACTTACACTTATCTCTTATCTTTTACCGCAGCAGATTCTTCCGTGAAATTTCTTGGCTGTTGTATTCCTGGCCACGAGCCCTGGTGCTCCCAAAACAGCAAGTGGTATGCGGCCGGGAGGACGAGGGTTCCAGCCCGGGGCGGCGCTACCACGAGCGGGTGCAGTGCGCAGCTGGCGTCGCATGATCGCCAGCAGAATTCTCCACCGACAAATGCCTTGCAAGGCCGTATGCAGGAGAACCAAAAAAAACCGGTAAGACAAGGATAGGGCATCGCAAGAGAATAGCCAAGGAACGGGAGATATCAGGCCACCAAGTAAGATTTGGGAGAAACCGAAATTACCACAAGATTCTACGGGCCATGTTACGGGTGTCTGTCAAATTTGACCCCGATTGGAGGTCCCAAACCAAAGTTTTCACCCCTCTTTCCCTTATCTAAAGCCTCCGTAAACCTTCCCAAGTTGCGTCCATTATTTTCTTGTGCCGGAGTATAAAAACTCCCCATAATCCACCAAAAACCCATATTTTAATGACCGACCCTGAAAAAAATGTCGACAGTCACTCATTATTGAGTCGTCATACAGAAGACTATAATCTTTCCATTGCCAGATCTAATCCAAGTGCAGTTGGAGAAACGGGACACGAATTGAAAAAAGGTTTACAGGCCAGACATGTTAGTATGATTGCCTTGGGAGGAGCTTTGGGTACTGGATTATTGATTGGTACTGGTAGCGCTTTGAAAGTTGCCGGACCAGGACCCATATTAATTTCTTATGGATTAGTGGGTTTTGTGGTGTTTTTTGTCATGGCAGCTTTGGGAGAAGTTGCTACATTTATCCCTTTGGCGGATGGTTTTACTGGTTATTGTAATAGATATGTTGATAAAGCATTAGGTTTTGCTTGTGGATACGTTTATTTGTTTAAATATTTAATTATTCCTGCCAATCAGTTGGTTGCTGGATCTTTAACCATGCAATATTGGGTTAGTTCTGATCGAGTAAACCCTGGAGTATGGATAGCGGTATTTTTGGTGATTATTTTAGCCATTAATATCTTGGGGGTTAAGGTATTTGGTGAAATTGAGTTCTGGTTGAGTTTATTGAAAGTTTTCACTTGTTTAGGGTTAATTATCTTGTTATGGTGTATTACTTTAGGAGGTAGTCCAACTAAGGAAAGAATTGGGTTCAGATACTGGAATAAACCGGGTGCTTTCTTAATTTACACCAATAGTGCCCAAAATGTTGTGATTGAAGGTTCATTGGGTAGATTTGTGTCGTTTGTTTCGGTTTTGGTGAATGCAGTTTTCGCCTATTTGGGTACTGAATTGTGTGGTATTACGTTTGCTGAATGTAGAAGACCAAGAGTTGCCATTCCAAAAGCTATCAGGTTAACTTTATACCGTATTGTTGTGTTTTACATCTTATCCATTTTATTCTTGGGTATGTGTGTTAGTCCTGCTGATCCATTATTGTTAAGTGCTTCGGGTAATACTGCCAGTGCTTCTCCATTCGTTATTGCCATCAAGAATGCCCGTATTTCTGGATTGGATCATGTGATTAATGCTTGTATCTTGTTGTTTGTGTTATCAGCTTCAAATTCTGATATGTACATTTGTTCTAGAACTATTTATGGTTTGGCAGTTGCTGGTTATGCACCAAAATTCTTCTCCAAGACCAACAGAATGGGTGTTCCTTACTACGGGGTAGCTTTATCCTTTGCGTTCTGCCTTTTGGGTTTCATGACAGTGTCTTCTTCAGCTGCTGAAGTCTTCACATATTTCGTCAATGTGGTTTCATTATGTGGTTTATTGGCATGGTGTTGTATTTTGATCATTCATATTAGATTTATGGCTGCTTGTAAAGCACAAGGACTTGAAAGATCTTCTTTGAGTTACAGATCTCCATTGCAACCTTATGGTTCTTATATTGCATTGACCATCTGTATATTAATCGTTTTGATCAAAAACTTTACCGTTTTCTTAGGTCACCCATTCCCTTACAAGACTTTCATTACTGGTTACATTGTTTTGCCAGTGTTCTTGATTATGTATGGTGGTTACAAGTTAATCAATAAGTCCAAGGCATTTGCTCCTGATGAAGTTGATTTATATACTTTCAAGGATGTTGTGGATGCTGAAGAAGAAGCATTAGCTGCTCAAGATGAAGAGGAAAAAGCCGTCAGAGCTGCTCAAGGAAATCCAAAGAATGCCAAATGGTTCTACGATACCTTCTTAGGATGGATCTTTTAATACATGTACTTTACAATTTGAATAATGCTCTCTGAATAGTTTGGCTGCAAAATATCGCTGATACAAAAATCTATTGAACTCTATAGAAGTATAACAAGGGCGAAACGAAAACACGATTTTAGTGGTCTACAAGACTCCAGAGTCTTGGGACATCTAGTCTACTTTGATTTGGACAACAACTGGTCTGTGGTCGGAGAATCTGTAGTCTCCAACACTGGTGCCATTGACCCAGTTATCAATAACATTATAAGTTTCAATTGTGGTTGGACTTCCATATTGGTTGACACCTAATGGGGCCCAAATAAAGTCAATGACGGTCTGGTTGTCACCTGGTTCGAATCCAGTGTATGTTGGTTCCTGAGAGAACTTCTGTTGAGCAGTTAATCTGGTATCACTCAATCCTTCAACTAAAGTTGTGTAAGATAAATCGGTGGAAACAGAGTTAAAATCACCCGATAAGAAAGTAGGGTAGTCGTTTGGAATCTCTGAAATCCATTGGAGGATCATGTCGGAAGAATGCTCTCTGGCTTCTTGACTTTTCTCGTCGTAATGGGTGTTCAAGTAGTTAATCTTCTTACCGGTTTTGATGTTTCTCATCTCAGTAATAGTAACAATTCTAATGTTGGAGGCATTCCAGGCTTTGGATGGAACATCTGGTGTAGGACTTAACCACTTATAGGTTCCATTAAGCAAATCCCACTCTCTGTTGTCGTAAAGAACAGCAGCATATTCACCTTTTTCCACTCCATCATCTCTTCCAACCCCAAAATATGTCCACCCGGAGGTGACGTTCTGGTCGTCGTTCAAACCGTAGATAACATCATCCAACATGAACTTCTTGATCTCCTGTAACCCAATAAGGGTTGGGCGGTTAGAAGATTGTTGCTTTAAAACATTAATCTGTCCGTACTTTCTAAGGTCCCAAGGCTGTTCGTGAGGAAAAGGTTTGGTAGCAGAAACCCTAACATTTGAACTAATAATATTAAAGTCTAAATCATCGTGTCTCTCCGCAAGAGGAGCAGCAGAACAAACAGCAAGTAAAGTAGTCAAGGCAGTTTTAAATAACATAGGAATTAATTATCCTCAAGTACAGAAATTGGACCATTTAAATACACCAAGTTTTACCATCAGGCAATTACAACGTGGTTATTTTTAACTCCCCAGCTCACAACACTTCAATGTTACTCCACGTTCTATTCTTAGTTAGATCACTTATTTAACTAAATCGAGCAAAATAATCAGGTTTCAATCCTAAACCTAAATTTGCAGCCATTCCACGTGCCGCGTAGATCAGGAACACTAACCTACGCCAAATGTCAACCGTCAGGGCATATTATATGATGATTTAGCGCTTAAAAGCCATATGATACGTAACTTGGGGTAACTTAGGGGGTCAGGAATGGTCTGGCCCATTTGCAGATCAGGGGCTGAAGGGTCAAATTGCTATTTATAACTGAAGTGAGAAACGGCTTTTGGAGTTTAAGGTTTCGGATCAACCAATATGCAGCTCTAAGCCGGGAAATCAACGTGTGTTGGATTATAATTACATTGTGGGCCACGATGACTAAACGTTTTGTGCACGAGAGCGTTGGAAGTCCGTGTCTTGTGAAATAAGCAAGTATAGCAAGGAACAGGAAAGTAGCAGGAAACAAACCAGGCCACGGGAGGTCAGAACAGGCCCAGCCCAGGTGGGAACAGGCCCAGCCCAGACACCGCCAGGGACGTCCCTAAAATAGAATAAGGTTTGACAGGATTTACACCAGAGGGCCTGGACCCTGAGTCTACAGCATTAAACAATCATTAACATCAATAAATAAATAAATAGACTATTTACGCTTCTTATCTTCTAAATCTGGTAAAGGAAGTGCCTTTACAACTAGATAAGAATTTTGGGAATTGGCAATACCAGCGTATGCATTATACCAAGCAGCAAATGCAGTAATTATACCAAATACTCCTGCAGCTTTTTGAACACCTTCTTTACCAGTAAATTCAGCAATTGCCAACAACAAGAAAGTTAATTGTAAGAAGAAAAAAATTGAAAAGAAAGCAACCGTAGATTTTAACGTTAATAACATCAAAAAGAACGTAAAGATAAACCATCCTAATAAAAATATACCAATTGCATACGCAAGTTCTTGTGGATCTTCATAAGCTGCCACAATTCCAAAACTATCAACTTGAATAGCCGCCCAAGACATCCAAAATCCTCCATAAGATGATAACCCAACTCCACCAAAGGTATTTCCCACAGCTATTTCAAACATACCTGCAATCAACTGAGTGGCTCCACCATAAAAGAACGCCAACCCAACCACAACATTAGGAATTGTCACTCCTCTGGCACCACAATTAATTAAGGATAACACAAAAGTCGTCAAGGCGAAAGCGCTTAATCCTAAAGGACCTGGATTGGCCAAGTCATTCTTGGGAGGTGGTGATAATCCTGGATTATAGGAACCTCCAAATGCCTGAACCAATTCCGACTTTAAATACCGTTCATGACCGAATTGAACGTAGTCACCTTCGGTTTTGACCTTTGTTATTTGGTGAGGAACTTCTCCTTCCGGATCAATAGCTAATTTGGTTTCAATTGGTTGTTGATTTTCGATATCTGCCATGATAATTTTGAGGAACACTTGGGATTAACCGACTATTTATAAAAACGGGAGACCCCACAACTGACTTGTATTTTGTTGGCTAAAAAATTTCTTCCACTTCGGAGTTTGAAACGTTACACAAACCCGTTTATGGGCCCCTCCGCCGCCCCCGGCCGGCTTCCGCCATACGCACCACCACCCCCCGGCCGACCCCCCGTGCCACCTCGTCCCGTACCCTCGGCAAACGGGCTGCGTAACCCGGGTCTGTGTGCAGGTGTCATCTGGGTCGGTCTTAGCTTGGTAATAGTTGCACCACTTTCTGTGGGGCAAATACGAATCGTTCAACTTTTAAGTACCGGGCGTGACTTGCAGAGGGGCTCCACTTAACCGATGGTTAACTCCACCAAAGCCGACTTTAATAAACAATGAATTGAAGATGGTTAAGTTTGTCATTGGCTAGAACCTTCGGATTTATGGTATGCGGTTACAGAGGACTTCCGGTGTTACGGTAGCCAAGAGAGAGTCACGTGGTGAGGTTAATGACGGGGTCTGGGTCTGAATGGGTCGTGCGTGGTGCATTGTGCATTGCGCGTCGTGCGCTTTCCTGGTAGTGCATTTTCCTGGTAGTGCACCGGCCAGAGAGTGCAGTAAACACCCTTGGAACCCTTTAGGCCCTTGGGACCAGGACAGCCCTACGGGACCAGGAAACATACGGACACAACAAGCCCCTCCAGAACAGGACAATTCCCGGACACCAATTCCAATACGATCCCTTGTACATAAAACCCCTTCTATTCGAACCTGTATTCAAACCTGTGCTTATAAAATCCTTCTTAACGCCTTCCCTCCTCTACCACCATTTCTCCAACCATGCTAGCCCAAACTACCTCCATTTCCACCACCATCTCTCCGCCACTTCCATCGCCAGAGCAAACCAAACAAATCCCAATAACACTGTGTGTCCCTACCACTTTCCCGAAAGTCTCATTTTGTAAACACAAATTTGCAATTAAATAACGGTAAATTTCACTAATTTAATTAACCATGGAAGAACTCTCCCAAAGTATGGAGAATGTCTCCCTAATGGAGGTCGACTCATTCAACAAGGAAAACATCACACCAATGGGCTCGCCCAAAAGATCTCCCCACAGATCGCCCGTACAAAAGGCGATTAAAATTTCCAGTAAAACACAAAGATTATCTAATGTATGTCAATTATACTTTTTAGATTACTATTGTGATAAGTTTGACTATATTATTAATCGTAAGGAAAGATCTGATCGGGTTTTACAATCTTTAAATCAACAAAATGACCTTTCAACTCAACAGAAGAATTTAGAGTGGAGAAACTATATTAGTAGAGAAAGGGCATATTTAAGGAAGAAAAGATTGAAGCCAAAACACAAGGATTTTGAGATGATTACTCAGGTAGGACAAGGTGGTTATGGACAGGTTTTCTTGGCCCGGAAGAAAGACACAAAGGAGATTTGTGCATTGAAGATTTTGAATAAGAGCTTATTGATAAAGTTAAATGAAACCAAACATGTATTAACTGAGAGGGATATTTTAACCAACACCAGATCAGACTGGTTGGTTAAGCTTTTATATGCTTTCCAGGACTCTGAAAAGGTGTTTTTAGCCATGGAGTTTGTTCCTGGTGGAGACTTTAGAACCTTGTTGAACAACACCGGATACTTGATTCCACCACATTCAAGGTTTTATATTAGTGAAATGTTCTGTGCTGTTAATGAATTACATGAATTGGGATACATTCATAGAGACTTGAAGCCTGAGAACTTTTTAATTGACTCTAAGGGTCACATTAAGTTAACTGATTTTGGTTTGGCCTCCGGTTCCATTTCGAATGAGAGAATTGAAAGTATGAAATTGAAATTGAAGAATTTCTCCAATTTGAATAACTCCAAGAACTTCAAATTCGAATTACCTTCCATCAATATTAATGAACGTCAAAAAATTTTCAGAAATTTCCAAAACCTGAACTCCAACTATGCAAATTCCATCGTTGGAAGTCCAGATTATATGGCTTTAGATGTTTTAGAAGGGGTCAATTATGACTTCACCATAGATTATTGGTCATTAGGGTGTATCTTGTTTGAAAGTCTTTGTGGATACCCTCCATTTAGTGGGTCCAAACAAGAAGAAACATATTATAACTTGAAGAACTGGGAGAAAACTTTAAGAAGACCACAAACAAAAGACGGTAGATATGTATTCAGTGATAGAACATGGCAATTGATAACGAGATTAATCACTAAGCCAAGTGCTAGATTCAAGAATTTCAATCAAATTAAGAAAATGGGATACTTTTCCGATATTAACTGGGAAACGTTAAGACAGAAAAATCCTCCTTTCACTCCTCAGTTAGACAACGAGGAAGATGCTGGTTACTTTGACGATTTCGAAGATGAAGAGTCAATGATGAAATATAAAGACGTTTTTGAAAGACAAAACTATAATGAAAAATTGTTGATGAACTCCAAGAAATTCAAAAACTCCAACTTTATTGGGTTCACTTTCAAACACAAATTGAATCCTAATAATAAATTCAATGATTTGACGATAAATCTTAACTCAAATCCTTTAGCTACTTTGTATTAATGAATAAATGTTTATGTGTTGCCAAAAATATTCTCATTTCTTACCCTACATCTGAAGCATTCCACTTCCAACGGTCATGTCGTATATTAAAGTTTCTCTACTGGTGCTAAATAACCCTTTTCCACTCACTTCCATCTGACTTTCGTGAAATTTTACACTTTGGATATGTAATTTAGTGGACCAATTTCACAGTGAGGTTTGAGACATTTTGCTTGTATATAATTGTGAGACAAGGTGTTTCACATCGGCACATTTAGGGGTCATGGAGTGTCATTTGAAACGTTAAAAAGAACACCAGGGTGTAATTCTCGTACCATTATGGTGTGATGGTGATGTTTGGCTTAGAGAACACCTCAAGAACGAAGAATTTGTGGCTTCTTGAGCGTACCACGTTTCCAGAAGAACTGAGTATTCGAGTAATGATGCCTTCAGCATGCTCCAGTTTGGTAAAGATGATTCCTGGACCTTGTAAAAACACAATTACTGTGTCTGCATCCTCATACCAGTCAGAATAGCTTACTTCCACACAAAGTCATTCCCCACCTTCTCTTCAACGAGGCCTCTGAACTCGCCAAATAACGACTCTGCTTCCTGGAATCCCCTCTGTATAACCTTCATGAGGTCTTTCTCGGTGAAGGTTCCCTTTGAGTCTATGAACACCACTTTGCTAGGCTTGCTGTCCTTGATTGAGTAGACCATCAAGTGAGACGAATCAGCTTTGATCACCTGGCCCAAATTAGGGTTTGTGGTTATTTCCTTTGGTGTTATCAGCTGGTTAAGCGCTACAAATGACTCATAAAGCAGGATGTTGGCGTCTAGCAACGCAAAATAGCAGCAGTTGATAACTTCAGCAAACTCAAGATTGAAAGTATTCAAGTCCTCCACGGTGTTTTCATAGTTATTGATGATCACATCATCAGTTTCAACCTTCAATACCTGAACCACAACCTGTATCAACTGTCTGGGATATTTGTATCTCACAATCAAGCTGGATAAGACTGATCTTAACTTATCTATCAACAAATTCTCTCTTGTGTTGCTGAGCCCAACTGACGGCCTAAAAATAATCTCTAAACTGGCGAGATTCGGGAGCTCTTGTCTGATTTTTGGCTCTATTGGTCCACTAACTGACACGAGCACTTTCGTCTTGCCATTTGTGACCTCTGCTGACCCGTCTACGTTGGGTAGAATTGAAGTATTGACTCTCATCACAGAAATTTTTTGAGATGCCGCAATTTGTCGAGTCGCACGGTGCGGGCGTCAGGCGGCTGGCGGTAGGTGACCAGCAGCGGTGGTGCCAGTTCGCGGTGTGTTTAGGTTGTCTGCGCGAAAATACAGGTCAGATGAGCTACGAGCAGGATTTGTTGAATGACTTTGAAAGCGATGGAAACGAGTCGGATGTGGGCGACACAGGTGAAGACTTCGATGTGGTGCTTGAAAGAATAATAAATTCCCCGATTTCTGTAGCGGAAAAGCTCAATTCCTTGGATATTTCCCTGATTATAGATCCTTCCACTCACTTAAGAGTAGGACAGTTGGCTTCCGTTATAAAGGGTAAAATTGCCCAATTCAATGATGAACAGTCCGATTACCTCCAGCTAATTTCCTATTCAGACTATGAGAACGATGAATATAAGTTCCTTTTGACTATAAACACGCTCATAGGGGTAGCGTATTCAGAAATGGATTTTTTATTTAACTTCATAAAACTTAAGTATAAGATTGTGTTTCCCGAGCTTGACTCCATCATTACCAATCCATCAGACTATCTTAAGGTTGTCTGTGTTGTGAAACAGGATTTGGTGGGGATACGACTGTATGAAGACCAGTTTAAAGAGTTTCTCCCCAATGATAAAATATTGGTGTTAATAATGAGCGGGCTATCGGATGCAAAGAAGTCCTTTAAGCTCTCTGACGCCGACTTTGAACCCATAGTAAAGGCATGTGATGAGTATGAAACGCTTCGAGTGCTAATTGATGATTTTTCGGCATTTATTCTGGAGAAGTTGGTCAAATTCACTCCGAATTTGTCTGCACTTCTAGGTCCTGTGACTTCTTGTCAGCTCCTAGTTCACTGTGGATCACTACAAGCGTTGAGTTTGGTACCCAGTTGTAATGTGGCGTCTTTGGGTGTAAAAGAGCTATCATCTACTGCTAAAAGACTAAATATATCAGTTCAGTTGGGCTACTTATCCCAAAACGAGCTAGTTAAATATCTCCCCCCAAACGTCCTCAAGCTGGCTTTGAGAATACTTAGTGGGAAGGTTATCTTGGCCGCTAGAGTGGACATGTCCAAGCTGGCACCCGATGGTAGCTTGGGTAAAAAGTATAGAGAAGAAGTACAAGAAAAAATCAATAAATTATTGGCTCCCCCTGGCTCTACTGGGGTCAAGCCTCTAGCAAAACCAGTGGACCAGAAGTCTAAGAAACGTGGAGGTAGAAAAGTCCGGAAAATGAAACTGAGATTCCAGTTAAGTGAATTGGCTAAAGCACAAAATAAGGTGAGATTCGGCCAGGCAGAAGAAACTTATATGGATGCTTTCGGAAGTGAAGTTGGCTTGGGAATGGCCACCGGGAAAGTCAATGTAAGCACCATCACCAAAGCCAGACCATCCAAGGCAATGGAGAAGAGATTAGAGAAGGGAGAAGATGAGAAGAAAAAGCACTTGGATCTGGTCTTCGACTAATTGTAATAAAATAAGACATTCAATCTACTCAAACACAGCTTCATGTCTCTGTACACCTCAGCAGTGTCCCGATAGTCGCCACACTGCTCCTCTACCTCCTCTACTGGATCCTATCTCTAGAATAAATCAAACTCACGTGTCTTTTACTCACATGACTTGCTGTCTCGTCTCCCTTCAAAGGCCCCAAATGCCCCAAAATCGCCCCAATTCCTCCCAAATCCAAACTCCAATCAGACCCTTCCATCCCCCTCCTCCCACACCCCTTAACTGCTCCTTATCTCCCAGTGCCGTCCCTTATCTCTGACTCACTTCTGACTCAAGTCTCGCACAGAAAATTTTTCATGGTTATAAACCTCCTTCGAGCCGTTAGAACCAGACCATATAAATTTCCCGTAAGAAGAATAATGTCTAGTCCAGTTCAAGGAATATCTGCTGCTGGTGCTGCTGCTGCTGGTGTACCAGCTGGTGCTGCCCCAGGAGCCGAAGCCAAGCCAAAAACCGCTAAAGAACTTGAGAAAGAAAGAAAGAAAGCAGAAAAGCTTGCTAAATTCAATGCTAAGAAAGCCAAACAAGCCCAAGATGCTGCTTCTAAGCCAGCAGCCAAGCCCAAGAAAGAAAAGAAACCTGTTGAGCCTGTTCCAGAATTCGTTGATAAAACAGTTGCTGGAGAGAAGAAGATTCTTGTGTCTCTTGAAGATGCAGCTTTCAAGGCGTATAACCCTAAGAACGTTGAAAGTTCATGGTACGAGTGGTGGGTCAAAGAAGGATTATTCGAGCCAGAGTTCGACTCCAATGGAGATATCAAGCCAGAAGGTCTCTTCACCATTCCTGCTCCTCCTCCAAATGTCACGGGTGCTTTACATATTGGACACGCCTTGACTGTTTCTCTTCAAGATGCGCTTATTAGATACAATAGAATGAAGGGTAAGACTGTTTTGTACATTCCAGGTTTCGATCACGCTGGTATTGCTACCCAGTCAGTCGTTGAGAAGCAGATTTGGGCCAAAGACAAGAAGACCAGACACGATTTTGGAAGAGAGAAGTTCATTGACAAGGTTTGGGAGTGGAAAGAAGAATACCACTCCCGTATTAAGACTCAATTCAAGAGATTGGGTGCCTCTTACGACTGGAACAGAGAAGCTTTCACTTTAAGTCCAGAGCTTACCAAATCTGTTAATGAAGCTTTTATCAGATTACATGAAGATGGAACCATCTATAGAGCCAACAGATTGGTGAATTGGTGTGTGAAGCTTAACACTGCCATTTCTAATTTGGAAGTAGATAATAAGACCATCACTGGTAAAACTTTGCTTCTGGTTCCTGGCTACGAAGAAAAGATCGAGTTTGGTACTTTGACGTACTTTGCTTACGAAGTTGAAGGAAGTGACGAAAAGTTGGTTGTAGCTACTACTAGACCAGAAACCATCTTTGGTGATACTGGTGTTGCTGTTCACCCAGATGATGCCAGATACAAACACTTGCACGGTAAATTTGTTAAGCACCCATTTGTTGACAGAAAGTTACCTATTGTGACTGATGCTGAAACCGTAGATATGGAGTTCGGTACTGGTGCCGTGAAGATTACGCCAGCCCATGACCAAAACGATTACAACACCGGTAAGAGAAACAACTTGGAATTCATCAACATTTACACTGATGACGGGCTCCTCAATGACCAGTGTGGACCAACTTGGGCTGGTATGAAAAGATTTGATGCCAGAACCAAGGTTATTGAAGAACTTAAGGCTAAAGGTTTGTTCGTAGAACAAAAGGACAACGAGATGACGATTCCAACATGTTCCAGATCTGGAGATATCATCGAACCACTTTTGAAACCACAATGGTGGGTCAACCAATCAAATATGGCTAAAGCTGCCATTGAAGTTGTGAAGTCTGGAGAGCTCAAGATCACACCAAAGAGCTCAGAAGCCGATTACTTCAGATGGTTGGAAAACATTCAAGATTGGTGTATTTCCAGACAGTTATGGTGGGGACACAGATGTCCTGTGTACTTCGTTGATATTGAAGGCGAATCAAACGACGAAATGGACAATGAATACTGGGTTAGTGGTAGAGATTATGAAGAGGCTTTGTCCAAAGCTACTGCTAAATTTGGAAACAAGAAATTTACTCTTAAGCAGGATGAAGATGTTTTAGATACCTGGTTCTCCTCAGGTTTATGGCCATTCTCCATTCTTGGATGGCCAGAAAAGACCGCTGATATGGAAAAATTCTTCCCAATGTCTTTATTAGAAACTGGTTGGGATATATTGTTCTTCTGGGTTACTAGAATGGTTTTACTTGGTACCAAACTTACCGGAAAGTCTCCTTTCTCTGAAGTATTCTGCCATTCTTTGGTAAGAGATTCTCAAGGACGTAAAATGTCCAAATCTTTGGGTAACGTCATTGATCCTAATGATGTTATTAGTGGTATTTCTTTAGAAGACTTACACGCAAAGCTCTTATCTGGTAACTTAGATCCAAGAGAATTGAAGAAAGCTCAAGAAGGACAAAAGATTTCTTATCCTAACGGTATTCCTGAATGTGGAACTGATGCCCTCAGATTCGCCTTATGTGCTTACACTACAGGAGGAAGAGATATCAACTTGGATATTTTGAGAGTTGAAGGTTACAGAAAGTTCTGTAACAAGATCTATCAAGCCACCAAATTCGTCTTAGGAAGATTGGGACCAGATTATAAGCCTCCTGCCACCAGTTCTTTAACTGGAAACGAGTCATTGGTCGAAAAATGGATTCTTCACAAATTGTCTGAAGCCAGTAAGACTGTTAATGAAAGTTTCGAAGTTAGAGATTTCTTTGAAGCCACTAATGCCGTTTACAACTTCTGGTATGATCTTTGTGACGTTTACATTGAAAACTCCAAAGCATTGATTCAAGATGGTACTGAATCTCAAAAGAAATCCGCTCAAGACACTTTATACACATGTATTGATGGTGCTTTGAGATTAATTCACCCATTTATGCCTTTTGTCACTGAGGAAATGTTCCAAAGACTTCCAAGAAGAGCTGGAGAAGAAATTGTATCCATCGTCAAGGCTCCTTATCCACAATACGTTGCTGAATTCGATGATGTCAAGTCCTTAGATGCCTACAATTTGATTATTGAAATCACAAAGGGTGCTAGATCCGTCTTATCTCAGTATGGAATCCTTAAAAATGGTACCATTTACGTGGAAAGTGCAAACTCTGAAATGAACCAAATCATTTCTAAACAAACTGATTCAATTGCTTCTTTAATCAAAGGTGTTGAAACTGTGAAGGTTGTTGCAAAAGCAGATGAGATTGAATCCGGTTGTGCATTACAATCTATTAATAAAGAATGTACTGTGCATGTTTTGGTTAAAGGTCAAATTGATATTGATGCCGAAATAAAGAAGGTCGAAAAGAAATTGACCAGTGCTAAAGAATTCAATAAGAAGAATGATGAAAGTATTGGTAAATTTACTGAAAAGACTAAAGAAGCTGCTAAAGAAGCTGCCTTTAAGAGAAGAGATAATTATAAAGCAGAAATTGAAGGTTACGAACAAACCATTCAAGTGTTGGAAAACCTTAAGCTTTAGAACGAATAAACTTTGGCTAGAAGCTTTCGTTATTAATACATACTATCAAATACCTTACCTCATTAGAGTTCATGTTCTCTTCGCTGTGTAACACCAGTCGACTTTCAGTGGCCAGACCACTCTCAGCCGCTCTATTCCACTTGGTTCTGGTCTCTGGGGCTGTCACTTGTGTCGTGTGCTGTAATCGTGCATGGCTAAAGCTATCTTATCGGTATATGTTTAAATCACTTTGGCTTCTTTACTCCGAACAAGCCTTTTGTTTACTTCTATGTTTCTTAAGACTCGGTCCATGTGATCCAGTATTTTGTGTCATCCTTGAGCCAAACTCTCATCATCCTTACTCTATCCTACAATTGTTCCTGGCTGCAAAGCAATAAGATTGCTTTTGTGCAAAATTCACAAGATACCACTGATAAGACACTTAATCGCCCCAAGTCCAAAATATCTCAAAATTTCTCCAAATTTCAATGCACTTTCTAGCGATAAGAAACATTTCTAAGCCAATTGTATCACCTCTACTATTCTAGAGCTTCAGCAACCATATGCCTGGCCGGCTGCAAAGAATTTCATTTACTGGACGATTTACAACTCGGATCGACATGCGTCACTATGTGCAGTCGGAATCTCTGTATACACAACCAAAGAACAATGTCGGAATTAGAGTGAAATCGCCACCATGCGCCACATCACCAAAACTCCCAAATAGCCCATTCAATTGGTGTTCAATTCACCCAAAAGAGCTGTAACGTCCCAATCTGATTCGACCACCGCCAAATTGTGTCCATTGAAGCCCGAATCTGGGCCTGAGCGTCGAACATTCCTTCCGTTCATTACCCGGAACAACATTTACCCGGACGTGTCGTCATGCTCCTCTACAAATTTCACTTGTTTAGGCCCCAATATGCAAACAATGCATCTAATTAGGTAATTGGGCTACGTTTTGTGTGATAAGTGTTCATCCCCTTTTGACACGTCGAATCCTGGGGGAACTATAAATTGAGGAGATCTCCCACTCAACTTTATCGATTATTATAATGGATTTCGTTAACAAAGGTAAAGAATTTTTAAGCTCTGAAAAAGGTAAGGAATTTACCGAAGATGCTAAGGACGCTTACAGTACTTTCAGCAAGACTGAAGGTTCTACCCAAGACAAAGCTAAAGCTGCTTACGAACAATATTCCAAAGACCAAAAGGAAGACAAGAAAGATGAAAAGAAATAAATACGTAGTAATATACTAGTGTGATTTCGACTGTTGTGTTCTCTGTACTCTATTTGTCAATTGGCGACTCAATTGACGACTCAATTGACGATTCAATTGACGGCTTAATTGACGACTCCATTGGATGTGGTTGGCGATTTGTGGAATTTGGATTTGTGGACAAAAAATTGGGTTTGTGGTTGGAAATTGAAGAACCACAAACGAAAAGTGGCCAATTCACTGAGAACAATGAGGAACCAATCCCATGTGGTACCGGTTGGGCTTTACACAATTGATCTCTGTCCGTCTGTGGTTCACCGTAGGACAACTTGTGTGGTTAAATTGGAGTTAATTAATTGATTTTGGTATGCAGGACTCGCCAAAACCAGAGAGACCACCACCAAATCGGTACTGACGTGGTTCCACATTGGATGATTCTGGTACGAGTTGGAAGGGTTGGGGTGCCCCTTCCCGTGCCAGTTTCCCCCTCCCTTGCCAATTTACCGCGACGTCTCCTTATTTCTCGCACCTACAGCTCGCAAGCTCTAACGCGTACTTTATGGACTCTCTAAAGCACCATCCCCATTTAGATGAGGCACAAATAAGACACATTGCCAAGGTGCATGACGCAGTTGATAATGTTCTAGCGCTCCACTATTCCAATCACACTGGTCTAATGACGGCCCACCAGTTATTTGCACAAGTTGCAAGTCTTCTCAATAGGCGTACCAAAATCGAGAACTTTCTTTGTGTTTTGATGGTAGACCCCCAATGTTATAAGATACTTGAGCCTACAAATGTCAAGGACTATTCTCCATGTTATGTGACCACTTTCCAGCCTATAAATCAATTCAAACTGGAGCTTCAGACTCGTAAGAGCGAGTTTCTTAGGCTTCTTAATGTGTGGATCGAGCAACACCAGCATATAGGGTACTTTGATATTCCGAAGGTGGATGAAATCATCCAGTTACAGAAGGACACTGGTGGGCAAAGCCGTTCGGGAAGCAGGTCTCCTACCAAGATAACCAAGCCTCGTTTGAGTTTGAAAAATGACTCTTCCAAGTTCTCTTTCAAGGAAAAGAAAGAATCAGATCAAAAGGCTAAGGCCAATGGACTTTCTCTATTGGAGAGAATTAAGCTCAAGGAGAAAATAAACAGTCAGAATACAGAGACGCCTGAAATGCAGCGAGAGAAATATCTCGAGGGGAAGTTGGGTGCAGTGTATGATATTATATACCAACAGCATGGGAGACAAACAGTAACGAATTTCTCCATGAACGGTCTAGTGGCTACTATAAGGGATAGTGTAGAGTATCCAATGGAGTTTGAGGAAGTGGAGGATGTTGTACGGCTTTTGGCAGAGAAATTGGGTGAAAAAGTAAAAATTGTCACGGTTGGGTCATTGAGCGTCGTCAAGGTTCGAGATTTGGATAGAGATATAGACACCGCCGCTTTATGCGACGAAGGAAAGAAGGACGATCATAGTTGATCAGTGGCCACCCCAAGTGCCAATAGAACACATTCAGAAAAATTGCTAGAGATCAAAACAAACCACCAGAAATAACCACCAGAAAACAGCTCAAAATTGGAGCTGACTGTACTAATAAATAATAGATGATAATCGAATACACGACCAAGAGTTCAAGGGCGTCTAAGAGTACTCACGTCACATTTAAAGTTCTTCATCATACTTTTTTCGCAGCCATTTGCAACCGTCAATTTGTGTTCCTTCAAAGTCTTCTCTATGAAAAAAGTGGAAGTAGGTATATCTGACTACCCAATAACCAACTGTTATTCCCATATACCTAACAAGTCTCTGTATGAAAGAAGTTCCCATACAGAAACATCCTTCATTATATCTTGATTGAGAGGCAGACAAAGACTCCCCAAACAACATAAAAACACTCCAAAAAAACATAACTCCCTTCCACTCCCTCTATGTTCCAAAATTCCACCTCCATTTCCCTCTCCTTCCCTCTCCAGCCTCGTGTCACTACAATAACCAACTACTCCTATCTTTGATGGTTGGCACACGTCTTCGCAGTCTGATAAAACTTGTCTCAGCCAAACCAGATCTTATGTCATTTTGGGACAACCACAAAGACACATTTAAATCGGTTGGAAAAAGTGCCGCCGTGGGAATTGGACGTGGAAGTGTCGCTATTTCCAAGGCGGGCTACCGCACGTACAAAAACTACGACAATAAGAAAAATGGAAGAGATCCAGGCGCTGAATCTGATCAGGTAGAATATTCTGGTTCTCCTATGCCCACCATGTCCAAAGAGCAATTGAGCAGTTTACCGCCTCCTCCTGGGCGGAATGTTCCTGCTAGAGAATATGCTCTTGGGGCTCCAACTTCAGCTCCACAGCAGCAGCCGGTCCAGACTCCTCAAACTGGGTATGGTTCCCAGCCACAGCCTCCATCAATTCAGACAGTACAACCGGCCCAGGGGCCACCACCAATTCCTGGGAGACAGATGAGTCGTCCTGCAGTGCCGCCTCCTCAGGAAGCATCTCAATCGGCCCCTTATGTTGCTCCACAGACTTATTCTCAGGCTCCAGTAGCTCAACAAGACTCTGGTTCTGAGGCACCAAAGCCTGCGAAGCCGCTTCCAGATCCAACATCGTTTGCTCCTCCTCCCATTCATAGGGCCCGGGGCTCTCCAGCTCCAGCATCGCAACTGAATGGCCTGCTGGCGCCTGTGTCTGTGGCTGGCCCTGGACCAGCCAAGCCCGCCTCAAAGCCCGTTCCAGCTTTAGATCCAAGTATTGATGTATCTAAGTTTGCCCCACCACCCCGCCCCCATGGTTCTGGTCCTGCAACACCCCCAAGTAGGACTCCAGGTACAACACCGCCTCCTCCACCCCAAAGAACCAGTTCTGCGCTGTTTCCACCACCACCACAGAGGCCCATATCACAGAGTCTGTCACCCCAAGCCACAGGACAAGTACCTCCTCCTCCTCCCAGAACTTCTAGCCCTTCCATACTGAACACCAAAGGAAAGGCGCCGCCTCCTAAGCCCAAAAAGCCTTCGATTTCAATGCCATCTGACCCTCCTCCATACCGTGAGGCAGAATCTGCCGCTAGCAATATTCTGGAATTAAATTTGAATTCACCTGTGGCATTCAAAAATGAACTTGAAGCAACCCTAGGCTCTCGGTCCAAACCAGATCCAAAGCCAAAGCCAAAGCCGGTGGCTGTAGTAGAAGCTCAGGATAAGCCCATTCTCAAGCCCAAACCAGTGATAAAACCTAAGCCGGAAGTGGCTGCCAAACCAGATGTGCTACAGAAACCAGAATTGAAGGTGAAACCAGAGATCAAACCAAAATTAGCCAAACCTGCGCCGCAGATACCTCCTAAACGGGCTTCTCCTGAACCTAAACTGGTTTCCCCAGCCCCTCCTCCACCCCCAGCTCGGAATTATACCACAGAGGCCAAGGGATCAACGCCTACCTTGGATCTATGTCTTGATTCTGGTTGGTATACAGACATTGCTCAAGTGCCACCTTCTATGAACGGCTTGAATTACACTACCTCCATGCAAATGTCGGGTGGAACAAGCACAAGATACATTAACGTCCGCTTGAAAGACCTTTCCACTATCAGGTATGAAATATCCTGGTCTAATGGACCACCGGCAGTCAAAATTATAGAATCCGTTCCTTCTCCGTTAGAACTGGCACCTAAAAAATCAGACTTGGTGGACTATAGTTCTCAGTTTGGAGAACATGTTGCAGCATGGACAGAGCACCATATGGGCCAGACGATTCTCAGAGGAGAATGTTGGGATTTGGCAAAGGAAGCACTCACCAAAGGATGTGGAAAGCATGCTTTTGTGTCGACTTATACTCACCACGGATTCCCAATTCTTGGGATTGAAGGCACAGAAAGAGGGCTTGTTTACATAAATGGAAAGCCACAGGTGGATGAGATCAGAAGAGGTGATATAATTCAATACTATGACTGCTTGTTTGTGGGCCAGAACAAAACTTTGACGGTAGGACAGCCAGATCACACCGCCATAGTCTTAGAAAAAGGAGAAGACAAACTTGTTGTGGCGGAACAAAACGTCAACGGAGTGAAAAAAGTCGTCAAGGGAGACATCACCCTAAGGGACTTAAAGAAAGGAAGAGTTGTTGTGTATAGACCGGTCCCACTGGGATTCGTTCCTGTCCTTTAAGTGGTGTTTCTATCCTCTAATATATACCTGTACTATGTCTCGCCAGCCTCTCGTCACTTCTCGCCGCGCCCGGCCCTGTGTACCGCCATCCCGTGCGCGCTCTCAAATTTATTTCCTGAGATGAGCTCTTCATGTCTGTCCCAGCTCCTGCCCTTTCCACGTACCAGGATAACTCGTTGTTCGAGTTTGACCAATATAAAAACGCTGGTAGTGACCACAAACACTTATCGCTTGACAATGTGTCACAAGAAGCCATTCCTGGCTTGGTGAGGAAGTACTATAGCATAGAAGAGACTGTGGAGTTTATACTTTCCAAAGGATCTAAGAGAGTGACGCTTCAATTTCCCGACTCCTTGGTATGTGATGCCAGCTACGTATCTCGTATGATTGAGGAAGGCTTAAAGAAAGCTAAAAGCCAGGAGACCACTCCACAAAATCCCGTTGAACAGTCTTCTGAACCTGAGGCTAAATCTTGTACAAATGGCTGCCTGAATGGGTGCCAGCCTGCTGAGCTGTCGGATGTTCCAAGCGTTTGGATCCTAGCTGACACATCCTACTCTCCTTGTTGTGTAGATGAAGTTGCTGCTGAACACGTTAAGGGTGATTTAGTAATACATTATGGAGATGCTTGTTTGAATCCAGTATCAAAGCTTCCTATTGGATACGTATTTGGGAAACCTGCCATTGATTTTGACCAGGTAGTCTCTCAATTCACTTCTCATTACGAATCTGATGCTAAGGTTGTACTTATGGCTGATTCGGCTTACACATATATCCTTGAAGAGCTATATACCAAATTGAAGGTGACTTTCCCCAATTTGGCATACGCTGACGTCCTGCAAAGCTCGTTTCCTGATGCTACCATCATTGGGTACGATCCCAAACCATCCTCCAAAAATCTTGAATTACTCAACAGATGCTTCCACGGAATAGAATCAGATAACTTAGAAGAAGACCTTATGAATTACGGGGTCTTTCACATAACGGTCCCAGAGGCCCCAAGATTACTCAAATTGACCACAGTGTTTGAATCTGTGGCCCTTTTTAACCCTGAAGACCACAAAATCAATACTGGCCCGTTTCCAAACCTCATGAGGAGGTACAAATACATGCACGTAGCACGGTCCGCTGGTACGGTAGGGCTCCTTGTCAATACCCTTTCCCTTGCTAACACTAAACTCATAGTGAACAAATTGAAAACGAAAATCACAGAAGAAGGTAAGAAACACTATATGTTTGTGGTAGGGAAACCCAATGTAGCAAAATTGGCCAATTTTGAGCCAATAGAAATCTGGTGTATTTTGGGGTGTGACCACCAGGGGATCATTGTGGATCAAACAAATGAATACTTTAAGCCTATAGTGACACCATTTGAGCTTCTCTTGGCTTTAAACCAGGAATTAACCTGGACAGGCAAGTGGGAGACTGACTATGCTAAAGTTCTCAGCACTCTTGATGAAGGAGAGGACCAGGAACAGCCACAATCAGAAGAAGAGTCAGAAGAACCTCAGTTTGACGTGGTGACTGGTAAGTATACGTCTGTGTCCCGTCCTTTAAGACAAAAACACTTGCTTATTGAGACAGAACCTCAGGCACAAACAGACTCTGAGTCCCTGGCGTTGGTGGAAAGGTTCTCCACAGATGTGGTCATCAGAGACACAGTATCTACTGCCGCCATTCAGCTCCAAAACAGGACCTGGACCGGATTAGGAAGTGATTACGTAGACGGAGAAGAGGCTGCGTTAGTAGAAGAAGGTATCAGTGGAGTGGCCAGAGGATACCAGTTCGACGTGAACAACAGAAAACAACAATAGACGCATACACGACCACAATATATAGCTATATACCAATGAAAGGTCCACAATCTGCTCCTCCAAATCTGCTCCCACCGCCGGTCTGCATCTACCGCCGGCTAAAAGCGGCTTCGCGCGTCCTCTACCGCGATGAATATTGACACCATTGCCCACACAATAACAGCACGTGTGGGGCCCATTATAGCTGTTTTCTGGGGTTTATGGTAAGTAGAATGTTTTCTGTCGACGGATCTTTACTAACTCCAGTTTTTTCGCTCCAAATCCGTTACTTTGGGGTGCCACAGCCATTTTTTCACTTGGGTATGTGTTTTCCAGCATAAACCATAGATTCAAGCTAAAATCCCTTCCCACGGTGGATAACAGTGCTGCAATTGTCACAGGAGGCTCTCGTGGCCTAGGAGAAGAGCTAGTTCGGCGCTTGGGCGTGGACAAAGTGTTTGTGGTGGATATAAATGAGCCTAGACACCAAGATCCTAAAATCGAGTTCAGGCGATGTGACGTGGGAAACAGAACCAAATATGAAGCTGTGCTCGACCAGATCCTTCAGGACTGTTCTGATGAAGGTCTTTCACTCACACACTTCATCAGTAATGCCGGAACAAGACACCACTCGTCTCTCTTACATACGGAAGACGACGCCATTGACCAAATATTCCGTATAAATACCATGTCCTACGTATGGGGGATACGAAAAGTGGTACAGCACCATCTTATTAACCCCCACAGACTAAGTATCGTCACAATCTCCTCCGTTCTAGGTTTTCTTGCCCCCAAAAATTTGACTGTGTACTCAGCTTCCAAGGCTGCTTTGACCCAGCTCCACGAGGGAATGGCCCAGGAACTCTCCAACCACCCCAGCATACGAATGCTTTTGGTGGTACCGGGACAGCTTCTGAACGGGATGTTTGATGACGTTAAACCCTCGAGGCTCTTCTTTGCTCCGCTTGTGGATCATGTTGAACTTGCAAAGGATATCATAACTAGAGTTAATAGAGGAGAGTGTGGTATGGTTTGTTTTCCCTTGTATGGGAACTTTTTGAGCCTTGTGAAGTGCTTTCCGTATATTATAGTTAAGCTTTGTCGGTGGTTTTCCGAAATGGACAAAAAAGTACAAGAATAGACAATGAACAATATTACTGCTTCTTCTTCTCTAATTCATCTTGGATTAAAGCTTTCAAGTTATCTGGGTGGAAACTGGTGAAGTTATCGAACAATTTCATAAACTCAATCTCTTTTTTCACAGTAGAACCGCCGTATGTTACTTCCACGTGGTATATAGGTTCATATTTAGGAGAATGTGTGGCAATAGTGATGGTCTTTCCATCATCATCAGTTCCAATATATTTCACATTCTTATACTTTATGGAATTAAGATACAATAAAACCCCGCTGACCGCAAAGTAAACAGCCAAAATGGCCACTGTGATGTTGAATGACTCGTCAAAAGAGAATTTCTTCTCAATTAAGAACAATCCTCCGCTAAGAGCTACCGTAATCACTCCAAGTGCAAGTTTAATATCCGTGACGGTGAATGATTCCGAAAAGCCAATGCTTCCAAGAACTTCACCAAGATTCTCATCCACTATTGTACGCAACTGAGTCACGTTACTGGCGGTTAGTATGTTCGTTTGTGGTAAAATATATGTACTTACTATAAATTGACCTTAGACATAACGTGTTGATTTGGGATAAAATTTCGCGGTTTTTCATGGCGGTGGGAATTGGGGGCTAGTGCCATGGTACCGCGACAGACTGGCTCAGGACGGGGCCGCTCGCTGGTAGTAATTATTCAGCTTACTATAGATTCTACAGAAGGTGTAAATGATCGTAAATTACTTATTGTATGCATATGTACAATTGGTTTGTGTATCCATTTAAACAGGAGCACAATTACTTGTGTACTAGTCAAACAGGAGTACAATCTTCTTCTTTTTCTTTTTCTTTCCACCCTGTTTGTCCATTTCTTCTTTGGCTCTTCTTATCATCTCTTCGGCATCCCAGTCATCTCCACTGGGATCTGTGGGTGACGTATCAGACTTCTTTATTTTAGTTCCCCATACCGTCTTCTCGTATTCGCTGGTGGAGTCATCATCTACGGCTCTTTCTGTGGAAAGAAGCGGCATCTCTACTGGCTCAGACTCCCTGTATTGTTCATATCCACCATACGACTCATAAGTCTCATACCCACTGAATTCTTCCTGGTCAAAATGTGGGTTATTCTCCCGCTCGTAGAACAACTTTGTTCGTCTCTCTTCTTCATTTTGGGCTCTTTTCTTGTCTCTATCTTCCCTTTGAAGCTTCTTCTGAGTCTTTTTGGTCCTCTTAGTCAAGTCTTCTTTGAATTGATTCCATGTTACATCACTAATGTACTCATTTTTGTACCAATTACATTGTATGAATCCAATTGACGTTCCCAAAGGTAGATGTGATAAATACTTATACTTCTTTAAAGAGTTTTCCGGTGTAAGCTCTTCGTATTGGATGTTTTCGACCTTTATCACCACGCTAGGTGGTAAATTTGCATACTCGTCTCCATAGTTCGTCTTTAATACTTTGATATCCAAAGGAGATAAAACGTACGTGGTTTGAGTATTGAAGCCTGTTTCATAATAAAAGAACGAACCGCCAGAAATATCATCATTCCTTGGGACTTGGGAGCTAGTACAGTTGTTATATCTTTCCGACCAAAACTTTACAGACTTATCTATCTCTTCCAAGGCCTTCATACTGTATTTTCCATCATCACCATAAAGCTCCTTCTCCTCTTCACAATTCTTGATTACATCCTCTCGCTCCTGTTGATACATCTTAAGCACATAGGTCAAATCACCTTTGAAAAGTCTCAGATAAGATGACAAATCGGGCTTCAGGTCTACAAATGGAAAATTATCAATTTGATAGTGGACCTCCTCCAAAACCTTCGGTACAGCAAAGAGTTTGTTATGGGGCCTCGACATTAGGCTCATTATAACATCGTCCCCTACTCTGGGTGTCTCGAATCTCTCGTCGATGTTCTTTACGAGAACTGGTTTGACTTCTTTTAACCGAATAATGCTCGTGCACAAAGGACAATCATTATATTTCTCCACCACCGCCTGGTTCTGTTTTTTCTGTGAATTTGGCACCTCCGTATCCAAGAGTGACAACAAGCACTTCAAACATATTATGTGGCCACAAGAGGTAATCATCCTTGGTGCAATCGGTTCATCAGACAAACAAATAGGACATGAGTTCCCATTGGGGACAATAATTCTCATGATATCCGTCTGTTTAACAGGGATATTAGGGTCTAGCTCTTGAGGTTTATAGTCAGCCATGTAGTCCACCACAAACTTATAGTTCAAGTTGATAAAAGACATTCCTGTCAAAGGAACTTTATATTTGTCTCCCTCAAAGGGCCTGGAAGGCCTTCTTTTTTTGGGCTTGGTCCGATTCTTGTACTCATTCAGCTCTTTATACGACTCATAGTGGATGAGGTGGTTCCCAGAAATGCCCTTTTTGTTCCTCCGGGTGTTTTTGGGGGTGTTGTTATCGATCCGGAGATCCTGAAGCTGTTGAGAGAGCTCAAATTTAGCAGCTTTTCCCATCACTTCTGAAACTTTACCTTATGAATATCTCTAGCTAATCACGTGTAGTCCTTTTGGTGCTCTGTACACAATTCACAAGTGTCTATTACCAGGTTTATAGAGCAAACTGTTTGATTTCAACCCAATAACTCACAAAAATGCTCTGTGGCAGCGTCCTCAGCCAGTTCTAAATGCTTTTGTACCGGTGGTTTTCTATTTGTGGATAACTCGTTTCTGTGTATAACTTATCCTATGTGTTTGTAACACCTATATGCTGGTCCTTTCTTGGAAGCGTACTTCTCCCACAACGTGACTACCGTAAGGAAATGTCTGCGAGGGATTTGGACGGTGTGCACACGCTGGCGCGCATAACTTCAGTTTCCTTCAAATTATCTGTAAGCATGACGAACCCCTACGAACGGCTAGAGGATTCCATGCCTCATATGCCGCCCAGCTACGCAGAAGTGGACGGGTCGCCTTACGATATGGAACAGTTTGAAGTGGACGAGCCGGTGGTGCCCCAATCGCTCTATAAAAAGCTTTCTACCCGAGTCCATAGCCTCATCAGACCTATAGCCAACATGGTGGATCCAATATATGAGGGACTCCAGTTCTTTAACACGCAATATGAGCGGTACATTTTGAAGATTGGGAACCCGCTTGTGGTGAATCGGCTTTTGTATGTGATGTTCATGGTGATGATTATTTTTTTCGTCACCAAATATAGTGTTAACGAGATAACCAACGGCAAAAGCGGAGGTTTCTTTGGAGGATCCGATAAGTTCTATGATATTCACAAACTAGAGGATGTGATAGATGACTACATCAGCCCCAAGCTCATGAAAGAGCACCTCGAGTATTTTTCCTCCATGCCTCATATTGCTGGTACTTCAGGTGATTTGGCGTTGAGTAAATATATTGAGAGTTATATGAAACAGAATGGGGTTCAGACGGTGGAAAATAATGAAATTCAAAGTTTTATCAACTATCCTGCTGCCAGTAAGAAGAAAACAAGGCTTTTGACGGCTGACGGTTCGTTCGAGGCCACTCTCAACGAAATGGATATTAACGAAATGGAATATATCGGGTACAATCCGAACGCTTTGAATACGGACTCTGAAATTGAGGGCCATATAATCTTTGGAAACCATGGTACTGCACAGGACCTCAAAAAACTCGAGGATTCGGGTGTGGAATTGAAAGATAGTATTCTTCTTATAAACTATGGGGGCTCCCTTCCAGAAGGAAACAAGGTGGAGTTGGCTAAGAAAAAGGACGTCAAGGCGATCGTATTCATTTCGAAACAATTTGAAATCAGTAAGGATGATCAAAAGGAAAAACATGGAGACATTATTCAGAGACAAAATGTTGGAAACAGCAGGTACAGTACTGGTGATATTTTAACACCAGGATGGGCATCTGAAGACGGGTATGTTAGCAGGTTACTCTGGTTTAAGTCCAAAACTACACCAAAGATTCCTAGTATTCCCATCTCGTACAATGATGGGCAGAAGTTATTAGAAAGATTAACTGGAGGGGTTAAATTTGATACCACTTTCTCTGGCACTAAGACAGATGATGCGTCTAAAAGACTCAAATTACGTGTTGGAAATAACCAAAAAGATGTTCATGAAATCTGGAACATCGTGGGCTCTATCCCAGGTAGGGAGCAAAATGACAAGAGTGTAATCATTGGGGCTGCTCGAGACTCAGCCTGCTTTGGTACCATTTCCAGCAACACGGGTACTGTGGTATTGTTGGAATTGATAAAAATATTCACTTCTATACAAAGACAATTCAACTGGACACCTGCAAGGACCATTACATTTATTTCTTTCGATGCTACAAACTACAATTTGGCAGGCCTGACGGAGTGGATCGAAGAGAAGAAAAAGCAGTTGGAAAATCAAGCTTATGTGTATATTGATTTAAGCGATGCTGTTGCAGGGGATCAATTGAGTGTTAAAGCAAACCCATTCTTGCACGAATTGATTCATGAGTGTATGAAGGATGTGGGAACAAGTGATATTCAAGTAAAAAGGAGTATAGAACAAATGTTCACTAAAAGAGACAAACCAAGTCTTAGTAAAATTCAACACAAAGACAAATCGCTTAATCTTTATGATTCGTTCAAACTCCAGAACAACGGCAAAGACAAAATTTCAAATAATCTCATCGAATCCAAAAATTATGTTCCATTCATCAACCTTTTAAATGTTCCCTCTATGGAAATCAAATTTAAAGGTAAGGATTACCCAGAACACTCATGTTATGATGACTTTTCCCACTTTGAATCATCAAAGATTGATCCAAAGATGAAAAAACATGAACAATTGGTAGACTTGATTGCGAGAATCGTCGTCAATACCGCTGAACAAGCAATAATTCCATTTAAATTCGGAGAATTTGTGGACCGTTTGAATGATTATAGGAAAGATCTTGAGAGGTACGTGAATGAAGTGTCGAAATCACAAGAAAGCAAGCCTCAAATTCATTATGATAGCCTCGTCAGCTCCCTCAATAATCTAAGATCATCTGCTTCAATATTTGATGATTGGGCAGACAGTTGGAGAAAATATATTGTTCAGTCGGATGGGGTTGAACCACCATTGCTCTCGATGCAAAGATGTAAATGGAATGAATGTTTGGTGCAATTTAACGGTGAATTTCTTTCAAAAGACATCCAGCACAGCAGGCCAGGATACCATAATTTGTTATTTGGAATTCCATACAGCGCACCACCAACAGATAATGGTGAATGGCAGTGGAATACATTCCCACTGGTAAGGGATTTAGTGGACCAAGGTGATTATGAAAAAGCACAATTCGAAGTGGATAAATTAGCAACTCTTATAGAAATAGCGTCACAGACGTTTAGTTCATGTTAGGCAGGAATATGGGTATGGAATATTATTTAAATTGTTCTTCTTTATTATCTCTCTCTTCTTTATTCACCTTTAGCGTTGAAGTAAATGGTTTTGCTTTCCGTAGCTAATGTATATTGATCCTATTGATGCATGAACCATAATTCTATACTTGCTTTAAAAGATTCAACCACGGAAGAAAATAAAAGTAAATATCGTAGTTTAATTTTTTTATGGTCACGTGACAGTCAAAACCTCTTCATAGTTGATTCTTCGCTATTTTTCCTTCAAGTTCCTCCCGGTGGCCAAGCTGGCTAAGGCGCGAGACTGTAATGGGATCACTCAAAGTAATCTTGAGATCGGGTGTTCGACTCACCCCCGGGAGAATTTTTTTAATTACCAAGATAGAAGAGTAAATGCTATATTTTCATCTTCTAATTTTTTGAAAAGGTGCACAAAAGGTTTTTATTGCTTAGTTGTTCATTTCTTACCCTCAATAACTGGAACGTGGGCGTTTATGTCTTCTGTAAATTCTAATGGTGTAGTCGCTATATACCACTTGACTTAAGATTTTATTACAAATTAATGTATTGAATAGTTCTCTGTGATGATACATTTTATCTATATGTCCTTTAAATCCCTTAAAATCGTAAATGTGTGGTGAAAAAAAATAAAATACCCAAAAATGCTAGGAAAACGAACCCTCTCAAATTCTCCCTAGGGGAATTTACTTTTTTTGTACTCCACCAAAACCTGCTCTTTTTGGTCAATTTTTTTATCAAATAATTAATTCTGAGTACCTCCATAATCCTATAGTATTTCCTTTCTGGTCCAATGAACAAGGAACGAGTTAATACCTCTGAATAAATTTCTATTTTACAAAATCTCCAAACTATTTTTTTCGCTGCAACTCGACTACTTAAAATTAGCTGCAAAAATAGGAAAATGTGAAATTTACAAAAATTAACATTTTTAATTTAAAGAGTACAAAAGAAGCTTTTAAGTTTTAAGAAAAAAACAACCAGATGAAACTGATTTGTATTTGAATACTCGAACATATTAAAGCTCATATTTGGAAAATCCAAATTTATACAGTAGACAATACAGCAAGTTTTCCGAATAATATCCATATTGGCATAACTTTATGACCCAATTTACATTTAATTGTCTAATGCTAATCTATACAAATCTTCTAAATAGTGGTCTGCTGAATCACCAACCTTATCAAGGCCTCTTACTGCTTTCACCAATTCTTCCAAGTATTCAAAATTCTTACCACTGGGACCAACACTCTCTCGTATTTTCCGTCCTGTGTCTCTGATATCTTCAGGTCCAATGAACGATTCGTTATCAATGGTTCCTATATAGATTGATGATGTAATGTAGGACACTCCGTCAACAGTGGGTACGCCTGCCAATACCCTTTCAGCAAGATCCGATTTCCGAGGAGTGTCAGTAATGATAAATGGAACAGTATGAGTGGAATATCCATCCTGTTCCCGTACATCAAGATACTGTTTAACCTGTTCAACAAAAGGACCATCAATGTAATATGCACACCCCCAAACCTTGAGATCTTTCTCTTCCAATTCATGTATACTAAAAGATTTGACCACATTTGACTTCAATTCATACGTGTGGAGGTCATCATGGAACTGATCATGTCTCTTTAAGTCCTCTAACAGCACCAATGTTACCACCCGCCCGGGGCTTTCTGGTGTACCTCGGTGGTCCGATGAGCTCTGCCAAAATCTTCTGATATATCCTTCCAAATAACCTGTAACTTTAAAACTATAATGCGGTGGTGGCTTAAATATCAACAGGCCATAACCAATGATCCACATGCCATCCCCAGCCCCCGCCGTTGTTGGTTCTTCTGCCGTCATTCCCGTGCCAGCAATTTCTTATCTGGAGAGATGAGCGCGCACGACTAGGCTAAGAAAATTATAAATAATATACACATGAAATGGCTTGGTCACAGTTAGAAGTACGTATACGAACGTTTTAGGCCTTAAAATTTGACAGGAACCCACCCAGAGATTTGAGGAAGTTCCAGCTTCATTCTTGTCCAATTTTGGAGCCAAAGCCCCCAGAATGACTTACTAACATCCAGTTAACTGATCCTCATATAGCGTATGCTTGTGTGGGCGTATTTTCAACGCTATTCTCCCTTGTTTCGTTATTTGTCAAGGAAAGATTATATATAGGTGAAGCCACGGTGGCCAGTATTGCTGGGCTCATCTTTGGACCGCATTGTCTTAACTGGTTTGACCCTTTATCGTGGGGTCACTCAGAAACCATTACCTTGGAAATAAGTCGAATTGTGTTATGCGTACAAATTGTTGCGGTTGCAGTTGAATTACCTAAGAAATATATGAAGAAGCATTGGTTATCAGTGGCCATTTTCCTTCTTCCAGTCATGACGGCAGGTTGGCTTATTGTGGGGCTTTTTATTTGGATTTTGATTCCTCACTTTAACTTCCCTTCTGCTTTATTGGTAAGTGCTTGCGTTACTGCTACAGATCCCGTTTTGGCGGCTGCGGTAGTAGGTAAAGGTAAGTTCGCTGAGAGAGTTCCTGGTCACTTGAGGAACTTGTTGTCTGCCGAGTCTGGGTGTAATGATGGTATGGCATTTCCTTTCATTTTCTTATCTTTGAACTTGTTGATACACCCAGGAAATGCCGGTGAGATAGTAAAAGATTGGATAGTTATCACCATATTATACCAGTGTGTCTTCGGGATTGTTCTTGGAACATTCATAGGTTATGGTTTAAGAAAACTCGTGGCATTTGCTGAAAAGAAGAATTTGATTGATAGAGAATCTTTTTTGGCATTTTTTGTATTTTTAGCCTTTAACTCGGCTGGATTCGGCTCCATTTTGGGAGTTGATGATTTGTTGGTTTCTTTTGCTGCTGGTACTGCCTTTGGGTGGAATGGTGATTTCGCTAAGAAAACAGAAGAATCTCATGTTTCTACCGTCATTGATTTAATTATTAATTTAGCATTTTTTGTTTATTTCGGAGCAATTATTCCATGGCAGGAATTCAATGACCACCATTTGGGTTTAGATGTATGGAGATTAATTGTTCTAGCATTTGTGGTTATATTTTTAAGAAGATTGCCAGCTGTCGTAGCACTTAAGCCCATAACACCGGACGTTAAGTCTTGGAGAGAAGCCATTTTCTGTGGTCATTTTGGTCCAATTGGGGTGGGTGCCATTTTTGCAGTAATTTTAGCCAGAAGAGATTTGGAAGAGCACTATTTCCATAAATCCACCCAGTTGGATTATGAAGTGGAGGACTCCGAGAAGTTTCACCAGCTATTGAACACTTTATGGCCAATAGTAAATTTCATTGTTCTCACATCGATTGTGGTACATGGATCTTCCGTCGCCGTGTTGACCTTGGGAAAGAGATTGAATAGAATGGCCATCACCATGACCCTAACTAATACCCAAGCCAATGAATCGTCTGGCCACTGGTTATCTAGATTACAGAAATTGGAGAAAACGAGTACTTCATTCTCATTACACAGGCTCGACAGTAATGCTACTACTTTACAACCTCAAGATGAGGATTTGAGGAGAAGTGAAACAGTCGAAACTAGTGGAATAAAATATAGGCCTGCTGGAGGAGCAAAGAGGAAGAAGACCAAGAAAAAGAAGAGTAAGGGACTCCTTAAAAAGACTTTATCCAGATCACATACTGAAGAGCCAAATGACTCTCCACCTCGTCAAAGACCTGAAAGTCAGTTCTTACAGTTAGGAAGACCTTCTACTATGGCCCGTGATGAAGAAGAGTCTATTAAGTCAGACTCAAGCGAGCAGCAAGTGGAAGCTACAGCTTATCAAGAAGGTCATAAATTTGTGGTCGAGGATGAATCGGGAGAAATAATCGAAACTATACCAGTTACAGAAGAGAAGCCGGATCAATTGAGTCTTCATTCTATGGAATCGTTACAACGTCGTATGACCGAATTTTCATCTGCTAGTGAATCGTCCCTAAAGGACCAAATGCCAGGATTGGACAAAACCATCAGCAATAGAAAAGCATATTACAAGAAGAATGATAAACAAAGGAAGATTTATGCTCACCAGATCGATGATATATTATTGATCGAAAATGAAGATGGGGACATCATGAGAAGATATAGAGTTAACAGACACCCTAGAACAAGACAAAGATCAGATTCTGTTATGGACAAAGCATTATCATTTGTTGGTATCAAGAGAAAAGAGGCCAAGATTGATCCAGAGAAGCTTGAAGACGTTCTTACTCCCGAGTTTGATAGTGGCGATGCCGTTTTACAAGACAGAAAGGTTGAACAGAAGATGGAGAACCAGATTAGCACTGTTTTAAGTAGCAATAAAGATTCGGTGGCCATTCCAATACCCGAGATAAATGAACCGGAAGAATCTGAACCAGAAGAGTCTGAGCCAGAAGAGTCCGAAGTATCTGAACAATCAGAGATGGAATCAGAAGAGGAAGAGTCTGATGATGACTCACTTCTAGAGGAGACAGAAGTGGAGAAGGCTAGAAGATTGGCGGCTTTGGGTCATACTTCAGCTGCTAGAGATGACGATGATGAAGAGGAATAGAGAAAGTAGCATAATACCAGATAGTTTTGGGTCAATATATATTAACAAGAACTTTTAGTGCTCAACCTTTTGAGCGTTTGGTAACTCAACTAAGGCCTTATCAATGGCATCAACACCCTTCAATAAGTCTTCTTCAGAGATCACCAAAGGAGGAGCTAATCTGATGATATTGTCATGAGTTGGCTTGGCCAATACCCCGTAATTTTTCATTACCATACAAAGGTCCCAGGCAGTTCTACCATTTGTTTTTGATTCATCAATAACAATAGCACTTAATAAACCTTTACCTCTAACTTCTGAGATGATTCCACCGAATTTTTCTTTCAATTCAGTCAATTTATTGAATAATAAGTCACCTAAAGTGCTGGATCTTTCAACCAAATTTTCATCTTTAACAACTTGTAAAGCAGCCATGGCAACTCTACAACTCAATGGATTACCACCATAAGTAGAACCATGAGAACCTGGTTCTAAGCATAACATGATATCTTTAGAGGACAAAACTGCAGAAACAGGAGTGACACCACCAGAAATAGCTTTACCCAATAAAATAACATCTGGTTTAACCCCTTCACTGTGTTCATAGCACAACATCTTACCGGTTCTGGCAATACCAGTTTGGATTTCGTCACAGATCAACAAAACATTGTGTTCTTTACACAATTTTTGGACTTGACTAAGGTAATCTGGTGGTGGAACAACAATACCAGCTTCACCTTGAATTGGTTCAAGCAAAATAGCAGCTATTTTATCACCAGCGTTTTTGAAGGCCAATTCAACATCTTCAATCTTACCGTATCTTAAGATAGTACCCTTTGGTTCACCAGGAATTTGAGGACCAACTCCATTCAAGTAAGGACCAAAATTGGTGGTGGCATCTGGATCAGTGGACATGGAGATTATTCCCAAGGTTCTTCCGTGGAAATTGTTAGCAGCAGACAAAATGATAGCCTGGTCTTCAGCAATACCTTTCTTCATGTAACCCCATCTTCTGGCCAATTTTAAAGCAGTTTCAACCGCTTCAGCACCAGTATTCATTGGTAAAACCATCTCGTAGTTGAAAAATTCCGTAACATATTTGGCATATTCCCCGAAAACATCAGACGAGAAGGCTCTGGAGCACAAAGTCAACTTGGAAGCTTGGTCCACCAAAGCTTCAATGATCTTTGGGTGACAGTGACCTTGGTTAACAGCAGAATAAGCCGATAAGAAATCCAAGTACTCATTTCCTTCTGGATCCCACACGTGAGCGCCCTTGGCTTTAGCAAAAACAACAGGTAATGGGTGATAATTATGAGCAGAATATTGAGATTCGTATTCTCTAGCGGTGGAAGAAGAGATGGCCATTTTTACCTGAAAATTGGGGAATCACACCAATTTATAGATTATCGGGGTGAGTTGCCGCTGGTGTGGGGGACGGTCCGCGCCCAAATCAGCAACTCACCCCGGTCGCAGGTTTTGGGTGCGCGCCGGAATTGGGGAAAGTTCTGTTAGCTAAAGGCAGGTCACGGCGATGAACTATAAGAGAACCACAAATGGACCCAGTCAGGGTAGAATAGATGAATATGGATTGGCCACCAGTGGCATGAGAATCAGAAAAGCGGTTATGGAAGGGTATAAATTGCCTGCAGATTCCACTAATTCCTACTCGTTTCTGAGAACCCCCTTACCTTCCCACATGTCCCAGCCCCCCAGTTTGACGAATCAAGGGTCTACGTTTGAATCAGGAAGTAGTCTAAGTGAGTGGGCCCGCCAGCCGGTTGCTGTTCAGACGATTCCAGTCCCAGCTTCACACACCCAGAAGAGAAAAATGGATGACTCAGAGTATGCCAGCGAGTACGCTCACCCAGCGTACGGAGAGCTCCAGCTTAACGAAGATTTTTAGGAATGAATGTTTTATGATACTTCTGTCTCTGTCTCTGTAATATCTGTTCGTTTTGTGTATCTCTTTTGTGGTCCTTTGTGGTCCTTTGTGGCTCCTTGGTGGTACTGTCTCCTTCCAGCCACGCACGCTCGCGATTCTAGCCAAATCATCAAATCACCTATCCCTTACCAATGATCTTTACAAAGGCATTTAAGGGCCTTTCACGCCCTGCTCGATCGATCCAGATCTTCCGGTTTGTGATGGGATTTGTGTCGCTTGTTTCCATAGTGATAGCGCTTGTGGGACCGCTAGCGTCTATTAGTTTCTATACGGCTCGTCTAAATACTTCCCACTTGGACCTTTCCAACGGGATTTATGAGAGCTTAAGGAACTCGGTAGCAGAGAATAGCGGTAAGATAGACGCCGATATGGGCTCTGGAGATATTTCGGCGGACTTTCCCATCGATAGTTCTTTGACTAATAGCGAAATATCCATTCTTAGTGAATACGCTGAAGAACAAGTTGCTAATGCTCCACAATACTTTATGAGTTCACTTTGGCAGTTTTGTGTGGGTTACTATAATCTTAACACGACATTTAATGCCAACGGACCTCAGTATATTAAGAATGATGACAGGAGAATTTGTAGTCGGAAGACCAACTTGAACTTTTTATTTGACTATAGGAGCACTTTGGAATCATATAATCTCGAAGGGGTTTTGGCTTATAGTTTGAAGAGTTCAGAGTACACCAATGCTGCTTATTATAATCGTGTGCATAGCCAGGAAACAAGATACAAATCTGTTCCAATAACGTTTATTCTTCACTGCATTCTCACTTTATCCAGTTTATTCTTTCTGTGGGTTCTTTATAGTAACAGAAATGGTGGTAAGGATCTCAGTAGCTTACCTAGTTTCTCGCTTCATTTGATAACTGGGGCTTCTATATTGGCGTTTTTATTTGTTGCAATTGGATCCAGTATTATGGAATCTCTATATCAGCAACTAAAGAATGAAATTTCCTCAGACTTTGGATCGTTTGGATTGAACCTTCAAAGAGGAAAACCTTGGTTTTCGTTGGTTTGGCTTGGATTTAGCTCTTCGGCTCTCTTGATGTTGAGTTGGATATTCCCTGTGTGGTGTGCTAATCCAGTAGAAGAGGAATATAATGACTATGCTAGAGCAGGTGACCACGGAAAAAGGATAGATAGAACTGAGAAGCCCAGAAGTGAAAAACAACCAGAGGTACGGGAAAGGCTAGTAACCGAAAATCCATTTGATTCAACCTCAGTAATAAATGAGGATATGGAAGAGTCATTTGATCCATTCGAAGATACCTATTCCCAAATGTACGATAAGGAAAGGAAATCAGAGTCACCAAAAGACAATGACGTGTTCTATAACCAGAAGGAAGAACAGGAAACCAACCGATTAAGAAGACTAGGAGAAAGTTTATCAAGAAACACATCAGTGAGACATCTTAACAAGAAACTTAGACCTAAGTTAAGCTCGGTGCAACAGAACATCATGACAGAGGAGGAAACTATGAATTTTATAACTGACCACAAAGCATATTCACCATTACCCCATCATTATAGAGTAGAAACATTCGATGGGTATGAGAAAGACAGTAGAGAGAGCATGAGAAAGAACAGTTTACATAGAAATAATAGCATCGGAAATAGCCTACACAGGAACAATAGTGCAGGCAACAGTGTCCACCGGAATAATAGTCTTGGGCGGAATAACACCACCAATAGTTTGAGAAGTGGAGGAAGCCGTAGCAGAAGTGAAAGCAACGGCAGAATGGATCCATATAATGCACGGAATTCCACTTTAAATGACGATGAAGTGGACTTTTTGGAATCCAATCCTTTCGTTAACAGACTTTAATGAATATATGATAATTTATGGAACACTTCCCCCGCCAGTCTACCACGAGACGGGACTAAATTTCTCTCCTCTCGCACCAGCTTTTCCCCATGTTTGCGCGAATATACGAAATTATCAATGCATCTATCCATACAGGAGAAACTATGGAATGGTTCGGTCAATCTTCGGGTAATTCTCCCTGAAGATGACCCGGTGGAATACCTCGTGACTGTACCACGACACGGGTACATTTCTACGTACATTGATGGGATACTTAAGTACTTTTCCCACTTTCACGAAGTACAAGAGCCAATTTGGTTCGAATATAATGACACTCCAATCAAGTGGAATCTTCCAATTGGGGTAATTTACGACTATTATCACCTTCCACACATAATTAAGGGCCAGAGGGATAACACAGTGCTAACTTTGGTGGTAAAAACAGGCCAGTGGCCCCAGGATGTGATTCCTTTCCTATATAAGGGAGACCTCAACTATGACCAGGCACTGATGGCCAATTTTTTTAACCAGTTGAAGCAAAGTGGGTATATTTTAAATGGAAATCTGAAACTTGTAATGAATCTAAGTAAGGAGAATTCCACAAAACTCTGGGATGCTGTTAAATCCCACGATTTAAGCGAATACAGTGGTGTTAATCGTAAACTTATACCGAAAAAGATCTTACGTATTCCTATCAAGATTTATGTCCCAGGAAGCACTGTTATACCCATGCCTGTGGTTGAGGGGCTGTTTAGAGATCTATTGAAGGAATATGAAGGATTTGAGGCGTATGTTCATGGAATAAAGTTGGACTTGGATGCACCCATAATAGAAGTGTGGGAGACTTTCCGATATTTGGACAATTTCTTGTATGTTGTATTGTTATAACAACATTTGGACAGTTTCCTCTGTGTTGTATTGTTATAACAATACTTGATGAAAACATGTATAAAGATTTATAATTTACGAATTCACGACAACCATATATTCTAACCTATTAACTAACCTTCAAAAACAGCTTGAAGCCAGTTTCTGTACATTTTCAACTGCTTCTTTCTATTCACAAGTAATCTTCTATCGGTGGCAAGTTGTATTTCCTTGAAAGGGCCATTCCTGGTGAATATTTCCCTCAATTCTTCTTCGGTGAAAAAGTAAACTCTAGTACCATCTCCTCTGATATAAAAGTGGTCTTGGAGTAATCTTTCCTTCTTAGCTCTAACTTGAGCAAGATCATATCTTCCATAATCTCTGAATAAGATCTTTCCTCCTGGTTTTAAACACTTGGAGAGATTTGTTACTGCGTCTTGCCATTGGTCTGGGTGCAAAGCCGAGAAGACAAACACCATTATAATCACATCACAGCTATTTGGTTCAAGATCGTCAGGAATTTGGTGTTCTGGGTTGGCCAAATCCCAAACAGATGAATATGCAATATTTTTTGAGCTGTTTTCAACGAAAGTTGGATTGGAGCGAACTAAATCCACCGCTACTTTAGAGTAATCACATCCAAAAATCTTAAATTTAGGATTCTGGTTTTGCTCTAAGACAGGAAAGAAAGTATTACCTGCTCCACATCCAATTTCCAATATAGTGGCAGGCTTATCGTAGTTTTCATCTGTGAGTTCGAAAAGAGTAGGGAACTCCAACTTTAACCATTTTCTATCTTTGAAAAAATTCTCTTTGTTATGTTTATAAAATATGTCCCAGTACTTGGCAGGATTGCTGTTATATAAGTTCTTATCAAATTCTTTAACCGGGTGTTCATTTTGTATGGCGATGGCTTTTTCAGCTATTTCGACTTGCTCTTGACCCCAGTCAGCATGATCCCAGGCATTGTGACTGAAAACGTCTACTTCTTCCGTAAGGTATCTCTTTCCAAAAGTAAACGGATCATCTGTTCTTAATCTTTCTTCCAACGGCGGCTTAACCTCTTTCTTTACTTCTTCTGACATGCGATGAGATGAGTTTTTCACTTTTGGCGCACTATTCATCAATGTCGTATAATGGGTAAACCGAATCCTGGTGCTGAAAGCAGAGTGAATTCCTGGGAACAGACATATGAAGGGGGTGGCGAAGGAGGTGGTACTTGAGTTCATATCGATGGGTTACACTGGTACCACAACCAGGACACCTGTAGCCGGTGGGTGAATTAAGAATCAATATGGGGGCCGTAAGACCAACGAGTGTGGGGAAGCCACTGGTAGGCTGGAACGTGAGGCCTAAACCACTGGATTGCCTCCGGTGTGTCTCCCCCATGGGGCTGAGATAATTGGAGGCCCCTGAAGCCACATTGTACTGAGAAGTGGCGGTGTAGCTCGTATACTTGGATAAGTGAGCTTCATTCAGAGCCGATTGTAGTTGATTTGTACCCGATCCCCCGGACACAACATTTGGTGGTAAGGAGAAGCTCACCAGCTTCTTGGGGGTGCTGGCACCAAGGATATCTGGGGCCAAATTTGTGGTGGGAAGGGAGAAACTTGGATTCTGGCGTAATGGTGAAATAGGACCCGGATTCAGCCCCAGAAAAACAGGTGTGTTTACTGCAGGATAGTATACATTATCAAAATACCTTTGTTGTGTCTCTGACGACTGATTCTGGGCCTTTTTAAACATTTTAGGAGTTACCACGTTAAAATCATTGATACTGATACCAGGAGACAAATTCATCAGATTTGGGGTGGGAAAAGGATGGTTTTGTACCACCGCGGCAGAACTATTTCTTCTGTGTCTCTTTGGGGACGTTGATGGAGCTTTATTGTGCCGTTTGCTTCTACTTTGCATTTCTGCTTGTGGGTGATGTATCATTTTGGCTGCAAAATGCGAATGGATCTGGGGTGCGGCGGGAGCTACCGTCAGATCTCGCGCCGTTGTACCACCGTGGTACGCGGGAGACCCAACATTCTACCGTCTACAATTTATCTAGAGTACATTCATTCTATTTATGTCCAGAGGCAATCAAAGGTGGAGTTCTACCAAACTGGCACCAGCACTTGGTTTTGTTTCAACCAAAGCTTCTCCCAACTCTTCTTCAGTGATCTGGGGGAATTTCTTGTAGTAATATTCTTTCTTTAAGGCCTCTTTCAAGCCTTCGATCTTGTCGGCAGTGGTTATATGGATGATTGAACCACCGAAACCAGCTCCAGTAACTCTGGAACCATAAGACCCATTTTTCAAGGCAATATCACAAATATTATTGACGTCGTCAGTGGAATTTTGCACTAAATTGATGGAACAGTCGTGGGAATCGTTCAATATCTTTCCTAAGTCCTTCATGAAGTTTGGAGTAGCTTCATGGGTCAAGAGGTCCAAGGCTTTGAACACATTCCAAGATTCCAAGTAAATATGCTTAGTTCTGATGTAAAGCTTCAATTTTTCATATCTTACTGGGAAAGCAGTAAGGTATTTGGCGGTGAATTCATCCATAGTTAATCCAAGAGCATTGGCAGCCTCTTCGGTGGTGAAACCATCTCTTTCTTCAGCGGTAAAGAGATCTTCTACCACGCCCACTATTTTTTCAAACATTCTAATGGCATGAGGAATATCGTGGCCATCCCAGTGTTTCCAACCGAGTTTTTGTTCACAGTAGGTGTCAATGAAACCTCTCATAGTTCCTGACTTAAGGTTAGAGTTCTGTTCGATTGTTAAACCAGTTCTCTTGGCCAAAATATCAGCAGCCACCGCAAACTCTACAACTCTCAAATTATAGTTAACTGGAGCAGTTTCAAACTTGTTGGCTTCCACCAAACTGTTGGAGATAAGAAGCACCAAGGCATGAGGCTTAATTTGGGGGAAGGAGAACAATTCTCCATACAAATCTGGCTTATAATGTACGAGCAAAGCTTTATCTTTCTCTCCATAAATAGATGCACATTGATCCATACCTCCAGTATTGACACCAAGGTAGTGTTCGGATACCACCGACATGGCGGTAAGATCCTTCTTGGTCACGCTGGTGATCCCATTGACTCTAAGAAACAAGAGAGCAGAACACACACAGATGGCAGCAGAAGAAGAAAGTCCTCCTCCAGTGGGAACTGTTCCGTGAAACACCACGTTAAGCCCCTTAAGGTCTCCCAAGGCTACCTTACCGCTATCACTAAGGTATTTGGAGGCGACAAGGAACCCACACTTGACGTAGTTGGTCCAACTGAAGATTTTGGAGTTCACCCCAAGAATTTCGTCCTTTGGAAGGTCAAAAGTTTCTGGTTCATACTTATCGTTAAGATTAACCAAATTGACGATTCTATCGTCTCTGATGGATACAGCAGCAGTCACATCAGTTTCTATGGCCATTGGTAAAGAACTGAAAAAATTGTAATCGATATGGTCTCCAATCAAGTTAACTCTACCGGGAGCTCTGGCGTAAAAATCTGGAGAACTGGAGAATTTGGATTCAAAAGCACTGGTAATATTCCCAAACCTCGTCTTGGACGCTTCAGGATTGGGACTGAAGGAAAAATCGGTAAATGTTGGTACTAAAGACATTAGTTTAGGAGAAAATTTTGAAAAATTTGGTATTTAAATCGAGACTCGGGGTGTCCTGCACAGGTCTCGTCCTGTGTGCACTGGGGTTACGTGATGCGATCGGGGCGAGAAAATGGCCGTAGGCCTACAAGCACACAAGTGGGCGGATTTATGGTACCAATATTGGACGTAAGAGGTTAAGTAGGAAGATTTGCACCATAATGTAAGGTGATAATTACATATAAAATGACTTTATTGAGGTATCACTCCACAAATGAAGAGGAAACTCGTATATTTGTTTGTGGAGTGACGATTCCCCAGGCATGTTTCAAGTGTAACGTCACATTTTAACCTCCAATTTGGGTGCGTATGTCATTTTACCTACCGAATCGGTATAGATTTGGGGTTGAAAATACAACGTTGTAGTTGAAAATGCCAGTTAATTTGTCCGAGATTTGCACAAAACGGGAAATTAAGCCTCTGCGACATTGTCGCTCATTCTATATACCGGCCCAATGTTTGTCTCCAGTTCGCCCATACTCTCGGAATGACGCCCAGATGTGGAGCTATATACAGGCCGCACATGTCTATATGCACGCCGATCTCGTGTCCGCATTTATAAACTGAAAATTCCCCCAAACCCCAATACCAAATGTCCATTCTTGTTACTGGAGGTGCAGGCTATATCGGTTCCCATACCGTCATCGAACTTATAAATAACGGCTATAGTGTGGTTATTGCTGACAATCTTGTCAACTCAAGTTATGACGCTGTTAGTAGAGTTGAATATATTGTTAAGCAGCATGTACCATTCTACAATGTTGACCTTAGAAATAAGGAAAAGTTAGATAAAGTGTTTAAAAAACACGATATCAAAGGAGTTATTCATTTTGCAGCCCTTAAAGCAGTTGGAGAATCGACTCAGATCCCATTGGATTACTACGATAACAATATTGGAGGAACCATAAGTCTTTTAGAGGTTATGAAAGCCAATAATGTTAAGACAATTGTGTTTTCTTCCAGTGCCACAGTGTATGGAGATGCTACTAGATTCGAAGACATGATTCCTATTCCTGAACACTGTCCAAATGATCCTACCAATCCTTACGGGAAGACCAAGTACATGATCGAGCAGATTTTGAAGGACATTCATACTGCTGATGGGGCTTGGAGCACCGCTATTTTGAGGTATTTCAATCCTATTGGAGCCCATCCTTCAGGTTTACTTGGAGAAGATCCGTTGGGGATCCCCAACAACTTGTTACCATACTTGGCCCAAGTAGCCATTGGTAGAAGAGAAAAGTTGTCTATTTTTGGTAATGACTACGATTCCCACGATGGAACTCCTATCAGAGACTACATTCATGTGGTGGACTTGGCCAAAGGTCATATTGCTGCTTTGAACTACTTGAATGGCGTTAAAGATGGAATTTTCAGGGAATGGAATCTCGGAACTGGTAAAGGTAGTACTGTTTTTGACGTCTATCACGCTTTCTGTAAGGCTGTGGGCCGGGAATTACCCTACGAAGTTGTTGCTAGAAGAGCTGGGGACGTTCTTAACTTGACGGCCAACGCCAAGAGAGCCAATACCGAGTTGAAATGGGATGCTGAGTTGACAATTGAGGACGCTTGTAGAGATTTATGGAAGTGGACCACCGAAAACCCATATGGATTCAACATTAACAACTACCAATGGACCGTTTTCAACGAAGATAAGGAAGATTACATTAACAGACTTCACACCGTAAGATTCGACAACGGATTCAGCGTTTCTTTGGCCAACAGAGGTGCCATCATCCAAGATATTAGCAAAAATGGCCAATCTTTTGTATGTGGATTTGCAGACCCAAAAAGGTACCTTGAATCCACAAACCCCTTCTTTGGAACCACTGTGGGCCGTGTAGCCAATAGAATCGGCAATGCTTCTTTTAAATTGAATGGAAAGACTTATGAGTTGGCCAAAAATGAAGGAAATAATACTCTTCATGGAGGTCTTGATGGTTATGACAAGCAATACTTCTTTGGTCCCGTCACAAGACAAGAAGGAGACAAATATACTTTGGAATTCAACTATTTAGACAAAGATGGTAACAATGGATTCCCAGGAGATGTTGAATGTGTAATCAAATATACCGTGGACGAAGAATCTGTTGAAGTAGAGTTTATTGGAAACCACTTGAAAGATTCCAAAGCAGAAGAAACCGTCATAAACTTAACCAATCATTCTTACTTCAACATCTCGGGTACTGACACAACCGACGGAACCATTGTGAAGGCCATCACTGCCAACCAATTGGAGGTTGATGACTCTTTATTACCCACCGGGAAAGTTGTACCAACCCACACGGACATTACAAAGCCAACTGAAATCAACGAAAAGTGTACTTTCGACTACTGCTTTGTGGTTGACGAATCCAGTGGTATTGACACTAGAGACAAACCTTTGAAAGAAGTGTTCGAAGCAACTCATCCAGCATCTGCCACCAAGTTGGTTGTTTCTACTACTGATCCAGCATTCCAATTCTACACTGGAATTGGTATCAATTGTGCTGGATTCAAGCCTAGAAGCGGTTTCTGTATCGAAAATTCCAGGTTTGTCAATGCCATTAACGTGGAAGAATGGAAGAACCAAGTTGTTGTAAAGAAAGGAGAAACCTACGGAGGAAAAGTTAAGTATTCGTTTAAATAAGTATGTATTGAGTATACGATATTATGTTAACAAAGTTGTTTATTGCAATTAAAACCCAGAATCGTGGCACTATCCACCTGTACCGTTGACCTTAAACACCCAGCTTTAGCCATTGCATCTACGTCCAGAGAAAAGAGTATATCTTCGTCTATCATACATTCTATACCATAAAATGATTCTCCCCGTCTAAATCTTGTAATCTCTTGGCCGCCTGTTCACTGGTTATATCTCTCTGTGCTTCACCTAACATTTCGAATCCCACACAGAACTTCTTTACTGTAGCGGACCTTAATAATGGTGGATAAAAATGCATGTGGAACCAGGAATTTTGTTTCTCTTCTTCAGTTCCTTTAAATGGGGCTTGATGAATTCCCATTGAGTATGGGAAAAATGTATTAAATAAGTTGTCGTACTTGGTGGTCAAGATCTTTAACACTTCAGCTAAATCCTGTTTTTGCTTCTCATTAAAATCTTCCAATGATCTTAAGTGTTCTCTGGAGATAACCAAAGTTTCAAATGGCCATAAAGCCCAATATGGAACCACCACTATGAAAGAATCATTTAATGCAACAATTCTTTCCTTTTCTTTAAGTTCCAATTGGACATAGTCTCCCAATAAGTGGCTATGATTGTGTTTATTATAAGACGTCATATTTTGAAGCTCATTAGACACTTCTGTTGGTATGACATCCAAACACCAAGCCTGTCCATGAGGATGAGGATTGGAACATCCCATGGTTGCACCTTTATTCTCAAATAATTGTAAGTATTTATAAGGAGCAGTTTGGTTAAGACTATCTTGTTTCAAGTTGATGTATAACTCTTGCCATAAGTTTACTACTTTGTAAATAGCTTCGATTTTCATCATTGGTAAACTTAGACTATGGTTTGGAGAGAAACATATAACAAAGCATTTTCCTTTGACGCCCTGAGTCTTCATAAGCTTGGATTTCAAGTCGTCTTGTTGATCTGATGAGTAGTCTGGTTGATCCAACTTGACGGCTGGATAATCATTAGGAAAAACATATGTAGCTTCATATTTTGGATTAGAATCACCCGTGGCTCTAATATTTCCGGGACACAAGTAGCATTTCTCGTCATAATCTGGCAATTTGGTCTTTTTGGCCTCTTCCCTTGCACCTTGCCAAGGTCTTTTGGATCTATGAGGTGAACATAAAATCCACGTATTTGTTAAAGGGTTGTGCCTACGATGGGAATGGTCAGTAAAATCAAATTGGGTTTGATGTTCTGGTATTTGTACTGTCATTTCAGGTACTGAACTACTAAGTAGATTTTTTAATTCAGATTTCATTCGGAAAATCTGTGTATTTATAGGTGAATTCGGGTAAGATAGTTGAAAAGAAAAAAATTCAGCGCGAACGACATTTTTGTGCGAAGGTCTCATAACCTTGTGCGTCATACAGGAATTCGACTTCAAGTTGCGTGTTATGCATTACAACGTTGCAATATTGCTCTTGAAATGGGGTCGTGCGTGCACATTTTGCTTATAAACTACAACGTTTCATCAACTTTTATTACCGTTAGTGTCATGAGCCGCCCATCAGATCTGCCGGGTTATTTCATGATTCATGCAGCAATCTTTCCGGAGTAATTGTTACCGAATTGGTTGGGTGATATGTACTCTAAATAAGTGATCATGCATTATACGTAACCCATAAAATGCATTTAAACGTGCTTCCAACAGTTTACCACGTTTGTACCACGTTTAGATACTAAATTTATTGTTTGTGGAGTGTGTGATCGGAACATCTATCCATGTAACGTTGTATTTCTAGTTATCGATACCAGTTTATTGAAGTTAACCCACAAATTGTCCAAAATTACCTCCACAAACTTTCATATTTCCGCTGCTACGGGGAAATTTCTCTCTTCTGGTAGATACCCAGGCCCATTTCTGGTGTACCGAGTCTCCTCCTTCGCCTGGCCCGTCCTGTGGCCGGAAAATCCCTTCCTATAAAATGCTCATCACATCTCAAATATTCTTCCTCTGACTAACAATTTCAAATTTGAACCCCAAATGACCAGTGATATGGGTACAAACACAGAACAATCGCCATACGATAGAACGGTGGTGGTTACAGGAGGTGCGGGCTTCGTGGGCACCAATCTACTCCAGTTTCTTCTCCCAAAATACCCCAACTATTTATTTATTTGTGTTGATAAACTCAACTATGCATCCATTATTCCTTCCCATACGGCCCCTAACTTCATATTTATCAAGCAAGATCTTACCAATTCCATAGATGACGTGTTGAGTCACCACAAAGTGACAGATATCCTTAACTTGGCGGCTGAATCTTGTGTGGATCGGTCATTTGTTGATCCCATATATTTCACCAAAAACAACATACTAAGTACACAAAACGTCCTTGAATATGTTAGACGACATCCTCATGTACGGCTCATTCATGTTTCTACCGATGAAGTGTATGGAGAAAACGAAAGCAGTGAAACTGATGTACTTTGTCCTACAAATCCATATTCCGCTACAAAAGCAGCCGTGGATCTCATAATTCAGGCGTACGAATACTCGTTTAAGGTCAAAACCAGCGTCATTCGGAGCAATAATATCTACGGGCCCAACCAATTCCCCGAGAAGATCATACCGATGATATTAGACAGCATAAACAGCGGAAAGAATATAATTCTCCATGGGGACGGATCCAACAAGAGAAGTTACCTTCATATTTCCGATTTTAACACGGCAATCGACTTCATTTGGCACAACAATCTTACAGGCGTGTACAACGTGGGATCTCCATACGAAATAAGTAACAGAGACTTGGTCCAACTAGCTCTAGATCTCACGGGATCCAAGTGTAAGATTGAACACGTGAAAGACAGAAACTACAATGACAAGAGGTACAAGATCGACTGGTCCAAGCTAAAAGCCGCTGGATGGACTCCCAAAGTGGATTTGGTCACGGGACTCAAGGACTTGATTCAACAACAACCGCAAACCTAATAAAAGTATATTTCAACCTATTCTATACACCCGTTAATTCTCTCACCTTCATATCAAATAATCCGTTCTTTATGGGCATATCCAATGAATAGAACGGATCTTTCATCACGTAGTCTCCGTAGAGCTCGTACACACCTCGAAACACACTGCTGGCGGTATCAAACTGCCTCTTTAATTCGCCCTTACTCAAGCTGGTGGTGGCCACAGGCGACGTTATAAGTATGAATTTGACCCCTGTTAGCGTCTGGAACACATAGAGGTTAAAATGATCTGTTTCAATGCTTTGGAGCCCCGTTTTGTTGGTGTTTGGGTCCAAGGGACGGTCTGTTTTGGAATCGTCTGTACGGTCCATGGAACTGGTGAACCGTGATGCAATGGCATGAACTCCGTGAAGCGTTCCTGCAAGCACCAAGTAATCATTGGCGCTTAACTTGTTAAGATCTGGCTCGAGATCGTTCTGGTATATTAGGCCTCCGGCCTTATTAAGGATATAAAGGGAGTATACCTTCATTGAGAAATTCCTCTGGAGCGCGAGCTTACTGAGAACCCACCGCCAGCCGGCACCACGCTCTCCCCCTGGCGTCGGCGCATCCTTGTCTGTCTTCGCACCGTGAAAATTTTCATGAATAAAATCCTCAAATCTTTAAGACTCATGTCATCCCTTACAGCAGAACAACAAGCCTTAGCTTCTCAATTCTCCACTTTATCACTTAGATTGGATGATTCCAAATCTTTGGAAACAATTAACAATTCTTTAAGATCTTCTACCTACTTGTTAGGAAACGAGATGGACAAGACTGATTTATCAGTATTTGAATCCATTTTACCAACTTTAAAGTCGTTTAAAGCTGATGATTATGCTAAGTACAGACACATCATCAGATGGGGAGACTTGATCCAGAACTTAACTGACCACAAGGACAAGTTCGAAGTGTTAAAGGTAGAAGTTCCTAGAGAAATCAAGGAAAAGAAGAAGAAGGAGGATAAGAAAGAAGCTGCACCAGCTGAAAAGCCAGTTGAAAAGGCTCCACAACAAGAGAATACCGGTGGTAAAAAAGAATTGTCTGAAGAGGAAAAGAAGGCTAAAGCTGAAGCTAAGAAAGCTGCTAAAGCTGCTAAAGCTAAGGCCAATGCTGAAAAAGCTGCTGCTCAAAAAGCTGCTCAACAACCTCCAAATCCTTCTATGGTTGATTTTAGAGTTGGATTCATCCAAAAGGCTATTAAGCATCCAAATGCAGACTCTTTATACGTTTCCACCATTGATGTAGGTGAAGCAGAACCAAGAACTATCTGTTCTGGTTTGGTGAAATATATTCCTTTGGAAGATATGCAAGAAAGATTTGTTGTGGTTATTGCTAACTTGAAACCGGTTGCCATGAGAGGTATAAAGTCTAACGGGATGGTCTTATGTGCCTCCACCGACTCCATTGTTGAATTTGTCAATCCTCCAGAAGGTTCCAAAGCAGGTGACAAATTATTCTTTGAAGGTTTCAACGGTACTCCAGAGTCTCAATTGAACCCAAAGAAAAAGATATTCGAAACCATCCAACCTTTATTCTCCACAACTGAAACTTTTGAAGTTACTTACACCGAAGAAGGTAAAGAGCCAGTCAAATTAGTCAATGATAAAGGCCAATTCTGTAGAAACTCGACCCTCGTAAAGGCCGACGTCAAGTAATGTATAATTAATATCGTCCTTTGTGTGGGCCCGTAGTACTTCCCGGCCCGTGGTCCATCCCCGTACGTCCAATCCCGTTCTCTCTCGCCCCATCCCTCTTCCTTCCTCATAACTTCCTCTTCATAAATCTTCCTCTGTGCGCAATAATTTTTCATGAAGCTTATAAACCAATCTTTTGACAAAGACTCTAGCGGTTATACCACCATCGTTCCTCAAGACAAAGAGGATCTTTGGCAAGTGTACAATCTCATTCAGAAGAACGATGATATAAAAATCCAGACGTTTAGAAATATCAGCAAGAAATCTGGCCTCTCAGCGGCTGGAGGTAAAGATAAAGGGAAAAGTGAAAGAAAGCTACTTACGCTTAAAATTAACGTTGAAGACGTGGAATACAATCCTTCGGATGAAGTGATGAGGATACGGGGGAAGACACTGGAACCTAATGAGTTTGTGCCGGTGCAAAGCTATCACACGGGAGAAATTCAGCTTAACAAACCAATTACTGTTTACAAATCTGACTGGGATGAAATAAATTATAATATTATCGTACAGGCATGTTCTATTGAGTCTAAAGCTGAAGTTGGAGCCATTGTGTTCGAAGAGGGAATCGCCCATTTGTGTCTTATAACTGATAATATGACGGTTATGAAAACCAAGATCGAAAAAGCCATTCCAAAGAAGCGTAGAGGCGATAATTCCAAGCATGAAAAGTCTATGGAGAAGTTTTACGAGCTTATTATTACTACTATGTTGAGAAACTTTGATTTGGATAAGTTGAAGGTGATCATTTTAACATCGCCAGGCTTTTTGGCTACTAGTTTGCTTGACCATATTAACTCCTACGCCCAAAAAACCGACGATAAGGTTATTTTTAAGAACAAATTCAAGTTTTTATTGGGTCATTCATCTACTGGGTATCTCCAAGGTTTACAGGAAGCTCTCCAAGACCCTAATTTGCAGAAGAAATTGGCAGATACTAAGTTCACCAAAGAAATCTTAGTTTTCGAACAATTCGAAAAGAGCTTAAATGATGATGACGACAAGGCATGGTATGGTGTGAAAGAGTGTGAGAAAGCAGTGGAAATGGGAGCTGTCAAGTACTTATTAATCACCGACACTTTATTTAGAAATGACGATATAGCCACCAGAAAATATTTCATTGATTTGACAGAAAGAGTCAAGTACACAGGAGAAGTGTTCATTTTCTCCAGTTTACACGAGTCAGGCCAGCAGTTAGATGCGTTGACTGGGGTGGGTGTGTTACTAAACTACCCAGTTCCAGATTTGGACGAAGAAGAAGATTAGTGTTCTCTAGTATTTATTCTAGTATTTATTCTATTTACATGTAATATACCACTCAGTAATCAACCAGTCGGAGCAAGGGGCACTGTGTCTGCCAGTGACTCTCGTAGTCTAACAGTCTCTAGTAAAACCTCCTGTTCTCTAGCTAAGCTGGTGATCTGTCTCTTGAATTCTTCAGCTCCAAGTACCAAACATCACCTCCTCTCATCCACACCATCATATCTTCACACAAACCCAACGCCAATCCAAACAAAATACCCCGTCGTCCGTAACCAACCATCTGGACCTTACTAAGCCTCTTATAGTATCCATATCCCGTGAAAAACACAGTTGAACTGATGGTAGTATTTAAAAAGTCTCTCTGGTTTCTGGCCAGATCCAATGCCGCCTCGGCTCCAAAGAACAACGACACCAACGCCGAGTATTTAAGACCCGTAGAGACCCCATTTTTGACCCCGGATGTCAACATAACGTAGTTTTTCTTCTTGTGGTAGAAATACCATCCTCCAACATTTCGGGGAAGACGGTGACTGTTCTCCGTCAAGTACCGTACCGAGCTTAGTTTTATGCCCTCGTACACTCCCAGGAAGAATCCCAACGTACCGGTAATACTGGCCACGGCTTTTACCCGCTCTCCGGGGAACATGTGGAATCTTTCACTGATTCTGTCGTCAGTCATAGGGAAGAGAATTCGCGATGAGGGTTTACGGCGGGACATAGCGAGGCGACGGGGGCCTTCTGGGGCCATGCCCGCGGTGGCCATCGCGACAGCCCCGGGAAGTCTAGCGATCACACATTTATTGGTCTAAAATACTCTTAACAAACTCAACGTAATCAACGTTTCCATCAGAGGTAACATTCACTCCCTTCAACAATTCATCCACTTCGCTGTCGGACAACTTTTCCCCAATGGATGTCAATATATACCTCAATTCTCCAACTCCAATGTATCCAGTTTGATCCTTGTCAAAAACCTGGAACCCCTTTATATAATCTTCTGGCAAACCCAATGGCTTGAATCCATCAGGTCTTCCAATGATCTTTTGGTAGGTTTCAAAATCAAAATCTCCAGTTCCAATATCCTTTTGTAAGTCAGAAATCTCTGCCAAAGTAGGATTCTGGCCCACAGCCCTCAATAAATCTCCAAGGTGTTCAACAGGAATCTTACCGGTTCCTTTTTTGTCAAAAAGGGCAAAAGCGTCTTTATAAGTTTTTGTGTTTTGTGACTTATCGTTAGTATTATTTGTGGATTTATTCGTTATACTTACCATGTTGTTGATTCGTGTTTTAACTGTAAACAATTCAACTGCGATATGTCGCGTGGGCGCGCACGACTCATATTACACATCGTATCCACCACATGAACGTTGATTTCAGCCAGTACAGAAAGCGCTTAGGTGATGAAGGAGGCGTGGCTAAGCGCCAGCACGTGGAGTTCAAGCCAGGGAACATCGTGGAGGTATGTGTGACCAATTTCACCACATATTCATACGCAGAATTCAAGCTTTCTCCCACACTTAATATGATCATTGGGCCCAATGGAACGGGTAAGAGTACGTTGGTGGCGGCAATTTGCTTGGGACTTGGTGGGAAGTTGGACCTTATCAAGCGGAAGACGCTTAAGTCCATGATCAAGTCGGGATGTGAGACCAGTCACATAGCCATTACGCTAAAGAAGGAAAAGGGGGTTGTGGTGATCCACCGGGACTTTGACGCTAAGTCCAGTGTGTGGAAGATTGATGACATCCGGTCCACTGAGAAGGAGGTTACTAGGTTGGTGACAAGTCTCAATATCCAATTGAATAATCTCTGTCATTTTTTACCTCAAGAAAGAGTGGCTGAATTTGCGGGTTTGAGTCCTGAAAATCTCTTGATGGAGACCCAAAAGACGTTAAATACGGGTGAATTATTCCTTAAACATGAGAATTTGATTCGCTTAGACAAAGAAAAAGACGAGGCACTGGAAAGTTTGACGACCATGGTAGAACAGCTTACGAAATTAACTGCAGAGCAGGAATCCCTTAACCGAGATGTTGCTAAATTAAATCAATACGATGAGAAAGCCAAGGATCTCAAATACCATAAATGGCTCTTACCTTATGCTATAGCTCAAGAAGAAAAAGAGACCAAGCAGAGGCTCAAGAAGCTCAGAGATAAAGCAAAGGCTAGACTTGACAACATGAAAGCTAATCTTGATCCATTGAACGTGGAAATCAACAACTGCCAGCACAGTATCACGGCTTTGGAGGATGAAATGAAGAAAACACATGATAATATCCGGGCCAGTACCAAAGATTATTCTCTTAAGTCAAAAGATACTGTGAAACACCGGAAAGAACTTGCTGAGTTGGGTGACAAATTGGACAAACTCAAGAATGGTAAGGAAGCATTGAAGAAGGAAGTTGATGAGTTAACTCTTCAATTGGCAGAGCTAGAGAAAGACCCCAGAAAGTCAGAAGATGTGGAGGGCCTCAAGACGGAAAGACGTGATCTTCGAGCACTAAACAATGAAAAGAAACAAGAGCTCGTTGGTATCAATGACAGAGTGGAAGAGTTATCTTACAGCTCAGGGGAGTGTAAAAAATCCATTGACCGTTTGTCCAACATAATACTGGAAGAGAAAGGTAAATTAGGTTCTGACAAACTTTCTATTATAACCCCAAGAGCCGACCGTCCTAATAGACAGTTTGATACAGTTTATCATTTCCACAGAGCTCTTCGACAAAATGCAAATTTGAAGCCATTCTACTTCGAAGCACCTTTCGTAACGTGTGAGGTTACTAATAGAAGATTGGCTGGTGTCATAGAAAGGATTATTGGGCTCAATAACGCCTTGTCCATTACCTTCACTTCCACTGAAAATCAGACAAAAATTCCCCTGGATTTGATCCAGAAATTTAACCCTCCTATGAGAATTGTCCTCCAGTCTCCTGTTCAATCTGTCATACCTGTGAATAGATTAAAAAGCATGGGTTTTGAAGGATATTTATCCGAGTGTGTAAAAGGTCCCACTGAAGTGCTTGACATGCTTAATACCAATGCTAAATTGAACCTTATTCCCTATGCCATTACACCATTATCTGAATCTCAATTGGATAAAATTTTGAAACCAGACAGCCAAGGCAGATTACCGTTCATGAGATTTGTTGTAGAAAATCAACTTTTTTCCGTAAACAGATCGAAATATGGTTCCAGGCAAGTACTGTACACGACAGAAAATGTCAGTCCTGCAAGGTTATTTGGGATCTCCAATAATATATCCCAAGAGGCCAAAAGACAAATAGAAACCAACATTAAAACCCATGAAACTGGAATAAATGAAGCCAAAAGGAAAATTGAATCCAATAAACAAGAGATAACTCAATTAGCTGATGAAATTGCAATCCTCAAGAAGCATATCAATGAGATGGATCAAAATATTAATGAATTAGACTTGTCCATAAGAGAAGTTGATGCAATACAACAGAAAATCACCAACAAACAAATCAGTTTGGAGAAGAGGCAAAGGCAGTTAGCTAGCGACCAAAGTGGGAAAATCGAAATGGTAAAACAAAAAATCATCAAATATAATGGATTGGTGGCGGAAAAGTCTTCAGAACTGCTTGAGCACCTACTGCAAATGTCACAATATAAGATCACTTTGAATCAGCAAGAAATAGAGAAATTTGACTATTCTCAAAGATTATTAAGTGTTCAGAGATTGGTGGATGAAATTGAAGAATACAAGAAAACTTTAGTTGCCCAATTTGAAGAGGCAAGACGGAATTACCAGGATTTACGAGAAACAGATTCTGCCAAACAAATCAGAGAACAGAAGAAGCAGTATACCGAAGAAGAACACGAGGAACTTTCTGAGTTAGCCCGGGAGTATAATGAGGACGGAAAGCTCACAAGAAGCTACGTCGAAGGGAAGATCCAGCATATAGAAGAGGAGATGTCTTTAATGTCTACTGACAGAAATGCCATTGATCGTTTGAAAGAAGTCAATAGGAGAATAGAGGAGCTTCAGGTCACTTTACCGAGATTCGAACAAACACAACAAGACTTGGAAAATAGAATTAGAAGAATTCAAAGTGAATGGGAGCCTGAACTTCGTAGTTTGGTATCCAAGATCAGCAAATCTTTCAAGAAGAAATTTGTCGCTGTTGCTAGTGATGGGGAAGTTGAGCTTAAAGAGGCAGCCAAATTCAAGAATTGGAGATTGGAAATTCTTGTCAAGTTTAGAGAAGAATCTGAACTTAAAATTTTGGATCGTCAGTCTCAATCGGGTGGAGAAAGAGCCGTTTCTACCATTTTCTTCATCATGGCTCTTCAGGGACTAACCAAAGCACCTGTCAGAATAGTTGACGAAATCAACCAGGGTATGGACCCAAGTAATGAAAAAATGGCACACAAATTCTTGGTCCACACCGCCAGCAATTCCTCTGACAGCCAATACTTTTTGGTCACCCCAAAACTTTTAACAGGTCTATACTATCACCCTAGCATGAAAGTCCATTGTATATATACTGGACCATTCATTGACAAGTTCCTGAAGAATGAAGTGGATTTCATGGATTTCACAAATCTATATTAGTGTATATTACAAGCTTAATTATTTATGTACATGTGTTGACGGATTGCACCCTCTCCTTTGTTTCCTGTTTACCAAGAAACTCAATTAGTTCCGGAATGCTCAATCCTGGTGTCCCATTGGCAAGAGCATACCTCAAAGATTGGAATACAGCTTTTTTGGAAAATTTTGCAGCCAAAGTATCAAGGTCAGAATCTATAAGAAATTGGTCAAGGATATCTTTACATTGTGGTGGCATCTTTTTGGAGTCAAGTTGAGGTCTCTCAAGTAGATATTTGTGTTTGTAGACCTCATCAAGTGTGGTAACAGTGGGAAGAATTTTCCTTAAAAATTCAACCAATTTATCTTTGTTTGAAGTTAAGTCTGAAAAGCTAGATGCAAAGTTCAGTAACTTATTCTCGTCCAGATAAATATCTTGAAGGTGTGCCTTGTTAAAGAAGAATAGTTTGGAGTCACTTACTTTGGCATTTCCCCTAGTTAGGTTATCCAAACTAAATTTTTCAATTAATTCTTCCATGTTCATAACTTCTGAAATTACTTCTCCCTGTTTCCTGGGTGGAGACCAGCCAAATAAGGCAACAAAATTCACTAAGGCTTGAGGTAAAACTTTGTCTTTCATGTCGATTATTCCCAGTATTCCATCTCTTTTCGACAATTTCTTATCTTTCAAAGATGTGAGTAGCGGAATGTGAATAAATTGTGGAGGAGCCCATCCAAACGCCTTGTATAATGCTACATGCTTGGGTGTAGACGTAATCCACTCTTCTCCTCTAATAACGTGTGTGACTCCCATCAAATGATCATCTATAATGTTAGCAAAATGGTAAGTTGGGAGACCATCAGACTTAAGAATCACAAAGTCATCGTACCTCCGATCGTGGCTATTGATCTGGGGTTGAATGTTCTTGGTCCCATGTATCAAATCTACCACCGGATCATACTTATCGGGTGATTTGAACCGTATAACTGGTCCTTGGGAAGGCTCATATAAACACTTACGGTCATATGTCACGGTTGTAGGCGGCTTAAGCTTCATGGCTGATGTCCGAAGTTCATCTAACCGCTCCTTAGAGCATCCACATCGATATGCAAGCCCCTTGTCCACCAATTCTTCCGCATATTGTCGGTATATGTCACCTCTCTCTGATTGCCTATAAGGTCCACAAGATCCTCCCTCCACAGGTCCTTCGTCCACGTGGATTCCGCACCATTTCAACGTATCGTAGATATTGGCTTCGGCTCCCAGTACGAGCCGCTTGCGATCTGTATCTTCTAACCTTAAAATGAACTTCCCACCAGTGTTTTTAGCCAATAAGTAGTTATAAAGCGCCGTTCTTAGCGACCCCAAATGGAGAAATCCCGTGGGCGACGGCGCAAACCGTGTAACCGCTGCTCCAACCGGATGGATGGACAGTTTTGTCCCACCACTGGCCCATCGTACGCCCCTTCCTGGCCATATTTGGGTCCTAAAACCAACTCTCTGAAGCATAGATTTTTCAGTTGTGCGCCCACACGGAAAACAAACGGGCCCCGGCGGGACCAGCCCTGGTACGAGCGCCCGGGCACGGCTACCGCCACCAAATCCGTACGAGGCCGCTCGGGAGTTGGACTATTCAGGAAACCACGCCGCACCAGGTCATTAAGGATCATAATTTAATTTATATCAAACTAAAACTATTTAAGAGCTTAAATTGACCAATTTCACAAACCCAAAATGGCCAAAGACGAAATCAACCAACACTTGAACGATGCCAAAGATCATTTGAAGGCGTTAAGCGGCTCCATTGCCGGATTAACCAATGAATCAATTGTGGAACTCCAGGAACACGCAAGGACTCTTATGAATGAAGACTGGTCCAGCAAATTAGAAGACACAAAAGAGAAGTGGAACGGCTGGGAAGGCTGGGGATTGAACCACTGGGATAAGTGGGACAGGTGGGATAAATGGGACAGGTGGGAGTACCCTAGTTTTTTTGAAAGAAAACACAAGAAGTATAATTTGATGTATCATTTGTATGGGAAGTTTGGTTTGGTAAGCTACGGAGCCCCTTCAATTAGAAAGTACAATACGTGTATTGATAAGCAGGGACAACAGGTCTACGATTCCAACGGATACTGGAGGTGCTTGTTCCCTAATTCTGAGATTCCCAATAGAGTCATGCGGTCCCGAGACTTACTCCCCAACGAAATCTTGTCGAAGGAGGACTTCAACGAGCAGTTAGAGAAGCTGGGGTTGAGTGATACCGATAAGGTATTGAATTTCGGGGGTAAGGGCGTTTACTTCAGACAATTTGAAGACTATATGAACTGGAAATCCACCATGATGAAGAACGTCAAGGCACAAAAGGAACAAGCCCAAAAGCAACAGACTCCAGCGGTTTCTGAAAAGGTTCCCGAAACAGTTTCCTCTGCTTCTGACGGCAAGAAGGTGGTCAGCACTTCTGTCGAGTCGACGTACACCAATCTGGAAGACGGTGTCATCTACAAGTCCACCAAAACCGAGTTCTACGACGACGGAACTTCGTTCACCAAAACCACCACCAAACACAAACCCACCGGTAAGGATTGGGAGGAATCAATTGATTCCAAGCCAGGCTGGTTCTGGAAATAACTTGCCTGTTCCTCCTCTTGTATATAACCACATTAATGTATGATAATTTGTAGTATTGTTTCAGTTTCGCATTTATAACTATTTACCATGAATCCCTTGAATAAAATAATCTTCCTATCAGCATTTCTAGCATCAGGATTCCTCCTCATACTTTTGTCATGTGCATTGTTCAATAATTACAAACCACTTTGGGTTATCTTGATTTTCTTGATTGCACCACTTCCCAATATAATATCAAATACCATAGAAAATACTCGAGACGATTTCTTGACGTTTAATGATCATAATAACAATCCATCTGCCTTACAGGAGTTTTGTAAGTATATTACGGGGGTTTTGATAGTCAGTGGGGTTGGATTACCGATTGTTTTGTACCATTGTGGGCTTATTGTGTTGGGATCCACCGTCATGAGTATTCTTGGAGGGTTGATTGTGTACGTAGATATCATTATATTCATCTGGTTTTTTAGTGAAGAGGAAGAAGAGAACGATGATTTCAATTTTTGATAGAACATTGGCGATTTAGATTAATAATATATATTATAATATGTTAATTTTACTCTAATTAAGAACAACGAGCAACATTATCAAGATAACTGTCAACACAATGATGGTCACCAACGATCCGTTCTCCTTTACCCGTGTACGAAACTCCCCGAGCCGGTCGTTGGTGCTTCTTACTCTGCGGTGGGATACTTCCACTCCGTTTTCAAGGTCATTCAACATTATCAAGTGGTCATCTAACTCATCATTAATACTCATTCCCATGTGTTTTTGGATCTTCACCGACTCGTGGAGTACATCTAGATCCGCATCTTGGTCCATTAACTGCTGATTATGGTCAAATAATTGCTGGTTACTCATCTGCTCTGGTTCATCCCTATAAGGTTTGAATGATTTGGTACCCATAAGTTCATTTCGAAGATCTTGTTCATCCTCTTGAAACCGTACCACTTTCTCCACCCGGAATCTGTATTCCTCTACATTAATATCTATTGTATCTACCAATTTATCGTACCGTTCCACCAATTTCTTAATATCGTGCTTGGAATCTTCCTGAAGATACGCCAAATTCTTGACGATTTTTCCCAATAAATTCGTCAAATCAAAGTTATCATTGGCTGACGGGTCAAGTCGAAGTTCTAGAAGGTGTTTCCTCTCCTCTATCGTCAGTTCTAGCTGGCCTATAAGTCCGGCCGTCTGGGAAAGTAGTGACATATTCGCGAAATTATACATTAAGGGGAACTATATAAGTATTATTTGGTATACTGATTTCAAGGTCGTGGATAAAGTCATTTAGGTCGTTAAGGATTTGGTCGTTTTCGTGCATTAGCATGTCTTGCATGCAATCTAGGAGGGACAAGTCATGGGCGAAGCTTGAATGAAGGAGGGAGATGTCGTGAGCGAACTGGGTGTGGGAGTGGGTAGGGGCGGCCTGGTGGTAGGGCGATGGGGCCAGCAATTCGCGGTGTGGGGCGTGGTCCCCTGAGGCTGTGGCCCTGGACCCTGAAGGCCCCGTGTAACCGCCTGTGTCCATCCCATATGCATCCGTTGGAAGTATATTCCCTGTATCAATACGATCCTCAATACCACCACGCCAGCTATCACCAACTCCCGTGGACTGGTCTCCCATATCTGTTTCCCTGGCCATATAACTTAAGGTGGTATTGCTCGAGTCCCGTGACCCTATCGAGTCATGTGAACTGTCCTGTTCGGTATCAGATCCGTGATCCAGCTCTTCAAGGTCTAGAAGACTGTCTAATTGACTAAACAAATCTTTAATCATAATTATAATTGGAGTTTTCGTCTCCTTTTATATAAATTAGACGATTACACAAAATCGCGTATTGATAAGACGAGATGGTGCAGGATGATCCAGGGACAATGGGACCAAAACAACGGCTCAGAGACGGGACGAGGCGGAGGATCGGGGGTCACAACACCCCCAAACTTGGAAACTGGTCTGGGGGTCCACATGACGTGTCATATATCTTTAGATTGTGAAACTGCCAAATGTGGGAGTGAAAAATTAGGCTCCTTCCAGTTACGTGGTTATTTTTAGCCATGCGGCCCGAGTGGTAACCCCGAGTATTGTTCGGGACGTGTGTGGACCCGGCGAGTCTGGACCCTTTGTGCCAGCTGCTGGAGAAGGGAGACTTGTGGTTTAAGGACATAAGTTGTTTCGTGTTAGTCATTGTCGTACTCTACTGGTCCCGCTCTACCACGATGCCCGTGCCACATCGCCTGGCGTCGGTCCGCCTCTACCGCCACACTCCTCTCGTGCCACGCCACACCACTTCCTACCCGACACCCGTCCTATTTCTGTACCACCCTCGCACCACTCCAGCACCATGCCGGCACCACCCTCGCACTCCCAGTCCGGCAAAACGTAAACATTTACGAGAATTGTAGTGCCCCTACCATTTATCTACCACCACCCCTAAAATCCCACCGTACCCCTTCCTACCCCCAGTCTACCGTCCCATCCCCAACTCCATAAATCCACAAACACACTGTTCCTTCTCCCACCCTTCCAGTTCTCTCCGTCCTCCGCCCAACATCGCCTTCTATTTATATCGTGTCGCGCAAATTTTTTATTTTGATTTAAGTGGAATTCACATCGCCAGATTCTACCACCACAAACAACATGTCGTCTAGATTAAGTGGCGGATCCAGAAACTACCAAGAGTTCGACCCGGAGACGGGCGAGTTGGGGCGGAAGAAATCACTTGTGAGACCAGAAAGACAGAGGATGGATCAAAATCATCCCAGATACCATTATACACAAGTAGCTAATCAAGAGTCAGATCATCTTAAGATCCAGCCTTCTTCCACGGGGTTGAATCCCCAGGTGTCGAACGACGGATACTACCCGCGGTCCAGTCACCATACGTATAGGTCTGTTCAGTCCAAGGAGGAACCAGAAGGGATTCCTCTTATGGACTACCAAGAACCCAAATCCCAGACTCCTTCGCCCAAGAAGGGGACGGAGGTATTTGGGTTGAACGACGAAATGGACGACTATTCGCCCAGAAGGAAGAACGTCATTAAGACGGATCCTCAGACCCAAAAGGCGCCAAAGGAATCGGGTAGTAATTTATATATGTGGAAGATATATTGTTATATTGTAACATTTTGGGCACCAGCTCCTTTGTTATCACTCTTTGGTTTAAAGACCAAGGAAAGACAGTTTGCTTGGAGAGAAAAAATCGGTTTAATCACCTGCATTTTGTATGTGGGAGCTATTGTTGCATATTTAACTTTCGGTTTCACTAAAACGGTTTGTTCCAAGGAAAGAGTTAGAACCAGAATAAATGAAGTCAACGGAGGTTACTTGATTATTAACGGAAGATCTTTTGATTTAACCAAATCCCAGCATCCAAAAGCTGCCGGTATCACTGCCGGTACCAATGTGTTATATCCTCCTCTCAATGCTGGAGGTAAAGATGCATCTTTACTTTTCCAGAATGTAAACGGGAACTGTAAGGGGTTGATAAAACCAAGAGATAACTGTTCTATCCCCACGAATGATGATAATGAGGTTGCATGGTATATGCCTTGTAAATTATTGGAACAAGATGGTAGTACATCTCCGAATTTCACCACCCAGTATTATCAAGGTTGGTCATGTCATACTTCTTCCATAGCTAGGGAAGCCTACTATAACTTAAAAGTCAATGGAGATGTTTTTTTCACATGGGATGATATCAAAAATTCTTCTAGAAACTTGGTGGTTTATTCTGGTAATGTTCTTGATTTAGATTTGATCAATTGGATCCAAACAGATGATTTGGAGTACCCTTCATTATTTGATAAATTGAGAGATGACGATGCATATCATGGTCATGATATCTCTTTGGTATTAAGTAATAGTGAAGAAAGACACGCTGCTAGATGCTTAACCGAAATAATTAAAGTTGGAAGTATAGATTCAGATACCATCGGTTGTATTGCCTCTCAAGTCGTTTTGATCATTTCATTGGTATTCATTTTATCTGTTGTTGTAGCCAAATTCTTGATGGCTTGTTACTTCAAATGGTTTATGGCGGTTCACCAGGGTGTAAAAGGAAATGTGAGTGATAAAGATAGAGAAGAATGGGTCGACTCAAACCAACCCGTCAACTTAGCAATTGTTCCTCCAAAAACTAGGGCTAATTACAAGACCAACAGACAATCTGTGTTCAACAAGAGAATGTCTTTGGCCCCACAAGAAATGTCCCAGTATTTTGCTGATCCAGACAAATTATCGAAAAACTTCAGTTATACCACTATGTCTACTCAAAATTACTTACTCGGAAACAAGAAGCAAAAGAGAACTGTCACTCAAAGACAATCTTCCATCTTTCTCAATGATACCTTTGGTTCTTCTACTGATTTGTTGAATACCAGAAACTCAGTGATGAATCCATTCGAAGTGGAAGACATGAATGCAGTTCAAGGCTTATCTCCAGATATTATTCACCCAGATGTTGTACCCCAACCTCCTGTCGAATATCAACCATATGGCTTCCCATTGGCACATTCCATGTGTTTGGTCACATGTTATTCAGAAGATGAAGAAGGTTTGAGAATTACCTTGGACTCTATTGCCACTACTTCTTTCCCTAACTCCCATAAGCTAATTGTGATAGTGTGTGACGGTTTGGTCAAAGGTAGTGGAAATGATTTAACTACTCCTGAAATTGCCTTGAGTATGGTCACTGACTTTGTAGTCGAACCAGAAGAAGTTGAAGCTCATTCATACGTCGCAGTTGCCCATGGTTCTAAACGTCATAACATGGCCAAGGTTTATGGAGGTTTCTACAAATATGATGATTCTACTGTACCAGTAGAAAACCAACAGAGAGTACCGGTTGTTATTATCAGTAAATGTGGTACACCAGATGAAGCCAGTTTACCTAAACCAGGTAATAGAGGTAAGAGAGATTCACAAATCATTATTATGTCTTTCTTACAAAAAATCATGTTCGATGAAAGAATGACAGAATTGGAATTCCAAATGTTGAAGACAATATGGCAAATAACTGGTTTAATGGCAGAATTCTATGAAATCATTCTAATGGTTGATGCTGATACAAGGGTTTACCCAGATGCTTTAACGCATATGGTTGCAGAAATGGTCAGAGACCCTATGATTATGGGATTATGTGGAGAGACCAAGATTTCGAATAAAAACCAAAGTTGGGTCACATTAATCCAAGTGTTTGAGTACTATATTTCACATCATCAAGCCAAAGCATTCGAAAGTGTGTTTGGTGGTGTCACTTGTTTACCTGGTTGTTTCTCGATGTACAGAATCAAGTCCCCTAAAGGCTCAGATGGATACTGGGTTCCTATTTTAGCCAACCCTGATATTGTTGAAAGATATAGTGACAATGTGGTTGATACTTTACACAAGAAGAACTTGTTGCTATTGGGTGAAGATAGATACTTAACTTCATTGATGTTGAAGACATTCCCAAAGAGAAAACAAATTTTTGTACCAAAAGCTATTTGTAAAACTATTGTTCCAGACAAGTTTAAGGTTTTGTTATCTCAAAGAAGAAGATGGATTAATTCTACTGTTCATAACTTGATGGAGTTGGTTCTTGTGAAAGATTTATGTGGTACTTTCTGCTTTTCCATGCAATTTGTTATCTTTATTGAATTAGTTGGTACAGTTGTTTTACCAGCCGCTATTTGTTTTACCATATATGTTATTGTATATGCGATTATTTCCCATCCTACGCCAGTAATGTCATTAGTATTATTGGGAATTATTTTTGGTCTACCTGGTTTATTGATTGTTATAACTGTTTCATCATGGAAATATGTTTTGTACTTCTTTATTTATTTAATTGCTTTGCCAATTTGGAATTTTGTTCTTCCAACTTATGCTTATTGGAAATTCGATGATTTTAGTTGGGGAGAAACCAGAAAAGTTGGTGGTGGTGATAAGGGAGGACATGATGATGGAGATGGAGTGTTTGACTCTTCACATATTGTTATGAAAAGGTGGAGAGATTTTGAAAGAGATAGAAAAAATGGTAATAATATAGCATTACCAACTGCTGCGTGGAATCCGGAAGATGACAGTTTCAATTCCGATACTCCATGAGTAGTATAGCACACAAAGAGTCTGGGGAATCAGATTAAGGCATTGACTCTTTGAGTCGTAGTTAGTTCGTATATTTATTGAATACAAATATGACAAATGAATTTGAAGGAGGTGGAATTCCTTATAAGTAATGGTACATGGATATTATTGTATTGTTGAGTGGTCATTTGGGCTTCATTCAAGGTACTATATTGTGAATTCAAACTTTGAACTACCGGGAGTACTCTCCCGAGAAGATTTTTCAGTGTATATCTCTTTAAATTTGGTCAACCTCCAAGAGTTTTTGGGTTTAGAAAGTGAAGGTTTAAAAGCAGAACCGGGTGTTTGTAAAGCAAAAAGCATTGTAAATCCGCCCAAACAATGGGATTTAGGTCAATATATATATTAACATAAACTTTAAAGTTGGAAGATGTGAAATAATAAACCTTATTTGGGTGAAACGGCAGGACCTAAGGAGGGAGTTAACAATTGTGTATCATTTAAACACCAAATCTCTGAAGAACGGATTTATAAGACGTTGTCATCACCACCAGTGTTGATGCATCACATCACCGGTGATGTAATGGAACGTTCCATATGTTATTCTAATCTATAAATATGTTATTGTTCTTTTTTTCGGTAAAACACTTCTGCTGCATAAATTATGTGCCCGGGTACCTCCCGGCGTCTATGCTTTTAGGTGTCTTCCGGCACAGGTACCACTGGGGGTAAACCTTATTCCTATCGTAATTAAACCCGCCTTAGAGGGTTTGAGCCTGTGAAACCCCCAAATTGGGGGTTTATGGACTGCTTATTTATGGACTGAATTAATTTATGGGCTGGAGGTGGCCTAATGCGGAAGCGCAAATATTCTCGGTAACAGTTGACACAGGTTTTTGGTCACAGACTTGTGGTCACACGCAAACAAATACATAAACACATAACACAGATAACCGCTCCATTCACGTGACGGTGTAAGTGGAAAGATCTCGAAACTCTAAATTAATAAGGTTTTATTTCGTTGGGTCTCCAGCCCGGGGCAACTTTAAACAGGTGTAACTGTGGTACGGAGCAGGCAGCACTGGGCCCGGGAGACGTGTGGGCCGAGCGTGGGCCTGCGACGGGGCGAGAAGTACCTGGACCTTAGGCCCAGCTCGCACCGAGCCAGGCCCAGTTGCTAAATATATCGCACCTGGATTCTAGAACGAAGTTTAATGACGTCACAAGATTATCCTCCCAAAATGCGACTCAAATTATATAAGGATTAGTCTCTGCTATTTACAGCAATCACACATCATCTAAGCGCTAACAATTTTATTTATAAGTCATATATTTCTAGTTTAAAATATTTATTTTGGTTGATTAGTTCTGTGATGTCCATTTATAAGGAAGATAAAGACAAATGGGAGTTACCCACGTTGAAAATATCCACCATAAGTCCTACTTCATCCACCATGTCATATGCTCCTTTGAGCTCTAATTTGACCACGCCGAGTTTCTTGTCTCCTGTGAACTTGAAATCCCCCAAATCGCCCAATGGTCCGTCATTTAACTGTGATGAGCTTCCCATAAAACGGTTACACCCCAATCAGTTGGAGAAGTTTTCAGAGAAGAATCCAACTATCATTGATATTCGGTGTTTTAATCAATTTTCCCAATATAAGCTTAAGAATTCCATCAACATATGTGTTCCATCTACCCTTTTAAAAAGATTGTCATATAAATTACCCAGCATTTTGAACACGTTTAATGTTCCTGAAGAGAAGGCAAAAAAGTTATTGGAAACCAACGAAACCATTTTATTTATTGACACTAACTCAAACGACAATTTGAATTCCGCCATGTACCAAACCATCTCGAAATTCTTGAATTATAATAAGAACTTTGATATGTGGTTTTTGTACGGGGGGATTGAAAATGTCAAAAACCATAAATTAATTGAGTTTGAATCTCCTATTTCCAGTCCAAACTATACCCTCGAACCACCCACCGTGTTATCTGGTTTCCAATTACCTTCTTCAACTCCTTCAGGTGAAAAATTTTTGTCTAGCTTAAAGAAGAATGTTCCTAGAATTGATACAACCACTTTTAATGATGACGTAAATTATACGTACAAGTTTAAATTACCCGATAGTATTACCTCCAGTGAACTTCCAACATGGTTGAGAACGATTCTTTTTGATGGAGAGGATTTAAATTCAAATAATCAAATAATCAAGAATTTGAAGACAAAATTCAATAAGATTGAAAAAATTGAGCAAGTCAGATTGAATTTGGCAATTGAAAACAATGCCAAATTGGAAAATCATTCAAATATATGTTCTCCTTCCACCCCATGTCCTAAATGTGATGATATCAACTACAAAATCCCCAAAGGAATTGAATATGGATACAAAAATAGATATAATAATATCTGGCCATATGAGCACTCCAGAGTAAAGATCTTACATTCCCCATGTGTTTGTAATGAAACTGATGATTATTTCAATGGTAACTATATTAATAACTCCCAAATATCAGATTTGACTTATATTGCAACCCAAGATCCTTTGCCTGCCACTTTCAAAGATTTCTGGAGGCTTATTTGGGACAGAAATATTAATTTGATTGTTTGTTTGAATAAGCAACACAGCTTGAAACTAAACTACTTCAATGATCAAGTGCTTGATAATTTTGAAGTTAAAGAAGAAAGTTTACAAGAATTTGATTGTTTTAATTTACGTACCATCAAGCTTTCAAAAAATCAACAAGATAAAGTTATTTATCACTTGGAATATAATGAATGGCCAGATTTTGGAGTTGCCGAACCTGAATCATTAATTAAATTTATTGAATTTAAAAACCAATTGGTCAAAGATAAAAATTTGAATCAGGAAACATTGGTTCATTGTTCTGCCGGGTGTGGAAGAACCGGGTGTTATATTGCCATAGATCTGGTAATTGATTTATTTAAAACTGGAGGAGAAGATAAATTTGATCCATTTGGAGAAGTTGACTTGATTTACAAATCCATTCAATTCCAAAGAACTCAAAGAATTTCCATGTGTCAAAATTTTGATCAGTATATATGCTGTTACGAAACCTTGGTAAACTACTTACGCCAACATCCTACAAAGGATCAGTAACGAATTACGATTTATAGAGTAAATGAACGAATAATGTAATACTGTTCTATCAGGATTATGCATCATGCACAAGTACTGCGTAGAACCCTCACTAAATCAATTACCAAAATTTCCTCATTAAGACTCTTCAATGGATACAAAAGTTTCTTATCTACTTGACCTCCTAAATATAAATTACCAGGATATTCCTCCGGTAAATATCTTTGAATCCCTTTCCCAAATGTTACTTGCCCCTCCATTAATTGAAGATACGTTTGAAACTTCCACAACTCATGAACAACAGGCAACTGAAAAATCTATACGGATGATATATAAGGCAATTCTTGACAGTCATAAGCACTTTAACAATCATTTTGAAATAGAAAACCATATCCAGTACATTAATGATGGACTCACAATACCTATGCCTGCTCCTTTTGTGGCGTATGATCCAAATCACTCGTGGATGGTATATTGGCTCATAAATGCAGGCCACATGATTCACCACTCTTTCGCCCCAGAGGTTCGGGAGTTGGCGGTGGACAAGATCAAGACGCTAATTGTGCCCAACGGAGGTATCTCAGGTGGTAGGAACCAGAAGGGTCATGTGGCGCTGACGTACGCTGGAATCTTGGCTCTAGTTTCTCTAGAAGCATTTGATGTTTTACAGGATATTAAGGACGATGTATACACATGGTTTTTGTCTTTAAAGCAATCTGATGGTTCTTTCATAATGCATGAAAATGGAGAGTCTGATAACAGGTCCACATACTGTGTTTTGGTGGTGTGCTCCTTGATGAATATGCTTTCGGATGAGATAAGTGAGAATACTCTTGAATGGATTGTAGGAACACAGACATATGAAGGAGGTTTTGCAGGTGTTAAGGACACAGAAGCTCATGGCGGATATTCCTTTTGTGCTTTAGCTAGCTTATTTTTACTTTTGGGTAGAAATGCACCCACAAAAGATGGCTTTTTACAACAATTTGAGGCCCATATAGACTTTGAAAGCCTATTACGGTGGTTGGCGGCTAGACAATTACACCTTGAAGGAGGCTTCAATGGAAGGCCCAATAAGCTAGTCGATGCATGTTATGGTTTCTGGATTGGTGGTTGTTTTTCGATGCTAGAATCCATTTTGGAGGTAGATTTATATTCGAGATCTTCTTTCAAAGTATATATGATGAACTGTGCACAGGACCCTCGTGGTGGATTCAGAGATAAACCAGGAAAGAGCCGTGATTTCTACCATACCAACTACTCTTTGTTGGGCTTAAGTGTAGCCGAACACAAGCTAAAAATATGCCCCACAGAAAACCCAGGTAAATCGGACCATTTCTGTTATAATTTCACCTCAGAAGAAGTAGATGAAGACACAAATACAGCGGTATTAAACCCTGTTTTTGGGCTTCCTGCTGGCTTTGCAGAAAAGTGCAGAGCTTTCTTCAGTTGAATTTAATGAACCGTAATGAATTAACTCTAGTTAGTATTAAATACACATTAAAGAGATAGATTGTTCATGTGGGGTAAATAGATCAGTCTGTGTGTCTCTATCGAACGATACTGATTGTTTCTTTCCCTAAAAGTTCAATATTTGTACCAAATAAGCTTCCCTGAAGAATTACTCTCCTCCGGCGGAGGCCACCGCCATGTCGCGGTGGCCGGCAATAATTTCTCCCCAAGGTTCGCGATATTTTAATTATCTATCATGTCATGGTTCCAGAGACTCGTGGGATACCAGCCACTCCAGGAATCCATACCCGGGTCGTACCCTGAAGAAGCCAATCCGGCTCCCAGAAACTCCTTCAATTCCCAAAACGTAGTTTTACTCGCAGATAAAGCATTTAATTATCTACAAATCATCATCATCAAACCAATAATATTCATACTATTCATTGTTTTCACCGTATTTTCCAAGATTGTCAATCTCATCTACTTTAGAGACTTAAAGAGGAGAACCAGCACTTTGAATGACTCGATTAATAGATCAAACAAATTTGTCAGAGACTTGGAAGACAATTTGTCAGCTGACGAGTCTCACCATGCGTTGCCCCCATTTTTTGAAGGCAGCTATACTCAAGCATTGTATATGGCAACTCACAAGGCCAAGTTCTTGTTTGTATACCTTACCAATCCAGAGAATGAAAACTCATCCTCGATCTTCAAGCAGATAATATTGAATGAAAAATTCACCAATATTTTCAAGGATCCCAATTTTATTATCTGGGGAGGTGATTTAACGAATCCAGAATCTTATCAGTTGGCCAACAGTTTGAATGTAACCAAGTTCCCCTTCTTGGGATTATTGGCTTTGACCAGATCTACCACCATGTCACCTGAAGGCCCGGTTAAATCCTCTCCCAAGATTTCATTACTTGTTAAAGTACAAGGAGCTGTGTCAGATCCGGACATTATTGACAGTAAATTTTTGAAGAAAATAGAGAAATATGAGCCTGAATTGGCATTAATACGAAAGGAATTATGGGATAAGTTCATGAATCAGGTATTCATCCAACAACAAGAAACCAATTATCAAAAGAGTTTAGAAAAAGACCGTCTTAAGAAATTGAAAAAACAAAGAGAAGCACTCAAAAAACGATACATGGCGTGGAAAGCAGGACAATTCAACCAGGATGTTGAATCCGGAGAGGATAAAGCCAAAGTGGCAATAAAACTTCCTAATGGAGAGAGAATCACGAGACTTTTCCCAGCCGACAGTAAAATTAATGATATATTTGATTATGTGGAGCTATACAGGAACGGACACTTGGATCAAGACGTGGGTCCCTGGGATGACCAGTTTGAAGGTTTCATACCGGACTACGACTTCAAGCTCAAATCACCCCTTCCACCCAAAATCACCTTGAATGACCAACTTGAGCAAAATATCCTTATAAAGAATCTCAATTGTATTTACCCAAATGGCCTATTAATAGTGGAAGATTAGGCCTTGGTGACCTTTCTTTTCTTCTTTTTGTCCTTCTTTTTCAATCCCACAAACCCGGTTTTGATTGCTTGGGAATAATCAACCCAAAATTGGTCGAGATTTGACGTTTCTACCACGGTACTAAGCTTATTCTTCTTGTTGGTGGAGAATCTTATCAACACCGGGAACTCGGCGTCCAAGCTGGGCTCTTCGGTGGTTTCAAGCGCCGGCACCAATCTCTTTTGAGAAATATAGATCGATGACTTTCCGTTGTTAGCCAGAAGCACTTCTTCTATCTGATCAAGGAACTGCTTATTATTGAGCCTGGCCATTGTGTGAAAATTCTGAGTTGTGTCTCGGTTTTGGTCTGGCGCGCACGACTGTGTAGAATATATGCTGCCCAAGGTTGTCTGTGGCCACCCTGCGTGGCCACCTGCCCTTCCTTACCCTCCTCCAGTCCCCCACCACTTCCTCCTCTCCATTTCCTTCCTCCTTCCTCCTTCTTTCCCTTCTTTCTCCCTCTATTCATTTTCGTGTCCCTACCATCGGAACCCATAAAACTTATCGCGGCAGATCTTATCTGTATGTACAGAAGATATCTTGTTTTGGTAGCTTCAGTCCTAATCGGACTTTCCTCCGGGACTCCGTACCTCTACGGAGTTTATAGTCCTCAATTGATCCAACGGGTTGGACTCACAGCTTCGGACTCCGCCACAATCTCGCTTGCAATCAATATTGGAACGGGTGTGGGAGGTTTGGTGGGAGGAGTTGTAACTGATTATAAAGGGCCCAGATTCTCCATTTTACTGGGTTCGGTGTTGATTTTGTTGGGATATAGTGGTCTTCATGTGGTGTATCGAATGGGAGTTGGTAATCTTCCCCTTATTTGCTTGTGTGCTGTGATTATGGGGCTAGGATCTATCACTTCCTATTTTGCCAGTTTAAAGGCGGCACAGGCCAACTTCCCACATAATAAGGGGACAGCAGGGGTGTTTCCTGTGAGCTCCTATGGACTTTCTGCCACTGTTTTCTCGGCAATTACCGCCAAATTCTTTGAAAATGATACGGGTGGACTCCTTGAGTTTTTAGGCTTGTCCTGTGGGTTTGCATCCTTTGTGGCGGCTTTCTTCATAGGGATTTTTGTAGATGAAGATCATGATGAAGAAACCGCGTTGGAGAGTAACTCTGCTGGTGCTTTGCCGCAATCTACCGATTATGGGAGTGTTGAAGAAGAATCTGATCAGGCTTCGATTCTGTCGATAGGTAGTCTTGCATTTTGGGGAATTGGTAAAAGAACCCCAAGAAATTCCATTAGTTCAGATATTACACCTGTTGTTGAGCCACCTGCAAACACTCTCCCCAAGAGAGCTGACTTTTCTTCCAAAAATACCTCTTTTTCCCCATCAGTGTCCAAAAAGAATTCTATAGAGTCACTAGCTCCTAGACAAAAGGTCAAGAGATCCCCATGGACAATAATTGCTGACTTACTAAGAGATAGAAAGTTTTTAACTCATTATTTATTGGTGGCTACTTTTGCTGGCTCGGCTCAAACTTATATTTATTGTGTGGGATTCATTGTGACTGCACAGGTCACCTACAATCATGATATTGACTTGACTGTTGCACAAGTACAGGCCATTCAAGTTGCTATTATGTCAATTGCTTCATTCTCGGGAAGATTATCATCAGGAATCTTGTCTGACTTCATTTATAAAACTTACCACATCCAAAGATCATGGATTATTTATTTGAACATTACCCTTCTTGCCTGTGGACAATACTTAACTATGACCAATAAGGGTAATATCCACTTGATTTCATTGTCATCAGCCTTAATCGGAGGTAGTTTCGGTCTCACATTTGGTACTTATCCTGCAATCATAGCTGATTTCTGGGGCACCAAGATTTTTTCCACTGCCTGGGGTCTTATTTGTACTGGACCTTTAGTAATAATTTATACCCTTAACAAGTATTTTGGTATAATTTATGATAGTCATTCTATTGATGGGGTGTGTTATGAAGGGAATGAATGTTATAAAGGAGCTACGAAATGGTGCTTCTGGATGTGTTTTGGGATGGTTATTATAAATGGGGTTTTACTCTATACTCACAGAAGAAAAGCTAATGTCTGAAATATATTACTACTTGCTATTTACATTAATCAACATCCAAGTTGATCTCTTCAGCAGTTCTTAACTCGACATCAATTCTTTCAATCAAATCATTAAAATACTTTAAACTTTGTTTGCTTCCTTCGATTTCTTTCTCAATCTTCACTTTCTCTTGTCCTCTCTTGTCGATACTCGTCTGGAAGTTATTCATCACCTCTCTAAGAGGATAGTTCAAAACCTTTCTGCATTCTTTAGATATTCTATCTCCATTATTGTGGACGTATTCTAAATCTTGTATTTGAGCTTTGAGTTTCCTGGCTTGTTTTCTCGGGAAAGCATTCGGAATGTCACCAATAAGATAATAAGCAGAAACCAAACTTACTCCTATAATCAATGGACCGATAAACCTCTTGAAGTTGTTAACAGTAATAAGACCACTTAATGTATATAGTTTTCTTCCAATCGTACCGATGGTTAGAATCTTTGTGGACGAGTAAAGGGTTTGCAAGGTCAATTGACTGGGTAACTGTTCCCTTAATGTGATGGCTGTTAAGGGCAATCTTGTGATTATGGAAACAGGATTGTAATTATTCAAATGGTTTAAACTGTTGGACACCATATCTCCTGGTAATCCAATCCAGTTGACAAAGCTCTCGAGTGAGGGATCAAAGAAATCACCTATTTCAATTGGGTTAAGTAGATTCTTTTTCACTAAATCCTTCTTTCTGGTGAACATCAAGTCGCTTTGGAACTTCTTGTTATTCAAAAACTCTTCCCCAAGTGTATCTTTACCATATTTAATGATTTGGTCAACCTTTTCGATAGTCTCAAACTTTGCAGATTGTTCTGATTTCGATACAGCACTTAAAACACTATCAACCATTCTTTTCTGTGTTTCAATGGCATACTCATATACATATTGGAGGCCCAAATATGGCACTATTTGATGATCTCCAAGATTATTTATGCTGTCCAATAATTCATCCTTGGTTTCCTGGTAAATTGAACTACAGGTATCTTCAATAAGCCTAATAATCTTATCATTTATGACGATAGACTGGTTGACGATTTGATTATAATCAGGAGAAACCTGGTTGAAGTTCTGTTCCAATGAAGAAATTTGTTCGGCATATTCCACCTGGTTGGTCTGAGATAATTTTTTAAGATCCTTAAGAATGTTGATAAGGTAGTTTTTGGCAGGAAGAAGCTTTGATATAGACCTTTTTTCAAGAACAAACTTCCTCAAAGCGGCTTCAAGACGGTCAAAATCTGGATCAAAATCCCCATCGTCATCTTCGCCTCCAGGTCCGTCTCCTGGGCCGTCTCCTAATCCCTTGGAACTGACGAAATGAACAAAGTTTTCTGAATCTTTGTAACTTTCAGGACTTAATGTCTTCACCTGTTCCAAGATCTTTTGCTTACACTTATCCTTGTCTCTAATATTATCGAATTTATTGGAGACAATGAACAAATACTGTTTTTCACCTGCTGCAGAAGTTATAAATTCTTTACCAGATAAGGTGAAATGATTCTCTGAGTTGACCACAAACACTATCAAGTCAATTTCTTCTTGTCGGGCAAACACTTGAGTTGTTTGATAAGAATCAAGGTTCAAACCCGGGGCATCTATAAGACGAATGTCTATAACACCATTGGACAAGAGACTCTGATTTTTGGGTCTCACATCATTCAAGTATATTTTAAGAAGGGAATAAGTTCCCAGTTGGTCAACTAACGATTCGAGTTCCTTAAGGCTGTGGATTTCGTAGGTCGACTCATCTTTCAAGTCGTATTGGGTCCCGTGACGAATAGCGTGAACTTCTTCAATCGAGCTGTTTTCCTTCGAAGCATCGATAATCTCACAAAACACGGCCGTAAGAGGCTGCTGGTCCTCTGGAAGTATTTTCCTTCTTAGCAAAGCATTACAGAACGTGGATTTACCGGCGTTGAGGTCACCGGTAACAAACACTTTGGAGCTGGTATCATCAATTCTGTCCTTCAAAGTGAGAAGGAAGTTCACCTGTTGGTCGAGTTTCTGCTCCAAGATAACCGAAATAGACGACTTATCAAGATTTCCTAGCTCATTTAATGAATTATGGGGATTTATCTGAAGATTTAACTTAAGTATAATAAAGTCACTAAACTCCAGGGAATCTACCCTCGAAATCTCCTTTTCAAACAGCTTAAGTGATTTATCAGTTCTTACTACATCGGTTTGAGTTGGATAATAGATCGGATGGGCCTTGTTTTCTCCTATAACATCATATATGATGTTTATGGTCCGATTTATTAAGTTATCAAGACTAAGCTTGTTCTCACTGTAATGGATGTGTCTCAACGTGGAATTGAGCCCCGACTTTCCTGGCATATCAAACTCTGAAAGTGACGTGTTGAATCCTTCAGAAGCCACATATGTTTCCGAATCAAAGGTGTCTGAGTCCATGGCGATGGGATATTGTGATCGCGATTGACGAGCGTGATCGATTTGGTGCGAGCCGGGGCGGGCGCGGTGGAGCATTGCGAGAGAATGGCGAGGGGATGGCGAGAGAATGGCGAGATTGGGGCGCCTGGGCGTACACCACCTTGCACCTTCCCCTTCTGGCTCTGCAAGAGACAGCATGTTAGAGATAATATATTATACTTAATATCACAGGCGTATACTACTACTTTAGGGCTAGCCTAACGGTCTTCAGCCCACTCGTTTTCTCTTCTGATAGCCTCTTCTTCTTCGGGGGTAAAATCATTCACAATGTTGAAGATCTTTCTTAACTCTTCGGGAGACTTACTTCTGATCATTTCAGCCACCGTCTTACACCCAGCATCCAATAAAGGTCTGATGTTCAAGTAGTCAGATGCAGCAATGATCTCATATAACATTTCCTGATCAACCTTCAAGAAGTTTCTATCCCATTCTCCTACGGGAGCTGATTTCTTAGCATCTTCATCGTCATCATCTGGGAATACAGTGTGTTTGTGGTGTTCACACCATTCAATTACCTTTTCCAATATGGTGGCCCGGACGTTTGGAATGGGTACTTCAAAATCTTCTTCCAACCCATCAGGATTCAAATCATTAATCATATTCTTAATAAGCGCTGATTTTTCAGCTACTTTAACATCAATAGGGAACTTTTCGTGGTCGGATGACTCAAGAATAACTTTGGCAGACATGTGTGTGGTTTGAGGAGTTATAAATTTTGTGCGAAAAGAATATAAACTACCACTTATGATTTCGTACGCCTCCGTAGTACACCGGCCACCGGAGTTGGAACTGAACGACGAATTACTGAAACAACATAAAAAGTTCAAGGCATCTCCCAAGTTTGACTTTAATAGTGAAGAACTCTTTTGTATATGTCGGAAGCCCGATACGGGGAAGTTAATGGTTGGATGTGATGGATGTGATGAGTGGTTTCATTTCAAATGTATGGGGATAAATGAACTATATAAGGACTTAATTGCTAAATTTTATTGTAAATTTTGTGTTTGGCAAGGTAAGGGGTTCACTCAGTTCAAAAGGAAGTGTAGATTGGATACGTGTTGGAAACCTATAGATTCCAATTCCAAGTATTGTAGTAGAGAATGTGGGTTAAAGTACTTTGATTCGATCCGTAATAATGGCGAGAAGGATAAGATCAAGTTGGTGATTGACACGTATGACAAGTTCCAGAAATTGGGGGCCCAGTTCCCAGAGTTGCCTGAAGTACAGCAGTACGAGCAGAACATGGACAAATTTCCAGATGAATTACGGCAAAATTTAGAGGATAATAGGCGGAAATCAGATGAAATACATGCTAAGATACACCAGTCCAAGGCCAAGATAGGATTGTTGATTAAATACAAAGAGCTTATGAAACAAGTTAATGAAAAAGTCACCAAAACCAGCTCCAAGAAAAAAGTCGAATTGTGTCTATATAACAAACTATTAAGAGACGTGAATGATCAAATCATCCAGGACTTCCAGGAAAATATAGATGCATTGGCTCAGGCATTCAACCAAGATGAAGAGTATCCAATATGTATCCAAGAGAAACGTAAGTGCCCGAGACACAATGGGTGGATAGCATTAATCAATGATGAGCTCTCGGGAAACGTAATAAAGCTTGAAGAGAGTTTGAATAAACTACACCAACACAAAACCACTCTTTTGCGTGATTACAGCATTGGAGTATATGAACAAGAGTAATTCTTGTCTGTAAAATAATGTACATTTAGGTCATTTGAACCAGAGTTTTCCATAGACCATGTTACCGGTTATATATTAATACACATAGCTGTCTGTAACTATCTCTGTCCATCTGTAAGTGTCACAAACCCAGTATCTCCATCATATAAAGCCATTTACGTGGAAATTGGGCAATTCTGGTATACTAATGTGTGTGAACCGTTTTTCTTTATAGTTTTCGCAGCTGCAAAATCACAACAATGGACTCGTTTGAGAGGTTCAGGTTGGCCACAGAAGCCAACCGGCGACTTCGGGATAAAACCAATACACAAAATCAGATAGTTGAAGGAAAAAGAAGAATTCTGGGTTTTGATCCAATCAAATCTGATAGGAAACGCCCAAATAAGCCTGTCTTTAGCTCATTTGTGGGGCACACTGTTACCCAAAGGCATAAGAAATACGAATATATCGAACAAGAATTCCCTTGGAAAGGAGAAGCTGAGGACTATTTGAGTAACTGCGTGGCTGGTTTCATTAGCAGGTTCAAATATGGGCGATTTGATTATATTCTTCACGATAAAGACTCGATATTACTAGCAGAAATCAGAAAACAAATCGATAAACCCCTAAATCCTCCGGAGATCGAGGTTAATGATAGCAAAAACACCATATTAACCACTCCAATACTGAATAAGTGCATTTCACCCACTCATTATTGTATCAAAACTCATAAAATTGGTAAATTCATGTATTCGGCAGAGGTTTTGAATATCGCCAACAGTATTGTGGAGATTGTTCTACTTTTAGCCACAGATATGAGATTCACAGTTAACGAAAATAGCTTGTTGGTGCTAAATGACCACAATAGTTACGTACAGGAGATTGGAGGGAATAAGAGAAAGGTGTACGTGAGCTGGAAAATTTATAGAGAGAAGCTATTGGATATAAGCTTCTAGAGCATAAGCATAATAACTCAATATAATATTACAACTATTCTTCTTCTACAATCGTTTTCTCCTTCCAAACTTGCATCATATTATCATCTCCACAAGTTATCCATAATCCCAAGTCATTTACATCGATTTCATTAATTCTTCCTGTGTGTCCACCGCTGATGAATTTCAAACATGGATCGGTGGTTCTGACGTTCTTTTTCTTATTTTCCTGTTCTGGGTTGAATTCTTCATCCAAATTATCCAAATCCCACATGATAATTCTCTTGTCCAAGCCCCAGGTACTTAATCTATTAGAGCTATGACTGTCCCATTTTAATCCTGAAATACTATCATTATGACCATATAATTTCCTGAATGGAGTTTCTGGACTTCTTAAATCGTACAAGTTTACCACATTATCTCTTCCTCCAGTAGCCAACAAGCTGGGGATTTCTGGATGAAATTTGGACCCGTTCTGTATGTGTTTGGTTTCGATGTCAATGGCGACACTATCGCTGGCTGGGGCTCTCAAATCATACACCTTGACAGTGTAGTCATCAGAACAAGAAGCAAATAAGTTTTTCAGTGGGGCCAAACTCAAATCGTTTATGACAGCCCGGTGATTCTTATAGCATTGGATTGGGGTTGAAGGTTTTGATACATCCCAAAGGGCTATTTGAGAGTCATTGGATCCCGATAAGAATTCAGTATCACTTAACCATTCTAAGGCATAACCCTCAAGTTTATGGTACTTAAAGTCAACCACTTCTTTCAGACTAAGATTATACTTATGAACAATTCCTTCATTGTCGAATGTAAGAACCTCTTCTGCATTGGGTGAAATTTCAAGTTTATTAACCTCTCCATTGTGTTTCCAAGTAGACGATATACTAAAATTACTGGAAGGTCCTTCTGGCACACTAACACTGGCAGCTCCCTCGGGAGATAAAGTGCTGGGTAACTCAATCGATCCCATCTTCAAGTAATCTTGAGTAAGCTGTGAAGAATTGGTCCCAAACAAGAATTTGACCACAATCTTAGACTTATCCGAAGAGAATTCATACTTGGGGAGCCATTTTATAGACAAGGAAGGATACTCTAAAGCGTGAGTATAGATCACATCATATAATAAAGGAACTGTTTTCTTCCAGATCTTGAATTCTTCATTAACAACTTTCTCCTTAAGTTGTTGTTCCTGGACGATTTCCTGTTCGGCAAGTTGTTCCACTGTCATTAAATTAAATAAAATAATTTGGCCAATTTGCGAAATAAGAGGGTCGTGTGCGGGTAGGGGCTACAGGACACAGGGCATAAATATACATTTAGATGACGTCTTCTTGTTCTTCTTCATCAAAGTAACTACTAAACGTATAAACAGTACCATAGATAAGACCTCCACCAATTATGGTCAACACAGTGGCGGTTTTGGTCAAAATCATTGAATGGTGAAGCAATAACGGTAAGGAAATCCCAGTAATCACCAAAAATGCCGATACAAATTGGCCAACTTCCTTCACCACATTACCATGGGAGTCCCCCACGGGATCAAAGTCAAAATCACTGGAGCTAATGGCTTTTGTTACTGCCACTGGCAAATGAGCTACGGCACAAATGATTCCATTAATTATAGGATACCAATTCCCGTAAACTCCCGCCAACACCACAAGTAAAAATCCCATAGAAAGAATCACCGAAAGTCCTATTATCTTATTTAACGGATTGTGGTTCATGGTGCTTTAAATTGTATTTGTAAACTCCAATTGAATCTAATATCTGAAGTTACCTAAATAAATTTGAGGAGATTTCGCATTTTTATATCACCATGTCTCAATTTGAAGACCTTTTACGTCCACAAATAATACAACCAAAGGGGTCTGTGGAGCCTCCAGCAGGGTTTGCCGACCACATCACCAAAGCCGTAGAGAAAAAAGCCGTGGATATGGACGATTTGAAGTCCCGTAAGGCGTGGGAAGTGGCGATTGGACCCGCCAAATCTATTCCCATGAACCTTATTATGAGTTATATGACAGGTAATTCACTTCAAATGATTCCAATTATGATGACTTTAATGTTGCTTATCAATCCCATCAAGGCCATTTTCAATGACACCAATCGAGTGTTCAAAAACTTGGAAACAGACTCAAATAAATTTGACATTATCCAGGCCAAAGTAATCTTTGTTGTTTGTCAGCTAGCATGTATGAGCATTGGAGTGTGGAAATTGAATAAAATGGGGTTGATACCGAACAGTGATGGAGACTGGTTAAGTTTCAAGTCGGTGGAGCCAGTTAAAGAATTATTAGTTAGATTAAGAGAATAATGTTAATAATCATTAGTTAGGTTGAAAATAAATGCTAATGTCGTTATTCTAATGCTGTCTACGTATCTTTTTGTTTGAGGATGAAAAGAGGATCTTGGGGAGTCCTTAACTCAGAAAAGAATACTCCCAACGTATCTCCACATGATCTCATTATAAATAGTACAATTTCTTCCACCTTTGGAGTTTGGTGATCAATTCTCTCTATTGATGTGCTACTATAACACTCAAGCTTCTTGGCGGTGGTGATGACTCTGTAAAAGGTGCCAGGAGCACTGACTTGGGCCTGTCCTAAAACCACTCCATAACAACTGTGCCTTCTGTGTCTAATAATCGACCCACTAACCACTGGACCATCGAATATTTTTGTGTATTCAATTCCTAGAAGCTTCTCGGGAGTGTAATGTTCTTGTCTTCCTGTGATAGAGTTAAGGTAATGCTGGAAATGGACACTTTTCCAGTCAAGAGCCTGGTATACTGCTTTGGCTGATACTTTACCATCCAAGAAATGACACACCAGATCCAAAAGAATAAACCGGGGAGGTGATAGGGTAGTTAAAGTAGTTGATTGTAGCCAATTCAAGTCCAAGAGTGGGTCTGAAAAGTAAAAATCTGGCCTGGTTATTGCTGCAATTGACTTCAGACCTGGTAAGTGCTGGAGATATAACTTCCTGTCCAGTAACATCTCACGGGTGAAAGACCTGATAGGAACGCCGATGAAGTTTCTTGTCCTTATCGTCCTTAAAAACTCCATCATCGAATATACCTCGAACGTTCCTCCGTGGTTATTGAATACATATAAATAGTTATTCACTCGGATATAGAAACTACCGAAGCTAATGGACAAATTCTCTGTATTCTGAGATGACTTGAACTTAACGTCATAAGAAGAAAGCAAAAACAGGTTGAAAACTTTCATCAATATGGATATTACTACTAGGGCATTTCCCTTTGAGCTTCCTTCGTAAACTCGTAATAAACTATAATCCTCCAAGAAATCTTCCTCAAAATACTGTCTATATGCCTTTCCATCCCCTATGATCATCTGATTGCTGAACCGGAAGCACGAGAGTGTCAATTTGAATATCTTTCCTATGAACAGTACCATATTCTTCTGACTGGTAAAGATCAACACATCTTTACCGTTTTCATCCGGCATAAGTCTTACTATGGGCGATTTCCGGTAGATATACTTGGATATTATTCCCTGGTACAAGGATACAAACACAGAATCCAATACTTTCCGGCGATAATGAACCAAATCGGTAAAACTGGGGTCAAGGAGCAGTAATTGAAACCATACACTTTCCACGTCTGTCACCGCTCCTAAATCAGAAAAGAATTCAACTGCTTTCCTGAATCCAAACAAAGAGAGAAGCTGGGAAACTTTCACTCGAGAAGCCATCGGTATACTCGTATTTGATCGAATACTGGACTTCAATTCCTTCATTAGCTTATGGTGAAGATTGTATAGAATTGGAATTAGCGTATCATCAACCTGACTGATTTCAACGCCGCTTGAGATGGACTGTTCAAACAGAATTTCCCTTTGGTAATACATCATTGTTAGCTCAAACATCCCAGTAGTATTTCTTGAAGCCTTAAAGTCAATTTCATAATATAAAAGTATGTGTAGATACCTGCGAAAAGCAATATTATACCATAAAGAATCACTTTTAAGATAAGTATTAAGCTGTTTACACGTGGATAATATATTTAGGATATCACCTATTTCCAAATCTTGGAGGATAATGTTCCATACGTCTATGGAAAGATCCAGTAATTTCATTAAGCATGTAGTGGTAGAAATGTTTCGCGGTACTTAGCAGCCTCTCCGCGCGGTGTCTCGCTAAATCACGGCCGCGAAAAATTCTCATCCAATTATCTGGAGATGGGTAAAAGAAAAGCGTCTGATTCATCCAAAAAGTCCAAAAAATTCAAAGCTGGGGGCATCATAGAACCTAATACGGTTGGAGTTTATGCTACATGTGCTCGTGGTAAAGAACAAGCGTGTATAAAAGAGCTTATGAATCTCTTTTCAGAAAAAGCAGAAGAATATGGAATTAGGAAAGAACCTGAAGAAGAAGAAGACGGACCTGAGTTATCGATTGAAGATCAAATTAAACAGGAGATCTCAGAATTAAAGGACACAAAGTCATTCCTTTCCCCTATAAGTCTCGAATGTGAGTGTCTTGTGTTTATAAAGACCAGAAATATCGAACCAGAACTGTTTGTTAAAAAAATCTGTGAAGATGCCAGAAAATCCAAGGTTAAAAACACCAGATTCACTCAAAAACTTACTCCAATTACTCATTCAGCATCCGCAAGCTTAGAAGAACTTAGAAAGTTAAGTTTAAGGGTATTAAAACCTCATTTCCATAATGAAGAACAAAAACCTTTAAAATTCGCCATAAATGTTACAAGAAGAAACTTCAATGCTGTAGAGAAAGATGTGATAATAAAAACAGTTGCGGAAACGGTGGGGAAAGACCATGGACATTCTGTAGACTTGAAGGCTTATGATAAACTTATACTTGTGGAATGTTACAAAAGTAATATTGGTATGAGTGTAGTGGAAGATTATGGAGAGCTAAGCAAATTTAATTTACAACAGATCTACGACAAAGCAACTGAGGAAACAGATTGAATAGACAACCTAAAGTTAACAAGAAGAAGACTTAGGGCCTTGACCAGGCTTTATTCAACAACAAACCCTAGAAATTTCTATATTAATTCCGTTTTTTGGGTGTCAAATAGCAAGCCACCTTGTAAATAGAGCTCCCAGTGATATAGACCCTTCCATCTTCCCTGTAAAAGTATATATAAACCCAGTCATTTTTGCAACCAGTGATGGTTTGTGCACGACTTTTTTCAAAATCAAAATATCCTTTGAATAAAATAGCCCAATTTCCTGGTACTAATTCCTCTTCTCTCCACCAGATCCACCAACTCTTCCGTGGTCGCCTACACCTAATCATCACTCCCAACCGGGTCATGTGTCGTGTTATTATATAATATTTGGATACTCATACCCGCACATCGCAAATTATTTTACTAATATCACCATGTTAAGGACAAATCTGAGCAGATTGACGACTCAGTGGATAAGTAAGAGGTTCCGCTCCGTGATTGGGATAGATTTGGGTACCACCAACTCGGCTGTGGCTTTGGTCCAGGGAAATGAGCCCAAAATACTTGAGAATGATGAAGGAGGAAGAACAACACCTTCAATTGTAGCATTTGATAAGGGCAAAACACTTGTGGGATTGCCTGCCAGGAGACAAGCGGCCATTAATCCTGAGAATACGTTTTTTGCCACCAAAAGACTTATTGGTAGGAAGTTTGAGGATGACGAAGTACAAAAAGACTTGAAGAACATCCCATATAAAATCATTCCCAATGATAATGGAGATGCATGGATTTCTACCTCAGATGGTCAAAAGATGTCGCCTTCCCTGATCAGTTCTCATATTCTCAAACATATGAAGAGCATTGCTGATTCTCATGTATCTGAACCTATAAATCATGCTGTGGTTACAGTTCCAGCATATTTTAACGATTCTCAAAGACAAGCCACTAAATCGGCAGGTAAATTGGCAGGTTTGAATGTTTTAAGAGTCATAAACGAACCTACTGCAGCTGCTTTAGCATATGGGATTAAAAAGGAAGGTGTGGTTGCAGTTTTTGATCTTGGAGGTGGTACATTTGATATCTCCATTTTAGACATTGAAGACGGAGTGTTTGAAGTCCGTGCCACCAACGGTAACACTCATTTGGGAGGTGAAGATTTTGATATTCTACTTGTTAATCATATAGTGGATCTGTTTAAGGCTCAAACGGGTATAGATTTGGATTCTGTGGCCATCCAAAGAATTAAAGAAGCAGCTGAAAAACTAAAAATCGAGTTAAGTCACGTCAAAGAATCTGAAATTAACATTCCTTTCATTCATGGAGATCAGCACATCAAATTCACCATGACTGAGGACCAACTAGATGCTATGTCATTGCATCTCATACAAAAGACAATTGATCCCGTCAAAAAGTGTATCAGAGATGCTGATTTAAAAGTTGGAGATATTGATGAAGTGATTCTCGTAGGTGGTATGACCAGAATGCCCAAGATACGTACCACTGTGGAAGAAATATTCGGGAAAAAGCCCAATACTTCGGTAAATCCTGATGAAGCAGTAGCTTTGGGGGCAGCCATTCAAGGAGCTGTGCTTTCAGGTCAGATTAAAAATGTGGTGTTGCTAGATGTTACTCCATTGTCGTTAGGAATTGAAACTTATGGAGGAATATTTAGTCCTTTGATCCCCAGAAATTCCGCCATACCCATCAAAAAGGAACAAATATTTTCCACCGCTGTGGATGGGCAAACGGGTGTTGAAGTTAAGGTGTTCCAGGGGGAAAGAACATTAGTCAAAGACAATAAATTGATAGGCCATTTCAAACTTGGAGGCATTCCAATTGCTCCAAAAGGAACTCCTCAAATTGGAGTAACGTTTGAAATTGATGCTGATGGTATTATTAATGTGAGTGCAAAAGATAAGACCAAATATCCTGAAGACTCACCACATTTTGGTAAAGAAAACTCTGTTTCATTGACTGTTGCGGGAGAAGAGCTTAGTGAAGAACAAGTTCAAAAATTACTTGAAGAAAGTGAAAAGAATGCTAAAAGGGATGCTGAATTAAGACAACATATTGAAAATGCCACCAGAGCTGATGTAATATGTTCAGATACCGAAAACGCCATTCTTCAGTTTGGAGAAATGATGGAAGAAGTAGAAAAAAATGAAATTCAACAAAGAGTTACTGAATTAAGAAAGAAGATTGATGATATTCGTGACCGGGGTATCATCCATGATCCACAGGAAATCAGGAAAGAAGTGGAAGAAATACAAAAAGTTTGTTTGGCAGCAATTCAGAAGGTGGCCGCCAAACAAAGAGGTCAGTAAAAGATCTTCATCTGTAAATATACATTACTATTCGTCAGTTTCCATTCTATCGGTAACATCTGGCTCTTCAGCTTCTTCTGGTTCTTCATCCTCTTCGTCTACAGCGGCGTTACTTACACTATCCAACTTGTCTAACCACTGTTGAACGTTTTCATCATCATATATAGTGAAAGGTGTATCTTTACCAACGACACTCACGGAGGTGTTTTTCAATGTTAACTCGACATCTTGTGATAATGTGTCTCTTAATGCATTCAATCCATGAACGATTAAAGTTTCAATTGAATCAGAATCTTTAATTTGTTCCAAGTTTCTCTCAAGGTATGTTCTAGCGGCCTGAGATCTGGCACCAATTGAAGCACCGTAATATTCTAAAACAGATCCCGAAGGCTGGAATTCATATAAATGAGGACCAGTTTCGTCCACTCCACTCACCAAAAGTCCAACTCCATATGGTCTAGATCCATAACTTTGAGTATTCTCCTGTGCCTTATCAGCAATTGACAAAACCGCTTTAGACACTGACAATGGCTTGTTAAATACCAATTTGGAGTTCATGGCCTGCTTTCTCAAGAAGTTGGAGAGCACACGAGCATCTGGTGCCAATCCAGCCAATGCAACTCCCATATGATTATCAATTTTTATGAGTTTCTTCTGATACGACCCGAGCTCTTCTGCGTTACGTTTAAGCGCCACAAGAACCACGTGAGTCTTGGAAACCACTCCAACGGCAGCTGAACCTTGTTTGATGGCCTCAAGTGCGTATTCCACTTGGAAGAGTCTTCCTGTAGGCGAATAGGTTACGGAATCGTTGTCGTAATTATTTCTGAACATTGCCACTGGAATATAATCTCGCGAGAATTTGGTTTTGGTGATAGCGCGCGTTCCCGGGCGTACGCACAGCGTATGTCTCATACCACTGGCCAATTCACCGCGAAGTTGACCAAATCCTGGCCCATTTATCGCGAACTACAAATTTCATAAATTAATGAGACCCACCACATTATTACGGGTTAAGTTCCCCCAGGAACAGGCGATTAAGCCACAATTGGGACATTTCAAAAATCCCCTTATTCACACATTTTTATTGGCATCGGCAACTTACATGGCAGTGCACGCGGCGGTGGCGCTGATGGAATATAAGGAGGAGAGTGAAAGAATGAAAAAACAGGAAGCAGAATTAGAACGAGAAGTAGAGAATTTGGTACGAGAAAGAGGTAAGAGATGGTATCTGTTCTTTTGGAAATAACTTGGTTATAGATTATGTCATTAATGAAATATTATTGTCTAAACTTGTTACTAAATTTGGCAAATTTGGCAGCTGTGGATCCGGAAAGCATAGAAACATTATCCAAGCTGTCATCTTCTTCAATCTCTACTTCGCTCTCAACCTTGTTAACCAACCGTACACCATCCTCGAATTTGACTCTATCGAATTTCCTTGTCCTGAACGAAGGATTCTTCTTGAAATCTTCATAGTTTTCTAATTTAAGCAAATCAATTGACTGTCTCAATTCACTGAAGGTAGATTGAAGACTTACCGATCCTTGTTCTGAATGGGATAATGCATTTATTGAGTCTTCCAAGTGTTGGACGTCAAGGTCAAAGTTGTAAATAGCATTTCTGTTATATCCTTCTGCATCCTTCAAAATGTCTAGGAAATGTTGTGCAATAAAATCATAACTTCTGAACAATCCTAGGGTTCTAAATGTCAGGGGCAAGTTAGAAAAGATTGATGTGAAAAGATTCTCTAAGAATAATGCAAAATCTTTAATGGTGAAGTTTGCTTCCGAGTTTTTATAAGAAGGATACCAATCGTTGTACTCCACCATGTCCAAAAGCTCTTTGACTTTATCATCAACCATTTTGAAGATTGAATCTTCAGCATATTTTCGTAGACTAGTAAAGTATTCAATTGACTTTAATGTTAATGTTCCATCAATGTCAATATTGTTAGTACCGATTCCATTATATAATTTTAATCTTCGGTTGATCAACTTTCCAAGTTCATATAGACTATAAAGATAATATTCGAAATTTGTATAAGATTGGGACAATATTTCTTTATTACTTGAATTTCTCGTGATAAATTCTTGTAAGTCATACACAATCCCAATATTTTTCTCTTTTCCTAATACTCTTTCGAAGATATCTTGGACTATAATATTGTTCAATTCATATAATTCATACCCATAATAATCCTTAATGAAAGATATTATATCTTCCATAAGTGATCTTATTCCAAGACAAAAGTGTACATAATCTTCACTGAATGGAAACCCAACTGGTAATTTTTTCACATTGTTGGGTGCAAATGGTTCATCAGCTTTGTACCAACAAATTTTCGTTACACTATCATAATCCTTTTTGTCATTTACTATCAAAGGCATGTAATGGTCTGATTGAATAGATTGTAAGAAATCGAATCTGAATTGTTGGATAAGCTCGTCAGCTAAGTAATCCTTGATCAATACCATCAAAACATCGTATAATTCAGAAATCTTGAACTCGTTATTTTCCATAATCTGGGTGAATTTTCCTACCAAATCTTTGAATTGTTCCAACTCGTCTATATTGAACGATTGAGTTTTAAGGAAATGTAAAAGAACTGGCTTTAATTTACTCACATATGATTCCCACAAATCATCAGAATTCTTATTAGATCTTAATTCAAATTTAGTAGATAAGTTAATTTGCTTATCAATAACGAAAAAACCACTGATTTTTTTGAGATACTCTTCTAAACTGTGAATATCGTGGAATTCTGCTAATCTGTTGTCAGATATTGTGGAATTTGTAATTGAGGTTATTGGATAAATGACCTTATTATACTTCTTTAACCATTCTCTGTGATAGAGCTTACTCAAAGCATCTGTTTCGTTCAATGTTTGGTATGCCAATAATGCATAGTTCACATAAGATAAATCAATATTTAATTCAGAATCTTTTAGTATGCTATAATTGAGCTCAGGATCTCTCATGGAAATTTCCACAGGAGAATTAACTCTGTGACTAAGGAACATATCACCGTTATTTTCCACTGTTTTGTTCCAGTTCTTTTGTATCTCTTCTATATTGTTGAATAACCCCTGTCCTATATCGTAAAGCTTTCTTTCGACGTTGATTGATAACCATTTACACAAATTATCAAAAGATTCTTCCTTGATAGTTCTCCTCATTATAGGTATTGAGTCATATATCTTAACTGAAAAACTGAAATTCTCTACTTTAGGGAGATGAATGTTTTGTAATTCATCAATAAGCTTCAAAGCACTGAAATATTTGTTAGCCTTAATTAATTCGTGGATTTTATTGGTAATTTCCAAAACTTGTAAACAAAGATTTAACACAATTGATGTCTCGTTGATTTTGGAGGTAAGATCTTTCGATTTAAGGAGTGATTTCTTCTTAGAAACCAATTCAAATACTGATTTATTAAGTACTTGGCTCACTTGCTGAAGAGATCTATTCAAATTGGTGGAATCCAAATGAATCTTATCAATAGAATCAATGCACTGATTTATATCTTGGGCAGAACTTATGGATAAATCACTTAATTCTTCATCTTTATCCTTTACTATGTCATTCAACTGGGTTATTAAGTTGGATAATCCATTTGTTTTGAGCGCATCTTTGATAATAGGTGCAAGACTTTCTAAATAATCTTCTGAATCGAGAGCCGTTTGAAAGATATCATCATCTCTGATGAGAAGATTCTCCAAAGGCGTCTTTTCCTGAGAATTTGTTTGCCCTTGATTTGGATCAGTTGCAGAAGGTGCCATGTTGATTTAATAAATGTGGATCGCGAAGTTTTATTGTCGCGAGAAGCTCGCGAGAGGGAGGTAGTAGTTCCGTGGTAAATAGTGAGACTTCGTGGCGCGCTGGTGGTATTTCACTGCGCATTTAAAGATTCACTGGTATTAACATGGAAATTAACCATATAATGATCCTTGGTCCTCCAGGATTGGGGATGGAGGTGGCGTCAGCCATATATGGTTCAAAGGTGGTTGAATCTATTGTCAAAATGGACTTTGAAACGAAGTATTATAGCATGAAGTTGGGTATATTCATTGATGAAATAAATGAACAGATCAATTCACAGGAAACAGTTAAATATGAAGACGGAAGTGGATTCACCAAGTGGTTACAAGAGTTTGAATTGGATGAGTGTAAGGAATTGAGGGATGTACTTCAAGGTATGATATTTGTGGTTGATTTGGATAATCCTACAGACGTTGAAAAATTTCACTTAATGAAAGACTTAATTGAAGGATTTATAATTGTAGTAGGAATCACCAAGAAACTGCTTAAAGATTTGGATTATGAGGAACTTGAAGATAAAATACTTGCCCAAGGACTCGAATTTATTTGCCTAAATGAATCTGGTGTAAATGAGTTCAAAGAGAAAATAGGGAAAGATCGACTTTTAGAGATTCTTCAGTCTCATGAATGGAGTAATATTACACTTGAAAGAGACGAAGAATCATACACTCAAAGTAAGCTCCAGAAAATGACTCAAATGACTGAACGACTAATAGAGAACCCAGAAGGATCTGAATCTCCTGTACCGGATAACACCGAAGACCCAGACTTGACCCAGATCAAAGATCCAGATTTGGCCCAGATCGAAGACCCCGATTTGACCCAGATCCTAGAGAAGCTCAAGTATGCCAAGATAGAAGCCTCAAACATAGAAAACCCACAGGATAAGGAGAAGTATGTCAACAAAATAATCGAAGAATTGATTGACTATATATGAATTTAATGAATCTATAATTTATTGTCTCTTTCAGTAGAATATCTAATTGTATAACCCGGTTCAAAATAACATTCTTGGGTGTCTTCTTCTGGTTCTCCATTTTCATGAATGAAAACAGCAAAATCTATATATGGAACCTCTTCATCCACAACCACCATTGGAGCATGCCAAGTACCAGGTCCATAGGTAATTGACTGGTTACCCTTACAAATGAATGCTTTAATTTGAGCTGGCTTTGGAAGCTTTTCTGGGTTTTTTTCATCTGTCTTAGCAACTATAACCAAATAAGACTTCTTATGTAAGTCCTGGCCCATTGGGATAAATGTCTGAGTAGTAAATCTATGTCTCTCTAAGACTTTACATTTATAGCTTTTTTGACCTTTTGTGTCAGTATTGATCAAATGCTTAGGAGGTGAACATCTAAATATATTCCAGTTGGCAGTAGCAGGTTTACCACTTGAACAATCTTTATAATTATTAATTATTGGCGCAACTTTATGAATCTTCTGAGCTGTTCCGTAGTTTGCATCCGATTTTTCAGCGGTTTTGATTTGATGATCTGCACTTATAACTCCTCCATACTGTTTGAAATTCTCTGGTGTAAGAGGAATTGCTCCTACAGGAACGATATTTTTTGTGTCAAAAGTCTTTAGAACCATGATTTAGGAATCCTATGATTTTCTTGCGGAGATATATGAGGGACTGGACACACACGACTTTCTTGTGATAAGAGATTATTTCGAGTTTGCTACTATAAGAATAGAGGATTGGTAGGCTTGTGGAGAGTTGAGAGTTATTAAGAAATTCTTTGGTTCGTGGTTACGGTTTTATGATTTAATGGTTGATTATAGGTTTTTTGTGCGTCCACGACCTTTATTTTAATGGGCATATATGATGGTCGAATTAAGTCAAATGGGACAATTGGTAGGTGGTGTATGTTGAATTCTGCTGCAGTAAAGTCTTGGGGATTTAACAGGATTTTAAAGGAATTTTTGACTATATATTTGTAGACATAAAGTTCTATTTTTGCAAAAATTATAAATTTACAATAGTAACTTTCAACTCCAAACAATTTTTCTCCAAAGTAACGGAAATTGGTCCTTACATTCTTTGTATGGACTGAAGGGTTTCAGATCCACCCGAAGTAGTAATCTGGTTTTGTTGTTTTAGCAGCCAAAATATACCGTGCGCAAGTTAAAATATTATTCATAAAGACCAGTTTTCGGCACATACACCAAAAACATACAATTTCTTACTGACACGTTCACTCATTCGAAGAATTAGTCTACTTATGGCTTTGCAAGTGTTCTACAAATTAGCATTTATTAGTCATTTGTGTGTATGACTCATAGAACAAGTATATTTTGTCATAAATCGCTGTTAAATCAATATGGAAGATGCATTTGAGTGTAAATGGGCAAATCCCCAGGACAAAATGACACAAGAGGAATATAATATAAAACTTAAAGAGGCTTATAATGGACAAATGTCATTTTTTGAAAAATATCATGTAGACCCAAAAGAAGAAGGGTTAGGATATTGTTTACTGATTGGATCATATAACAATATAGAATTTGCTAAAAGGGCAAGTCAGCTAGATACGGAGTATTACTATTTGGAACAAATGAGTGTGATGTTACTTTCAAATTCTATAACTGAAGAATCGGAAGGAGATTTCCGTATTTATTATTCATCAATGGATCAGTATACTTATAATTTTAAGTATCCTGATTATGAAGCGTGTAAACAAATGATTAAGAGTGGGAGTTATTTCTATTGTACGGTATCGATTGTGATAAACGACTGGTATGATTTATACACAGAAGAATTGACCACATTAGCCTATCGTATTGCTGTGTACTTGGGTAAAGATCGCTTTTATAATACTTGTAAGTACTGTCTTGACACCACTGATGGCCATACGAGAAAGATTGAAACTAATAGAGTACATATGGATGATGAAAACTTTTTTCACGATTTGAATTTCAGTATTCTTGATCCTTATTATGAAAAGTTGTACATGGCATTGGACGGAGAAATTGACTTTGAAGAGGTGACTGAGTATAAGATTGTGAATAGTTATGACTTGGCTGAAAAGCTTTTCAAACAGGGTAACTTATCGAACTTGGTATTATCCAAATTATTTAATAGCAATTACAAGAAGTATTCTTATCTTTTGGACAAGTATAACTTCTTTATACTATATACCAAGTTCATTTGTGATGATATTAAGAACAATGTTGAAAATATTTCCAAAAGGCATTTAATATATTATAATTGTTTACTTTTTGAAGTGGTTAACAAGGAATCTTGGATAACATTTATCGGGTATGACCTACCTGAATACAACATCTATATAATTGCAAAAAAATATAACATAAAAGGTACATTGGAGCATGTGTTATCGTTATATAAGAAGCATAAGTGTTTATATAAGCTATTTGATCTTGAAACTCAAACTTATACTTATGAAAGAATATTTGAACTTCCTGAAGTTCCTAAGTTTGACTTCTTAAAAGGAGATGAATTAAACCCATTTGCACCATGAAAATAAGACTTCTCCTTTCTTTCCAAGGTTTTGACATACATCCATTTGTTTATGAATCAGGAATAAGCTATTGTATTTACCTCGATACTTTCTTGTTAGATATATGTAATCTGTAAATTAACGAGAAATGAATACTTATTCCTTTTAACACTGATTATTTTAAAAGAAAATCCTTAGTTTTAGCCAAAATCATATCTCTACAGCTTCGTCCCTTTCGGTAAAATGACCATATCTCTTATCTTTATACTTTGTCAAAAAATGTCTACTTGTTTTTCAGCAGGATTCATTTTTCAGTTAGAATTATCTTTCAATGTCACGTGACCGTGATCAGCAAATTTACCTTTAATTTACCGCTTTTGTAATGACTGCAAAAACTTTATATCACAAGAATTAACAAAATTATTATGTCAAAATCAAAAGTCAATATTTCCACCCTTTTAACCTTAGAAAAAGCCCAATCAATCTATGAGACCAAGCGCTCTGAGTGTAAGCGTACTTTTACTAATTTTAGTTCCGTTGATTGTTACTTATATAGAGGTTCTAAGAATATTAATGGTTACGGCCAGGTCTGGGCCAAACCATCAACACAAGAAAACAGAACCAGAAAACAAGGTCAGAAAGTTTTCTTACTTCATGAAGTTGCGTACTACGCCGAATACCACCATGTAGATGATTCCAAGCATTTCAGTCATTTGTGTCACAACAAACTGTGTTTCAACCCCCAACATTTAATCCAACAGTCAGCACAGGCAAATGACGCCAGAGATTATTGTGAAGGTGCCGTCATGGATAAAAACGGGAAATTTAAAAGCTGCTGCTGCACACATACTCCTCCTTGTTTAAATAAAACTATTGAAACACGGACTCGTTCTTTTTGAGAAGTTCACTAGCAAACGTTTTCACTTGATGCAAACATACTTCTCCTTGTTTAAATACAACTCTTGTTAGTGAGTATAGTAATATACACCATTTGAGAAGCTTACTACCAAGCCCTTTCACTCTGTTCTAACTACCTTTTTAATTGATACATTCAATCTAATTTAGAAATTATGACAAATACAAGATTCTAAACCAATCCCAGGAGCTTCTCTTATTTGATCTTGAGACTCAAGATTATACTTATGAAAGAATATTTGAACTTCCTGAAGTTCCTAAGTTTGATTTTTTAAAAGGAGATGAATTAAATCCATTTGCTCCACCATGAAAACAGGAAACCACTCTGGCCCCTGTATCAATTTTACCCTTTACTCCTTTGCCAGAAACAAAGCTTGAGATGCTAAGCCTTAAAGTCTCTAGTGGGCTATATCTTGCGGATATATATAACAGCGGAGATATGCGGAGATATGCGGAGATATATGCTGCAAAGTAGATATTAGGTGACTATAAAGGCCTAAGTTTTTCCTGTGCCCTTAGTCACTTTTCACATATTTCAGTATGGATAACTTCAACAAAAAGGATATTTCATATATATTCTACCATTACACCCCTCGCAAGTGGGTTTCCGTACACTATTGTGTCATATTTGTGGTACTTGCAATTTACCAGGTTGGTACTTTGATCTATTCCAGAAATAAGTATGGCCATCTTTCTAACTCAAAGGTATGTAAAAGAGCAATATCTATAAATGTTCCTCTTATGATTGGAATTGTTATGGAGGCGATTGGTTATGCAGCAAGAAGTGCTTCTTCTGATGATTTAGAAGCCATGGTTCCATATATTATTCAATCAATTATGTTACTAGTAGCTCCTGCTTTTTTGGCTGCAAGCGTCTACATGTTTTTTGGAGAAATGATTAAAGCTCTCCAAGCCGAGGATTACTGCTTCATTCCTAATAAATATATCACAAAAATTTTTGTTATTGGTGATGTCTTTTCGTTCTTTATACAAGCTTCTGGGGGAGGAATGAGTGCAAAAGCCGATCAAGATAGTGCTGAACTAGCTAGAAAACTAATAATTGCAGGACTTGGAATCCAATTGGTTTTTTTTGGCTGCTTTGTCATCTTGATGTGCGTTTCAATGATAAGGTTGAAGAAGCAACCAACTTTTATTTCAACGAGGTTGGCAAGCACTAGGCCATTTTTTGGAAATTGGAAGCATCTCATGTTAGCATTGTTCACTTGTTCACTTTTATTTATCATTAGATCAGTATATCGTGTTGTTGAATATGTTCAAGGAAACGGTGGATTCCTCACATCTAATGAAGTTTATTTGTTTGCTTTCGACTCCGTATTAGTAATGGTAGGAGTCTTGATTTTATTGACTGCTAACTTTGCTAAGTTTATGTTTACTTCTTACTCCGAAAAGTTGTTTTAATGTAAGATCATTAAGTATTTGAACCTCTTTTCAATAGCATGAGAAATGCGTGAGCTCTATATTTTCCAGTAATATTTCAATACGTCTACTGGTGGTTTTTACTATTTGGTGAATTGATCGATCCACATACTTTGTGCTTGAATTATGAAAAGATTATCAAAGTAGCCAATGTGTGTAGACGGGCTAAGCCATTCTGAGATTTTTAAATATCCAATAAATAATATCACGCGAATAGATAGGAATATTTCCGCAATTTGGTTTATATATTACGCTCAGAAGTTTGCAAGGGAATCAAATATCTTTTAAGTCCCACATTTTGAGTTTTGCTCAACTGGCACAGGCAAATGAACACATTGGAAGTTACTGGAAATGGTCGCCCAAGAAAAGCTCGAATCACAGTAGTGTGCCAGAATTGTCGCCAGAAGAAAAGAAAATGTGACAGAAATCGCCCCTGTTCGACATGTGTAAGAGCTGGACTCCAAGACACCTGTGAATACAGACATAATGCTGGAAATAAAACACCAAGAGAAGCTCATTCTTCGAGAGCCGACCCAGGGACTTCCATGACACTTGTGGTTCTAGATGACGACTTCTTCAATCTTAGAATAATTCTCAATAGGACTAAAGAAGGGGCTATCAGATATTTCAGGTCTGTTGGGGTTATGTGGCATTTTTCAGTTGCAAATGCTGATCCTGTTTCATCTCTCGTACGAAGTGTGATGTTGTCAAAGGAAAATAATCATATGAAAATGGATCATATTTATTTCAAAGACTATGAAATATACGGAAAGACATTAGGAGAACTCACGAAGCAATCTTCTAGATATTTTGGGCCCTTGTTTATAAGAAAGTTGCCATCATCGCCTACTCCAGAGGAAATAGATCAGGCCCGAGAAGTTATAACATCATTTGGAATGGAAATAGGATTGGCATATAAATTACAATTTTCTGATTACTCTTTAAAACTTGCCAAAAGTCAAATCGCCGATTTCCTTCCTTCTGTTTCCGTTGTAAACTACCTTCTCGATGTGTTTTTTGCCAGCAA